>OX387244.1:154795597-155144513 GCA_947561735.1 Cenchrus americanus | reverse complement strand
CCAAAATGATATTTGGGAGTGTTTTAGACTATTTCGCTAACCTTCGGACCTAAAAAGATGTAAAACACGTGTTTTGGGCCTGATTGCACTGTTTCGGGGTAGCAAAGTTGCGAAGCATCCATTCTACTACATTCGACCCAAAATGATGTTTGGGAGTTTTTCAGAGCATTTCGCTAACCTTCGGCACATAAAAATATGCAAAACTTGTGTTTCAGGCCTGAATGCACTTTTTCGGGGCACCGAAGTTGAGTAGCATCCAGTCTACTACATTAGGACCAAAATAATGTTTTGGAGTGTTTCAGACCATTTCTCTATCCTTCGGCACGTAAAAAGATGCAACAGTTGTGTTTCGGGCCTGAATGCACTATTTCGAGGTATCGAAGTTGCGATGCAACCATTCTACTCTGGTTGACCCAAAATGATGTTTGTGAGTGTTTTAGACCACTTCGCTAACCTTCACACCTAAAAAGATGAAAACTCGTGTTTTGGGCCTCCGGCGTGGGTAGCAAAGTTGCGAAGCATCCATTCTACTACATTCCACCCAAAATGATGTTTGGAAGTGTTTCGGAGAATTTCGCTTAACTACGGCGGATAAAAAGATGCGATAGTTGTGTTTCGGGACTCTGAATGCACTATTTCGAGGTATCGAAGTTGCGATGCATCCATTCTACTCCAGTTGACCCAAAATGATTTTTGGGAGTGTTTTAGACTATTTCGCTAACCTTCGGACCTAAAAAGATGAAAAACTCATGTTTTTGGGTCTAAATACACTATTTTAGGGTAGCAAAGTTGCGAAACATCCATTCTACTACATTCTATCCTAAATGATGTTTGGGAGTGTTTCAGAGCATTTCGCTAACCTTCGGCACATAAAAAGATGCAATAGTTGTGTTTCGGGCCTATATGCACTATTTGAGGTATCAATGTTGTGATGCATCCATTCCACTCTGGTTGACCCAAAATAATATTTGGGAGTGTTTTAGACCATTTCGCAAACCTTCGGACCTAAAAAGATGAAAAACTCATGTTTTGGTCTGAATGCACTATTTTAGGGTTGCAAAGTTGCGAAACATCCATTCTACTACATTCGACCCAAAATGATGTTTGGGTGTGTTTCGGAGCATTTCGCTAACCTTCGCACATAAAAAGATGCAATAGTTGTGTTTTGGGCACGAGTGCACTATTTCGAGGTATCGAAGTTGTGGTGCATCCATTCCACTCTGGTTGACCCAAAATGATATTTGGGAGTGTTTTAGACTATTTCGCTAAACTTCGGACCTAAAAAGATGAAAACTCGTGTTTGGGCCTGAATGCACTATTTTAGGGTAGCAAAGTTGCGAAGCATCCATTCTACTACATTCGACCCAAAATGATGTTTGGGTGTGTTTCAGAGCATTTCGCTAACCTTCGGCACATAAAAAGATGCAATAGTTGTGTTTCGGGCTTTGAATGCACTATTTTGAGGTATCAAAGTTGTGATGCATCCATTCCACTCTGGTTGACCCAAAATGACATTTGGGAGTGTTTTAGACCATTTCGCAAACCTTCGATCCTAAAAAGATGAAAAACTCATGTTTTGGGACTGAATGCACTATTTTAGGGTAGCAAAGTCGCGAAACATCCATTCTACTACATTCGACCCAAAATGGTGTATGGGAGTGTTTCGGAGCATTTCGCTAACCTTCGGCACATAAAAAGATGCAATGGTTGTGTTTCGGGCCTGAATGCACTATTTTGAGGTATCAAAGTTGCGATGCATCCATTCCACTCCGGTTGACCCAAAATGATATTTGGGAGTGTTTTAGACTATTTCGCTAAACTTCGGACCTAAAAAGATGAAAACTCGTGTTTTGGGCCGAATGCACTATTTCGGGGTAGCAAAGTTGCGAAGCATCCATTCTACTACATTCTACCCAAAATGATGTTTGGGAGTTTTTCGAGCATTTCGCTAACCTTCGGCACATAAAAATATGCAAAACTTGTGTTTCGGCCTTTGAATGCACTTTTCGGGGCACCGAAGTTGAGTAGCATCCGATCTACTACATTAGGACCAAAATAACGTTTTGGAGTGTTTCGAACCATTTCGCTATCCTTCGGCACGTAAAAAGATGCAATAGTTGTGTTTCGGGCTTTGAATGCACTATTTCGAGGTATCGAAGTTGCGACGCAACCATTCTACTCAGTTGACCCAAAATGATGTTTGTGAGTGTTTTAGACCACTTCGCTAACCTTCACACCTAAAAAGATTAAAACTCGTGTTTTGGGCCTCGAATGCACTATTTCAGGGTAGCAAAGTTGTGAAGCATCCATTCTACTACATTCCACCCAAAATGATGTTTGGAAGTGTTTCGGAGAATTTCGCATTAACTACGGCAGATAAAAAGATGCGATAGTTGTGTTTCGGGCCTGAATGCACTATTTCGAGGTATCGAAGTTGCGATGCATCCATTCTACTCTGGTTGACCCAAAATGATTTTTGGGAGTGTTTTAGACTATTTCGCTAACCTTCGGACCTAAAAAAAATGAAAAACTCATGTTTTGGGTCTAAATGCACTATTTTAGGGTAGCAAAGTTGCGAAACATCCATTCTACTACATTCTATCCTAAATGATGTTTGGGAGTGTTTCAGAGCATTTCGCTAACCTTCGGCACATAAAAAGATGCAATAGTTGTGTTTCGGGCCTGAATGCACTATTTGAGGTATCAATGTTGTGATGCATCCATTCCACTCTGGTTGACCCAAAATAATATTTGGGAGTGTTTTAGACCATTTCGCAAACCTTCGGACCTAAAAAGATGAAAAACTCATGTTTTGGTCTGAATGCACTATTTTAGGGTTGCAAAGTTGCGAAACATCCATTCTACTACATTCGACCCAAAATGATGTTTGGGTGTGTTTCGGAGCATTTCGCTAACCTTCGCACATAAAAAGATGCAATAGTTGTGTTTTGGGCTCGAGTGCACTATTTCGAGGTATCGAAGTTGTGGTGCATCCATTCCACTCGGTTGACCCAAACTGATATTTGGGAGTGTTTTAGACTATTTCGCTAAACTTCGGACCTCAAAAGATGAAAAACTCATGTTTTGGTCTGAATGCACTATTTTAGGGTAGCAAAGTTGCGAAACATCCATTCTACTACATTCGACCCTCAATGATGTTTGGGAGTGTTTCAGAGCATTTCGCTAACCTTCGGCACATAAAAAGATGCAATAGTTGTGTTTCGGACCTGAATGCACTATTTTGAGGTATCAAAGTTGTGATGCATCCATTCCACTCTGGTTGACCCAAAATGATATTTGGGAGTGTTTTAGACCATTTCGCAAACCTTCGATCCTAAAAAGATGAAAAACTCATGTTTTGGGACTGAATGCACTATTTTAGGGTAGCAAAGTCGCGAAACATCCATTCTACTACATTCGACCCAAAATGGTGTATGGGAGTGTTTCGGAGCATTTCGCTAACCTTCGGCACATAAAAAGATGCAACGAGTTGTGTTTCGGGCCTGAATGCACTATTTTGAGGTATCAAAGTTGTGATGCATCCATTCCACTCGGTTGACCCAAAATGATATTTGGGAGTGTTTTAGACTATTTCGCTAAACTTCGGACCTAAAAAGATGAAAACTCGTGTTTTGGGCCGAATGCACTATTTCGGGGTAGCAAAGTTGCGAAGCATCCATTCTAATACATTCTACCCAAAATGATGTTTGGGAGTTTTTCAGAGCATTTCGCTAACCTTCGGCACATAAAAATATGCAAAACTTGTGTTTCGGGCCCTGAATGCACTTTTTCGGGGCACCGAAGTTGAGTAGCATCCAGTCTACTACATTAGGACCAAAATAACGTTTTGGAGTGTTTCAGACCATTTTGCTATCCTTCGGCACGTAAAAAGATGCAATAGTTGTGTTTCGGGCCTGAATGCACTATTTCGAGGTATCGAAGTTGCGACGCAACCATTCTACTCTGGTTGACCCAAAATGATGTTTGTGAGTGTTTTAGACCACTTCGCTAACCTTCACACCTAAAAAGATTAAAACTCGTGTTTTGGGCCTGAATGCACTATTTCAGGGTAGCAAAGTTGTGAAGCATCCATTCTACTACATTCCACCCAAAATGATGTTTGGAAGTGTTTCGGAGAATTTCGCTTAACTACGGCGGATAAAAAGATGCGATAGTTGTGTTTCAGGCCTGAATGCACTATTTTGTGGTTTCGAAGTTGCGATGCATCCATTCTACTCTAGTTGACCCAAAATGATGTTTGTGAGTGTTTTAGACCACTTCGCTAACCTTCACACCTAAAAAGATTAAAACTCGTGTTTTGGGCCTAAATGCACTATTTTAGGGTAGCAAAGTTGTGAAACATCCATTCTACTACATTCTATCCTAAATGATGTTTGGGAGTGTTTCAGAGCATTTCGCTAACCTTCGGCACATAAAAAGATGCAATAGTTGTGTTTCGGGCCTGAATGCACTATTTTGAGGTATCAAAGTTGTGATGCATCCATTCCACTCTGGTTGACCCAAAATAATATTTGGGAGTGTTTTAGACCATTTCGCAAACCTTCGGACCTAAAAAGATGAAAAACTCATGTTTTGGTCCGAATGCACTATTTTAGGGTTGCAAAGTTGCGAAACATCCATTCTACTACATTCGACCCAAAATGATGTTTGGGTGTGTTTCGGAGCATTTCGCTAACCTTCGCACATAAAAAGATGCAATAGTTGTGTTTTGGGCCTGAGTGCACTATTTCGAGGTATCGAAGTTGTGGTGCATCCATTCCCCTCTGGTTGACCCAAACTGATATTTGGGAGTGTTTTAGACTATTTCGCTAAACTTCGGACCTAAAAAGATGAAAACTCGTGTTTGGGCCTGAATGCACTATTTTAGGGTAGCAAAGTTGCGAAGCATCCATTCTACTACATTCGACCCAAAATGATGTTTGGGTGTGTTTCAGAGCATTTCGCTAACCTTCGGCACATAAAAAGATGCAATAGTTGTGTTTCGGGCCGGAATGCACTATTTTGAGGTATCAAAGTTGTGATGCATCCATTCCACTCTGGTTGACCCAAAATGACATTTGGGAGTGTTTTAGACCATTTCGCAAACCTTCGATCCTAAAAAGATGAAAAACTCATGTTTTGGGACTGAATGCACTATTTTAGGGTAGCAAAGTCGCGAAACATCCATTCTACTACATTCGACCCAAAATTATGTATGGGAGTGTTTCGGAGCATTTCGCTAACCTTCGGCACATAAAAAGATGCAACGGTTGTGTTTCGGGCCCCGAATGCACTATTTTGAGGTATCAAAGTTGTGATGCATCCATTCCACTCTGGTTGACCCAAAATGATATTTGGGAGTGTTTTAGACTATTTCGCTAAACTTCGGACCTAAAAAGATCAAAACTCGTGTTTTGGGCCAGAATGCACTATTTCAGGGTAGCAAAGTTGCGAAGCATCCATTCTAATACATTCTACCCAAAATGATGTTTGGGAGTTTTTTAGAGCATTTCGCTAACCTTCGGCACATAAAAATATGCAAAACTTGTGTTTCAGGCCTGAATGCACTTTTTCGGGGCACCGAAGTTGAGTAGCATCCAGTCTACTACATTAGGACCAAAATAACGTTTTGGAGTGTTTCAGACCATTTTGCTATCCTTCGGCACGTAAAAAGATGCAATAGTTGTGTTTCGGGCCCGAATGCACTATTTCGAGGTATCGAAGTTGCGACGCAACCATTCTACTCGGTTGACCCAAAATGATGTTTGTGAGTGTTTTAGACCACTTCGCTAACCTTCACACCTAAAAAGATGAAAACTCGTGTTTTGGGCCGGAATGCACTATTTCAGGGTAGCAAAGTTGTGAAGCATCCATTCTACTACATTCCACCCAAAATGATGTTTGGAAGTGTTTCGGAGAATTTCGCTTAACTACGGCAGATAAAAAGATGCGATAGTTGTGTTTCGGGCCTGAATGCACTATTTCGAGGTATCGAAGTTGCGATGCATCCATTCTACTCTGGTTGACCCAAAATGATTTTTGGGAGTGTTTTAGACTATTTCGCTAACCTTCGGACCTAAAAAGATGAAAAACTCATGTTTTGGGTCTAAATACACTATTTTAGGGTAGCAAAGTTGCGAAACATCCATTCTACTACATTCTATCCTAAATGATGTTTGGGAGTGTTTCAGAGCATTTCGCTAACCTTCGGCACATAAAAAGATGCAATAGTTGTGTTTCGGGCCCGAATGCACTATTTGAGGTATCAATGTTGTGATGCATCCATTCCACTCGGTTGACCCAAAATAATATTTGGGAGTGTTTTAGACCATTTCGCAAACCTTCGGACCTAAAAAGATGAAAAACTCATGTTTTGGTCTGAATGCACTATTTTAGGGTTGCAAAGTTGCGAAACATCCATTCTACTACATTCGACCCAAAATGATGTTTGGGTGTGTTTCGGAGCATTTCGCTAACCTTCGCACATAAAAAGATGCAATAGTTGTGTTTTGGGCCTGAGTGCACTATTTCGAGGTATCGAAGTTGTGGTGCATCCATTCCACTCCGGTTGACCCAAACTGATATTTGGGAGTGTTTTAGACTATTTAAGTTTAGACTATTTCGCTAAACTTCGGACCTAAAAAGATGAAAAACTCGTGTTTCGGGCTCGAATGCACTATTTTGAGGTATCAAAGTAGGCACCACCACCGTTGACCCAAAATGACAGTTGCGAGTGTTAGACATCCATTCTACTACATTCGACCCAAAATGATGTTTGGGTGTGTTTCGTAGCATTTCGCTAACCTTCGGCACATAAAAAGATGCAATAGTTGTGTTTCGGAAATGCACTATTTAGGTACAAAGTGGAAGCATCCATTCACTCCATGACCCAAAATGATGTTTGGGTGTGTTTTGACATTTCCTAACCTTCGGACAAACGCACATAAAAAGATGCAATAGTTGTGTTTCGGGCCTGAATGCACTATTTTGAGGTATCAAAGTTGTGATGCATCCATTCCACTCTGGTTGACCCAAAATGACATTTGGGAGTGTTTTAGACCATTTCGCAAACCTTCGATCCTAAAAAGATGAAAAACTCATGTTTTGGGACTGATTGCACTATTTCAGGGTAGAAAAGTCGCGAAACATCCATTCTACTACATTCGACCCAAAATGATGTATGGGAGTGTTTCGTAGCATTTCGCTAACCTTCGGCACAAAAAGATGCAACAGTTGTGTTTCGGGCCTGAATGCACTATTTTGAGGTATCAAAGTTGCGATGCATCCATTCCACTCTGGTTGACCCAAAATGATATTTGGGAGTGTTTTAGACTATTTCGCTAAACTTCGGACCTAAAAAGATGAAAACTCGTGTTTTGGGCCAGAATGCACTATTTCAGGGTAGCAAAGTTGCGAAGCATCCATTCTACTACATTCTACCCAAAATGATGTTTGGGAGTTTTTCAGAGCATTTCGCTAACCTTCGGCACATAAAAATATGCAAAACTTGTGTTTCAGGCCTGAATGCACTTTTTCGGGGCACCGAAGTTGAGTAGCATCCAGTCTACTACATTAGGACCAAAATAATGTTTTGGAGTGTTTCGGACCATTTCGCTATCCTTCGGCACGTAAAAAGATGCAATAGTTGTGTTTCGGGCCTGAATGCACTATTTCGAGGTATCGAAGTTGCGATGCAACCATTCTACTCGGTTGACCCAAAATGATGTTTGTGAGTGTTTTAGACCACTTCGCTAACCTTCACACCTAAAAAGATGAAAACTCGTGTTTTGGGCCTGAATGCACTATTTCAGGGTAGCAAAGTTGTGAAGCATCCATTCTACTACATTCCACCCAAAATGATGTTTGGAAGTGTTTCGGAGAATTTCGCTTAACTACGGCAGATAAAAAGATGCGATAGTTGTGTTTCGGGCCTGAATGCACTATTTCGAGGTATCGAAGTTGCGATGCATCCATTCTACTCTGGTTGACCCAAAATGATTTTTGGGAGTGTTTTAGACTATTTCGCTAACCTTCGGACCTAAAAAGATGAAAAACTCATGTTTTGGGTCTAAATACACTATTTTAGGGTAGCAAAGTTGCGAAACATCCATTCTACTACATTCTATCCTAAATGATGTTTGGGAGTGTTTCAGAGCATTTCGCTAACCTTCGGCACATAAAAAGATGCAATAGTTGTGTTTCGGGCCTGAATGCACTATTTGAGGTATCAATGTTGTGATGCATCCATTCCACTCTGGTTGACCCAAAATAATATTTGGGAGTGTTTTAGACCATTTCGCAAACCTTCGGACCTAAAAAGATGAAAAACTCATGTTTTGGTCCGAATGCACTATTTTAGGGTTGCAAAGTTGCGAAACATCCATTCTACTACATTCGACCCAAAATGATGTTTGGGTGTGTTTCGGAGCATTTCGCTAACCTTCGCACATAAAAAGATGCAATAGTTGTGTTTTGGGCCTGAGTGCACTATTTCGAGGTATCGAAGTTGTGGTGCATCCATTCCACTTCCGGGTTGACCCAAACTGATATTTGGGAGTGTTTTAGACTATTTCGCTAAACTAAAATACTGTGCACTGAACAGGGTTAATTTCGCTAACCTTCGGCACCTAAAAAGATGCAATAGTTGTGTTTCGGGCCGAATGCACTATTTTGAGGTATCAAGATCACCACCTTGTTGACCCAAAATCATTTGGGGTGTTTTAGACTATTTCGCTAAACTTCGGACCTAAAAAGATGACTTTTTTTTTGGGTTTGAATGCACTATTTTAGGGTAGCAAAGTTGCGAAGCATCCATTCTACTACATTCGACCCAAAATGATGTTTTGGGTGTGTTTCGAAGCATTTCGCTAACCTTCGGCACATAAAAAGATGCAATAGTTGTGTTTCGGGCTCGAATGCACTATTTTGAGGTATCAAAGTTGTGATGCATCCATTCCACTTCTGGTTGACCCAAAATGACATTTGGGAGTGTTTTAGACCATTTCGCAAACCTTCGATCCTAAAAAGATGAAAAACTCATGTTTTGGGACTGAATGCACTATTTTAGGGTAGCAAAGTCGCGAAACATCCATTCTACTACATTCGACCCAAAATTATGTATGGGAGTGTTTCGGAGCATTTCGCTAACCTTCAGCACATAAAAAGATGCAACAGTTGTGTTTCGGGTCTGAATGCACTATTTTGAGGTATCAAAGTTGCGATGCATCCTTTCCACTCTGGTTGACCCAAAATGATATTTGGGAGTGTTTTAGACTATTTCGCTAAACTTCTGACCTAAAAAGATGAAAACTCGTGTTTTGGGCCAGAATGCACTATTTCAGGGTAGCAAAGTTGCGAAGCATCCATTCTACTACATTCTACCCAAAATGATGTTTGGGAGTTTTTCAGAGCATTTCGCTAACCTTCGGCACATAAAAATATGCAAAACTTGTGTTTCGGCCCGAATGCACTTTTTCGGGGCACCGAAGTTGAGTAGCATCCAGTCTACTACATTAGGACCAAAATAACGTTTTGGAGTGTTTCAGACCATTTTGCTATCCTTCGGCACGTAAAAAGATGCAATAGTTGTGTTTCGGGCCTGAATGCACTATTTCGAGGTATCGAAGTTGCGACGCAACCATTCTACTCTGGTTGACCCAAAATGATGTTTGTGAGTGTTTTAGACCACTTCGCTAACCTTCACACCTAAAAAGATGAAAACTCGTGTTTTGGGCCTGAATGCACTATTTCAGGGTAGCAAAGTTGTGAAGCATCCATTCTACTACATTCCACCCAAAATGATGTTTGGAAGTGTTTCGGAGAATTTCGCTTAACTACGGCAGATAAAAAGATGCGATAGTTGTGTTTCGGGCCTGAATGCACTATTTCGAGGTATCGAAGTTGCGATGCATCCATTCTACTCTGGTTGACCCAAAATGATTTTTGGGAGTGTTTTAGACCATTTCGCTAACCTTCGGACCTAAAAAGATGAAAAACTCATGTTTTGGGTCTAAATGCACTATTTCAGGGTAGCAAAGTTGCGAAACATCCATTCTACTACATTCTATCCTAAATGATGTTTGGGAGTGTTTCGAGCATTTCGCTAACCTTCGGCACATAAAAAGATGCAATAGTTGTGTTTCGGGCCCGAATGCACTATTTGAGGTATCAATGTTGTGATGCATCCATTCCACTCTGGTTGACCCAAAATAATATTTGGGAGTGTTTTAGACCATTTCGCAAACCTTCGGACCTAAAAAGATGAAAAACTCATGTTTTGGTCTGAATGCACTATTTTAGGGTTGCAAAGTTGCGAAACATCCATTCTACTACATTCGACCCAAAATGATGTTTGGGTGTGTTTCGGAGCATTTCGCTAACCTTCGCACATAAAAAGATGCAATAGTTGTGTTTTGGGCCTGAGTGCACTATTTCGAGGTATCGAAGTTGTGGTGCATCCATTCCACTCTGGTTGACCCAAACTGATATTTGGGAGTGTTTTAGACTATTTCGCTAAACTTCGGACCTAAAAAGATGAAAACTCGTGTTTGGGCCTGAATGCACTATTTTAGGGTAGCAAAGTTGCGAAGCATCCATTCTACTACATTCGACCCAAAATGATGTTTGGGTGTGTTTCAGAGCATTTCGCTAACCTTCGGCACATAAAAAGATGCAATAGTTGTGTTTCGGGCCTGAATGCACTATTTTGAGGTATCAAAGTTGTGATGCATCCATTCCACTACCGGTTGACCCAAAATGACATTTGGGAGTGTTTTAGACCATTTCGCAAACCTTCGATCCTAAAAAGATGAAAAACTCATGTTTTGGGACCGAATGCACTATTTTAGGGTAGCAAAGTCGCGAAACATCCATTCTACTACATTCGACCCAAAATGGTGTATTGGGAGTGTTTCGAGACATTTCGCAACCTCGGCACATAAAAAGATCAACCTTTCCCGAATCCATTTAGGTATCAATTACACACTCCTTAAAAACCTCGGTCGCATCCATCCCATTCCCCAAAATGATGTATGGGGTGTTTCAGAGCATTTGCTAACCTTCGGCACATAAAAAGATGCAACAGTTGTGTTTCGGGCCTGAATGCACTATTTTGAGGTATCGAAGTTGTGATGCATCCATTCCACTCTGGTTGACCCAAAATGATTTTTGGGAGTGTTTTAGACCATTTCGCTAACCTTCGGACCTAAAAAGATGAAAAACTCATGTTTTGGGTCTAAATGCACTATTTCAGGGTAGCAAAGTTGCGAAGCATCCATTCTAATACATTCTACCCAAAATGATGTTTGGGAGTTTTTCAGAGCATTTCGCTAACCTTCGGCACATAAAAATATGCAAAACTTGTGTTTCAGGCCTGAATGCACTTTTTCGGGGCACCGAAGTTGAGTAGCATCCAGTCTACTACATTAGGACCAAAATAACGTTTTGGAGTGTTTCGGAACCATTTTGCTATCCTTCGGCACGTAAAAAGATGCAATAGTTGTGTTTCGGGCCTGAATGCACTATTTCGAGGTATCGAAGTTGCGACGCAACCATTCTACTCTGGTTGACCCAAAATGATGTTTGTGAGTGTTTTAGACCACTTCGCTAACCTTCACACCTAAAAAGATTAAAACTCGTGTTTTGGGCCTGAATGCACTATTTGAGGGTAGCAAAGTTGTGAAGCATCCATTCTACTACATTCCACCCAAAATGATGTCTGGAAGTGTTTCGGAGAATTTCGCTTAACTACGGCAGATAAAAAGATGCGATAGTTGTGTTTCGGGCCTGAATGCACTATTTCGAGGTATCGAAGTTGCGATGCATCCATTCTACTCTGGTTGACCCAAAATGATTTTTGGGAGTGTTTTAGACTATTTCGCTAACCTTCGGACCTAAAAAGATGAAAAACTCATGTTTTGGGTCTAAATACACTATTTTAGGGTAGCAAAGTTGCGAAACATCCATTCTACTACATTCTATCCTAAATGATGTTTGGGAGTGTTTCAGAGCATTTCGCTAACCTTCGGCACATAAAAAGATGCAATAGTTGTGTTTCGGGCCTGAATGCACTATTTGAGGTATCAATGTTGTGATGCATCCATTCCCCCCCCCGTTGACCCAAAATAATATTTGGGAGTGTTTTAGACCATTTCGCAAACCTTCGGACCTAAAAAGATGAAAAACTCATGTTTTGGGTCTAATGAACCAAAAGAGAAAAACTCATGTTTTGGGCGGAATGCACTATTTTAGGGTTGCAAAGTTGCGAAACATCCATTCTACTACATTCGACCCAAAATGATGTTTGGGTGTGTTTCGGAGCATTTCGCTAACCTTCGCACATAAAAAGATGCAATAGTTGTGTTTTGGGCACGAGTGCACTATTTCGAGGTATCGAAGTTGTGGTGCATCCATTCCACTCTGGTTGACCCAAACTGATATTTGGGAGTGTTTTAGACTATTTCGCTAAACTTCGGACCTAAAAAGATGAAAACTTGAACCCGCCCAAGGCAACACAAGGAACACCATTCACCGTTGACCCAAAATGATTTTGGTGTTTAGACATTCCTAACCACCAAAAATAAAACTCTGTTTGGGCCGAATCCTATCAACCCCCACCCCAGGAGTTTTTAGCACATAAAAAAGCAAAACCTGTGACACGCACCACATCACTCCAACCAAAACAGTTTGGGGACACCACCTTCGGACCTAAAAAGATGCAATAGTTGTGTTTCGGGCCTGAATGCACTATTTTGAGGTATCAAAGTTGTGATGCATCCATTCCACTCTGGTTGACCCAAAATGACATTTGGGAGTGTTTTAGACTATTTCGCTAAACTTCGGACCTAAAAAGATGCAATAGTTGTGTTTGGGCCTGAATGCACTATTTTAGGGTAGCAAAGTTGCGAAGCATCCATTCTACAACATTCGACCCAAAATTATGTTTGGGTGTGTTTCAGAGCATTTCGCTAACCTTCGGCACATAAAAAGATGCAATAGTTGTGTTTCGGGCCTGAATGCACTATTTTGAGGTATCAAAGTTGTGATGCATCCATTCCACTCTGGTTGACCCAAAATGACATTTGGGAGTGTTTTAGACCATTTCGCAAACCTTCGATCCTAAAAAGATGAAAAACTCATGTTTTGGGACTGAATGCACTATTTTAGGGTAGAAAAGTTGCGAAACATCCATTCTACTAAATTCGACCCAAAATGATGTATGGGAGTGTTTCGGAACATTTCGCTAACCTTCGGCACATAAAAAGATGCAACGGTTGTGTTTCGGGCCGAATGCACTATTTTGAGGTATCAAAGTTGCGATGCATCCATTCCACTCCGGTTGACCCAAAATGATATTTGGGAGTGTTTTAGACTATTTCGCTAAACTTCGGACCTAAAAAGATGAAAACTCGTGTTTTGGGCCGAATGCACTATTTCGGGGTAGCAAAGTTGCGAAGCATCCATTCTACTACATTCTACCCAAAATGATGTTTGGGAGTTTTTCAGAGCATTTCGCTAACCTTCGGCACATAAAAATATGCAAAACTTGTGTTTCGAGCTCGAATGCACTTTTTCGGGGCACCGAAGTTGAGTAGCATCCAGTCTACTACATTAGGACCAAAATAATGTTTTGGAGTGTTTCAGACCATTTCTCTATCCTTCGGCACGTAAAAAGATGCAACAGTTGTGTTTCGGGCCTGAATGCACTATTTCGAGGTATCGAAGTTGCGATGCAACCATTCTACTCTGGTTGACCCAAAATGATGTTTGTGAGTGTTTTAGACCACTTCGCTAACCTTCACACCTAAAAAGATGAAAACTCGTGTTTTGGGCCTGAATGCACTATTTCAGGGTAGCAAAGTTGCGAAGCATCCATTCTACTACATTCCACCCAAAATGATGTTTAGAAGTGTTTCGGAGAATTTCGCTTAACTACGGCACATAAAAAGATGCGATAGTTGTGTTTCGGGCCTGAATGCACTATTTCGAGGTATCGAAGTTGCGACGCATCCATTCTACTCTGGTTGACCCAAAATGATTTTTGGGAGTGTTTTAGACCATTTCGCTAACCTTCGGACCTAAAAAGATGAAAAACTCATGTTTTGGGTCTAAATGCACTATTTTAGGGTAGCAAAGTTGCGAAACATCCATTCTACTACATTCTATCCTAAATGATGTTTGGGAGTGTTTCGAGCATTTCGCTAACCTTCGGCACATAAAAAGATGCAATAGTTGTGTTTCGGGCCCGAATGCACTATTTGAGGTATCAATGTTGTGATGCATCCATTCCACTCCGGTTGACCCAAAATAATATTTGGGAGTGCTTTAGACCATTTCGCAAATCTTCGATCCTAAAAAGATGAAAAACTCATGTTTTGGGCCTGAATGCACTATTTTAGGGTTGCAAAGTTGCGAAACATCCATTCTACTACATTCGACCCAAAATGATGTTTGGGTGTGTTTCGGAGCATTTCGCTAACCTTCGCACATAAAAAGATGCAATAGTTGTGTTTTGGGCCTGAGTGCACTATTTCGAGGTATCGAAGTTGTGGTGCATCCATTCCCCTCTGGTTGACCCAAACTGATATTTGGGAGTGTTTTAGACTATTTCGCTAAACTTCGGACCTAAAAAGATAAAAACTCGTGTTTGGGCCTCGAATGCACTATTTTAGGGTAGCAAAGTTGCGAAGCATCCATTCTACTACATTCGACCCAAAATGATGTTTGGGAGTGTTTCGGAGCATTTCGCTAGCCTTCGGCACATAAAAAGATGCAATAGTTGTGTTTCGGGCCTTAATGCACTATTTTTGAGGTATCAAAGTTGTGATGCATCCATTCCACTTCTGGTTGACCCAAAATGATATTTGGGAGTGTTTTAGACCTTTTCGCAAACCTTCGATCATAAAAAGATGAAAAACTCATGTTTTGGGACTGAATGCACTATTTTAGGGTAGCAAAGTCGCGAAACATCCATTCTACTACAATCGACCCAAAATGATGTATGGGAGTGTTTCGGAGCATTTCGCTAACCTTCGGCACATAAAAAGATGCAATAGTTGTGTTTCGGGCCTGAATGCATTATTTTGAGGTATTAAAGTTGCGATGCATCCATTCCACTCTGGTTGACCCAAAATGATATTTGGGAGTGTTTTACACTATTTCGCTAAACTTCGGACCTAAAAAGATGAAAACTCGTGTTTTGGGCCGAAATGCACTATTTCGGGGTAGCAAAGTTGCGAAGCATCCATTCTACTACATTCTACCCAAAATGATGTTTGGGAGTTTTTCGTAGCATTTCGCTAACCTTCGGCACATAAAAATATGCAAAACTTGTGTTTCGGGCTCGAATGCACTTTTTCGGGGCACCGAAGTTGAGTAGCATCCGAGTCTACTACATTAGGACCAAAATAATGTTTTGGAGTGTTTCGGACCATTTCTGCTATCCTTCGGCACGTAAAAAGATGCAATAGTTGTGTTTCGGGCCCGAATGCACTATTTCGAGGTATCGAAGTTGCGACGCAACCATTCTACTCTGGTTGACCCAAAATGATGTTTGTGAGTGTTTTAGACCACTTCGCTAACCTTCACACCTAAAAAGATGAAAACTCGTGTTTTGGGCCTGAATGCACTATTTCAGGGTAGCAAAGTTGTGAAGCATCCATTCTACTACATTCCACCCAAAATGATGTTTGGAAGTGTTTCGGAGAATTTCGCTTAACTACGGCACATAAAAAGATGCAATAGTTGTGTTTCGGGCCTGAATGCACTATTTCGAGGTATCGAAGTTGCGATGGCATCCATTCTACTCTGGTTGACCCAAAATGATGTTTGTGAGTGTTTTAGACCACTTCGCTAACCTTCACACCTAAAAAGATTAAAACTCGTGTTTTGGGCCTAAATGCACTATTTTAGGGTAGCAAAGTTGTGAAACATCCATTCTACTACATTCTATCCTAAATGATGTTTGGGAGTGTTTAGAAGCATTTCGCTAACCTTCGGCACATAAAAAGATGCAATAGTTGTGTTTCGGGCCTGAATGCACTATTTTGAGGTATCAAAGTTGTGATGCATCCATTCCACTCTGGTTGACCCAAAATGACATTTGGGAGTGTTTTAGACCATTTCGCAAACCTTCGATCCTAAAAAGATGAAAAACTCATGTTTTGGGCCTGAATGCACTATTTTAGGGTTGCAAAGTTGCGAAACATCCATTCTACTACATTCGACCCAAAATGATGTTTGGGTGTGTTTCGGAGCATTTCGCTAACCTTCGCACATAAAAAGATGCAATAGTTGTGTTTTGGGCCTGAGTGCACTATTTCGAGGTATCGAAGTTGTGGTGCATCCATTCCACTATGGTTGACCCAAAATGATATTTGGGAATGTTTTAGACTATTTCGCTAAACTTCTGACCTAAAAAGATGAAAACTCGTGTTTTGGGCCAGAATGCACTATTTCAGGGTAGCAAAGTTGCGAAGCATCCATTCTACTACATTCCACCCAAAATGATGTTTGGGAGTTTTTCAGAGCATTTCGCTAACCTTCGGCACATAAAAAGATGCAATAGTTGTGTTTCGGGCATGAATGCACTATTTTGAGGTATCAAAGTTGTGATGCATCCATTCCACTCTGGTTGACCCAAAATGATATTTGGGAGTGTTTTAGACCATTTCGCAAACCTTCGATCCTAAAAAGATGAAAAACTCATGTTTTGGGACTGAATGCACTATTTTAGGGTAGCAAAGTCGCGAAACATCCATTCTACTACAATCGACCCAAAATGATGTATGGGAGTGTTTCGGAGCATTTCGCTAACCTTCGGCACATAAAAAGATGCAACAGTTGTGTTTCGGGCCTGAATGCACTATTTTGAGGTATCAAAGTTGCGATGCATCCATTCCACTCTGGTTGACCCAAAATGATATTTGGGAGTGTTTTAGACTATTTCGCTAAACTTCGGACCTAAAAAGATGAAAACTCGTGTTTTGGGCCGAATGCACTATTTCGGGGTAGCAAAGTTGCGAAGCATCCATTCTACTACATTCTACCCAAAATGATGTTTGGGAGTTTTTCGAGCATTTCGCTAACCTTCGGCACATAAAAATATGCAAAACTTGTGTTTCGGGCCCGAATGCACTTTTTCGGGGCACCGAAGTTGAGTAGCATCCGATCTACTACATTAGGACCAAAATAACGTTTTGGAGTGTTTCGAACCATTTCTGCTATCCTTCGGCACGTAAAAAGATGCAATAGTTGTGTTTCGGGCCTCGAATGCACTATTTCGAGGTATCGAAGTTGCGACGCAACCATTCTACTCTGGTTGACCCAAAATGATGTTTGTGAGTGTTTTAGACCACTTCGCTAACCTTCACACCTAAAAAGATTAAAACTCGTGTTTTGGGCCTGAATGCACTATTTCAGGGTAGCAAACTTGTGAAGCATCCATTCTACTACATTCCACCCAAAATGATGTTTGGAAGTGTTTCGGAGAATTTCGCTTAACTACGGCACATAAAAAGATGCAATAGTTGTGTTTCGGGCCTGAATGCACTATTTCGAGGTATCGAAGTTGCGATGCATCCATTCTACTCTGGTTGACCTAAAATGATTTTTGGGAGTGTTTTAGACCATTTCGCTAACCTTCGGACCTAAAAAGATGAAAAACTCATGTTTTGGGTCTAAATGCACTATTTTAGGGTAGCAAAGTTGCGAAACATCCATTCTACTACATTCTATCCTAAATGATGTTTGGGAGTGTTTCGAGCATTTCGCTAACCTTCGGCACATAAAAAGATGCAATAGTTGTGTTTCGGGCTGAATGCACTATTTGAGGTATCAATGTTGTGATGCATCCATTCCACTCGGTTGACCCAAAATGACATTTGGGAGTGCTTTAGACCATTTCGCAAACCTTCGATCCTAAAAAGATGAAAAACTCATGTTTTGGGCCTGAATGCACTATTTTAGGGTTGCAAAGTTGCGAAACATCAATTCTACTACATTCGACCCAAAATGATGTTTGGGTGTGTTTCGGAGCATTTCGCTAACCTTCGCACATAAAAAGATGCAATAGTTGTGTTTTGGGCCTGAGTGCACTATTTCGAGGTATCGAAGTTGTGGTGCATCCATTCCACTCTGGTTGACCCAAACTGATATTTGGGAGTGTTTTAGACTATTTCGCTAAACTTCGGACCTAAAAAGATGAAAACTCGTGTTTGGGCTCGAATGCACTATTTTAGGGTAGCGAAGTTGCGAAGCATCCATTCTACTACATTCGACCCAAACTGATATTTGGGAGTGTTTTAGACTATTTCGCTAAACTTCGGACCTAAAAAGATGCAATAGTTGTGTTTCGGGCCTGAATGCACTATTTTGAGGTATCAAAGTTGTGATGCATCCATTCCACTCTGGTTGACCCAAAATGACATTTGGGAGTGTTTTAGACCATTTCGCAAACCGTCGATCCTAAAAAGATGAAAAACTCATGTTTTGGGACTGAATGCACTATTTTAGGGTAGCAAAGTCGCGAAACATCCATTCTACTACATTCGACCCAAAATGGTGAATGGGAGTGTTTCGGAGCATTTCGCTAACCTTCGGCACATAAAAAGATGCAACAGTTGTGTTTCGGGCCTGAATGCACTATTTTGAGGTATCAAAGTTGCGATGCATCCATTCCACTCTGGTTGACCCAAAATGATATTTGGGAGTGTTTTAGACTATTTCGCTAAACTTCGGACCTAAAAAGATGAAAACTCGTGTTTTGGGCCAGAATGCACTATTTCAGGGTAGCAAAGTTGCGAAGCATCCATTCTAATACATTCTACCCAAAATGATGTTTGGGAGTTTTTCAGAGCATTTCGCTAACCTTCGGCACATAAAAATATGCAAAACTTGTGTTTCAGGCCTGAATGCACTTTTTCGGGGCACCGAAGTTGAGTAGCATCCAGTCTACTACATTAGGACCAAAATAACGTTTTGGAGTGTTTCAGACCATTTTGCTATCCTTCGGCACGTAAAAAGATGCAATAGTTGTGTTTCGGGCCTGAATGCACTATTTCGAGGTATCGAAGTTGCGACGCAACCATTCTACTCGGTTGACCCAAAATGATGTTTGTGAGTGTTTTAGACCACTTCGCTAACCTTCACACCTAAAAAGATTAAAACTCGTGTTTTGGGCCTGAATGCACTATTTCAGGGTAGCAAAGTTGTGAAGCATCCATTCTACTACATTCCACCCAAAATGATGTTTGGAAGTGTTTCGGAGAATTTCGCTTAACTACGGCACATAAAAAGATGCAATAGTTGTGTTTCGGGCCTGACTGCACTATTTTGAGGTATCGAAGTTGCGATGCATCCATTCTACTCTGGTTGACCCAAAATGATTTTTGGGAGTGTTTTAGACTATTTCGCTAACCTTCGGACCTAAAAAGATGAAAAACTCATGTTTTGGGTCTAAATGCACTATTTTAGGGTAGCAAAGTTGCGAAACATCCATTCTACTACATTCTATCCTAAATGATGTTTGGGAGTGTTTCAGAGCATTTCGCTAACCTTCGGCACATAAAAAGATGCAATAGTTGTGTTTCGGGCCCGAATGCACTATTTTGAGGTATCAATGTTGTGATGCATCCATTCCACTCCGGTTGACCCAAAATAATGTTTGGGAGTGTTTTAGACCATTTCGCTAACCTTCCGACCTAAAAAGATGAAAACCTCATGTTTTGGTCCCGAATGCACTATTTTAGGGTTGCAAAGTTGCGAAACATCCATTCTACTACATTCGACCCAAAATGATGTTTGGGTGTGTTTCGGAGCATTTCGCTAACCTTCGCACATAAAAAGATGCAATAGTTGTGTTTTGGGCCTGAGTGCACTATTTCGAGGTATCGAAGTTGTGGTGCATCCATTCCACTCTGGTTGACCCAAACTGATATTTGGGAGTGTTTTAGACTATTTCGCTAAACTTCGGACCTAAAAAGATGCAATAGTTGTGTTTGGGCCTGAATGCACTATTTTAGGGTAGCAAAGTTGCGAAGCATCCATTCTACTACATTCGACCCAAAATGATGTTTGGGTGTGTTTCAGAGCATTTCGCTAACCTTCGGCACATAAAAAGATGCAATAGTTGTGTTTCGGGCCTGAATGCACTATTTTGAGGTATCAAAGTTGTGATGCATCCATTCCACTCTGGTTGACCCAAAATGACATTTGGGAGTGTTTTAGACCATTTCGCAAACCTTCGATCCTAAAAAGATGAAAAACTCATGTTTTGGGACTGAATGCACTATTTTAGGGTAGCAAAGTCGCGAAACATCCATTCTACTACATTCGACCCAAAATTATGTATGGGAGTGTTTCGGAGCATTTCGCTAACCTTCGGCACATAAAAAGATGCAACAGTTGTGTTTCGGGCCCGAATGCACTATTTTGAGGTATCAAAGTTGCGATGCATCCATTCCACTCGGTTGACCCAAAATGATATTTGGGAGTGTTTTAGACTATTTCGCTAAACTTCGGACCTAAAAAGATGAAAACTCGTGTTTTGGGCCGAATGCACTATTTCGGGGTAGCAAAGTTGCGAAGCATCCATTCTACTACATTCTACCCAAAATGATGTTTGGGAGTTTTTCGAGCATTTCGCTAACCTTCGGCACATAAAAATATGCAAAACTTGTGTTTCGGGCCGGAATGCACTTTTTCGGGGCACCGAAGTTGAGTAGCATCCGATCTACTACATTAGGACCAAAATAATGTTTTGGAGTGTTTCGAACCATTTCTGCTATCCTTCGGCATGTAAAAAGATGCAATAGTTGTGTTTCGGGCCTGAATGCACTATTTCGAGGTATCGAAGTTGCGATGCAACCATTCTACTCTGGTTGACCCAAAATGATGTTTGTGAGTGTTTTAGACCACTTCGCTAACCTTCACACCTAAAAAGATGAAAACTCGTGTTTTGGGCCTGGAATGCACTATTTCGGGGTAGCAAAGTTGTGAAGCATCCATTCTACTACATTCCACCCAAAATGATGTTTGGAAGTGTTTCGGAGAATTTCGCTTAACTACGGCACATAAAAAGATGCGATAGTTGTGTTTCGGGCCTCGAATGCACTATTTCGAGGTATCGAAGTTGCGATGCATCCATTCTACTCTGGTTGACCCAAAATGATTTTTGGGAGTGTTTTAGACCATTTCGCTAACCTTCGGACCTAAAAAGATGAAAAACTCATGTTTTGGGTCTAAATGCACTATTTTAGGGTAGCAAAGTTGTGAAACATCCATTCTACTACATTCTATCCTAAATGATGTTTGGGAGTGTTTCAGAGCATTTCGCTAACCTTCGGCACATAAAAAGATGCAATAGTTGTGTTTCGGGCCTGAATGCACTATTTGAGGTATCAATGTTGTGATGCATCCATTCCACTCTCGGTTGACCCAAAATAATATTTGGGAGTGTTTTAGACCATTTCGCAAACCTTCGGACCTAAAAAGATGAAAAACTCATGTTTTGGTCCCGAATGCACTATTTTAGGGTTGCAAAGTTGCGAAACATCCATTCTACTACATTCGACCCAAAATGATGTTTGGGTGTGTTTCGGAGCATTTCGCTAACCTTCGCACATAAAAAGATGCAATAGTTGTGTTTCGGGCCTGAGTGCACTATTTCGAGGTATCGAACTTGTGGTGCATCCATTCCACTCTGGTTGACCCAAACTGATATTTGGGAGTGTTTTAGACTATTTCGCTAAACTTCGGACCTAAAAAGATGAAAACTCGTGTTTGGGCCTGAATGCACTATTTCAGGGTAGCAAAGTTGCGAAGCATCCATTCTACTACATTCGACCCAAAATGATGTTTGGGAGTGTTTCAGAGCATTTCGCTAACCTTCGGCACATAAAAAGATGCAATAGTTGTGTTTCGGGCCTGAATGCACTATTTTGAGGTATCAAAGTTGCGATGCATCCATTCCACTCTGGTTGACCCAAAATGATATTTGGGAGTGTTTTAGACTATTTCGCTAAACTTCGGACCTAAAAAGATCAAAACTCGTGTTTTGGGCCAGAATGCACTATTTCAGGGTAGCAAAGTTGCGAAGCATCCATTCTACTACATTCGACCCAAAATGATGTTTGGGAGTGTTTCGGAGCATTTCGCTAACCTTCGGCACATAAAAATATGCAAAACTTGTGTTTCAGGCCTGAATGCACTTTTTCGGGGCACCGGTGGTAGCATCCGTCTACTACATTAGGACCAAAATAATGTTTTGGAGTGTTTCGGACCATTTCCTATCCTCGGCACGTAAAAAGATGCATCTCACTATTCGGGTATCGACCCAACCATTCTACTGTTGACCCAAAATGATTTTGTGAGTGTTTTGACCACTTCCTAACCTTCACACCTAAAAAGATGAAAACTCGTGTTTTGGGCTCAATGCACTATTTCGGGTAGCAAAGTTGCGAAGCATCCATTCTACTACATTCCACCCAAAATGATGTTTGAAGTGTTTCGAGAATTTCGCTTAACTACTGCACATAAAAAGATGCGATAGTTGTGTTACGGGCCTGAATGCACTATTTCGAGGTATCGAAGTTGCGATGCATCCATTCTACTCTGGTTGACCCAAAATGATTTTTGGGAGTGTTTTAGACCATTTCGCTAACCTTCGGACCTAAAAAGATGAAAAACTCATGTTTTGGGTCTAAATGCACTATTTTAGGGTAGCAAAGTTGCGAAACATCCATTCTACTACATTCTATCCTAAATGATGTTTGGGAGTGTTTCAGAGCATTTCGCTAACCTTCGGCACATAAAAAGATGCAATAGTTGTGTTTCGGGCCTGAATGCACTATTTTGAGGTATCAAAGTTGTGATGCATCCATTCCACTCTGGTTGACCCAAAATGACATTTGGGAGTGTTTTAGACCATTTCGCAAACCTTCGATCCTAAAAAGATGAAAAACTCATGTTTTGGTCTGAATGCACTATTTTAGGGTTGCAAAGTTGCGAAACATCCATTCTACTACATTCGACCCAAAATGATGTTTGGGTGTGTTTCGGAGCATTTCGCTAACCTTCGCACATAAAAAGATGCAATAGTTGTGTTTTGGGCCTGAGTGCACTATTTCGAGGTATCGAAGTTGTGGTGCATCCATTCCACTATGGTTGACCCAAAATGATATTTGGGAGTGTTTTAGACTATTTCGCTAAACTTCTGACCTAAAAGGATGAAAACACGTGTTTTGGGCCAGAATGCACTATTTTAGGGTAGCAAAGTTGCGAAGCATCCATTCTACTACATTCGACCCAAAATGATGTTTGGGTGTGTTTCAGAGCATTTCGCTAACCTTCGGCACATAAAAAGATGCAATAGTTGTGTTTCGGGCCTGAATGCACTATTTTGAGGTATCAAAGTTGTGATGCATCCATTCCACTCTGGTTGACCCAAAATGACATTTGGGAGTGTTTTAGACCATTTCGCAAACCTTCGATCCTAAAAAGATGAAAAACTCATGTTTTGGGACTGAATGCACTATTTTAGGGTAGCAAAGTCGCGAAACATCCATTCTACTACATTCGACCCAAAATGGTGTATGGGAGTGTTTCGGAGCATTTCGCTAACCTTCGGCACATAAAAAGATGCAACAGTTGTGTATCGGGCCTGAATGCACTATTTCGAGGTATCGAAGTTGCGATGCATCCATTCTACTCTGGTTGACCCAAAATGATTTTTGGGAGTGTTTTAGACCATTTCGCTAAACTTCGGACCTAAAAAGATGAAAACTCGTGTTTTGGGCCAGAATGCACTATTTCAGGGTAGCAAAGTTGCGAAGCATCCATTCTACTACATTCTACCCAAAATGATGTTTGGGAGTTTTTCAGAGCATTTCGCTAACCTTCGGCACATAAAAATATGCAAAACTTGTGTTTCAGGCCCGAATGCACTTTTTCGGGGCACCGAAGTTGAGTAGCATCCGATCTACTACATTAGGACCAAAATAATGTTTTGGAGTGTTTCGGACCATTTCTGCTATCCTTCGGCACGTAAAAAGATGCAATAGTTGTGTTTCGGGCTCGAATGCACTATTTCGAGGTATCGAAGTTGCGACGCAACCATTCTACTACGGTTGACCCAAAATGATGTTTGTGAGTGTTTTAGACCACTTCGCTAACCTTCACACCTAAAAAGATGAAAACTCGTGTTTTGGGCCTGAATGCACTATTTCAGGGTAGCAAAGTTGTGAAGCATCCATTCTACTACATTCCACCCAAAATGATGTTTGGAAGTGTTTCGGAGAATTTCGCTTAACTACGGCAGATAAAAAGATGCGATAGTTGTGTTTCGGGCCTGAATGCACTATTTCGAGGTATCGAAGTTGCGATGCATCCATTCTACTCTAGTTGACCCAAAATGATTTTTGGGAGTGTTTTAGACGATTTCGCTAACCTTCGGACCTAAAAAGATGAAAAACTCATGTTTTGGGTCTAAATGCACTATTTTAGGGTAGCAAAGTTGCGAAACATCCATTCTACTACATTCTATCCTAAATGATGTTTGGGAGTGTTTCAGAGCATTTCGCTAACCTTCGGCACATAAAAAGATGCAATAGTTGTGTTTCGGGCCTGAATGCACTATTTGAGGTATCAATGTTGTGATGCATCCATTCCACTCTGGTTGACCCAAAATAATATTTGGGAGTGTTTTAGACCATTTCGCAAACCTTCGGACCTAAAAAGATGAAAAACTCATGTTTTGGTCTGAATGCACTATTTTAGGGTTGCAAAGTTGCGAAACATCCATTCTACTACATTCGACCCAAAATGATGTTTGGGTGTGTTTCGGAGCATTTCGCTAACCTTCGCACATAAAAAGATGCAATAGTTGTGTTTTGGGCACCGAGTGCACTATTTCGAGGTATCGAAGTTGTGGTGCATCCATTCCACTCGGTTGACCCAAACTGATATTTGGGAGTGTTTTAGACTATTTCGCTAAACTTCGGACCTAAAAAGATGAAAACTCATGTTTTGGTCTTGAATGCACTCTTTCAGGGTAGCAAAGTTGCGAAGCATCCATTCTACAACATTCGACCCAAAATGATGTTTGGGAGTGTTTCGTAGCATTTCGCTAATCTTTGGCACATAAAAAGATGCAATAGTTGTGTTTCGGGCCTGAATGCACTATTTTGAGATATCAAAGTTGTGATGCATCCATTCCACTCTGGTTGACCCAAAATGACATTTGGGAGTGTTTTAGACCATTTCGCAAACCTTCGATCCTAAAAAGATGAAAAACTCGTGTTTTGGGACTGAATGCACTATTTTAGGGTAGCAAAGTCGCGAAACATCCATTCTACTACATTCGACCCAAAATGGTGTATGGGAGTGTTTCGGAGCATTTCGCTAACCTTCGGCACATAAAAAGATGCAACAGTTGTGTTTCGGGCCTGAATGCACTATTTTGAGGTATCAAAGTTGTGATGCATCCATTCCACTCTGGTTGACCCAAAATGATATTTGGGAGTGTTTTAGACTATTTCGCTAAACTTCGGACCTAAAAAGATGAAAACTCGTGTTTTGGGCCAGAATGCACTATTTCAGGGTAGCAAAGTTGCGAAGCATCCATTCTAATACATTCTACCCAAAATGATGTTTGGGAGTTTTTCAGAGCATTTCGCTAACCTTCGGCACATAAAAATATGCAAAACTTGTGTTTCAGCTCCGAATGCACTTTTTCGGGGCACCGAAGTTGAGTAGCATCCAGTCTACTACATTAGGACCAAAATAACGTTTTGGAGTGTTTCAGACCATTTTGCTATCCTTCGGCACGTAAAAAGATGCAATAGTTGTGTTTCGGGCTTGAATGCACTATTTCGAGGTATCGAAGTTGCGACGCAACCATTCTACTCTGGTTGACCCAAAAAGATGTTTGTGAGTGTTTTAGACCACTTCGCTAACCTTCACACCTAAAAAGATTAAAACTCGTGTTTTGGGCCTGAATGCACTATTTCAGGGTAGCAAAGTTGTGAAGCATCCATTCTACTACATTCCACCCAAAATGATGTTTGGAAGTGTTTCGGAGAATTTCGCTTAACTACGGCAGATAAAAAGATGCGATAGTTGTGTTTCGGGCCTGAATGCACTATTTCGAGGTATCGAAGTTGCGATGCATCCATTCTACTCTAGTTGACCCAAAATGATTTTTGGGAGTGTTTTAGACGATTTCGCTAACCTTCGGACCTAAAAAAATGAAAAACTCATGTTTTGGGTCTAAATGCACTATTTTAGGGTAGAAAAGTTGCGAAACATCCATTCTACTACATTCTATCCTAAATGATGTTTGGGAGTGTTTCAGAGCATTTCGCTAACCTTCGGCACATAAAAAGATGCAATAGTTGTGTTTCGGGCCTGAATGCACTATTTGAGGTATCAATGTTGTGATGCATCCATTCCACTCTGGTTGACCCAAAATAATATTTGGGAGTGTTTTAGACCATTTCGCAAACCTTCGGACCTAAAAAGATGAAAAACTCATGTTTTGGTCTGAATGCACTATTTTAGGGTTGCAAAGTTGCGAAACATCCATTCTACTACATTCGACCCAAAATGATGTTTGGGTGTGTTTCGGAGCATTTCGCTAACCTTCGCACATAAAAAGATGCAATAGTTGTGTTTTGGGACTGAGTGCACTATTTCGAGGTATCGAAGTTGTGGTGCATCCATTCCACTCTGGTTGACCCAAACTGATATTTGGGAGTGTTTTAGACTATTTCGCTAAACTTCGGACCTAAAAAGATGCAATAGTTGTGTTTGGGCCTGAATGCACTATTTTAGGGTAGCAAAGTTGCGAAGCATCCATTCTACTACATTCGACCCAAAATGATGTTTGGGTGTGTTTCAGAGCATTTCGCTAACCTTCGGCACATAAAAAGATGCAATAGTTGTGTTTCGGGCCTGAATGCACTATTTTGAGGTATCAAAGTTGTGATGCATCCATTCCACTCTGGTTGACCCAAAATGACATTTGGGAGTGTTTTAGACCATTTCGCAAACCTTCGATCCTAAAAAGATGAAAAACTCATGTTTTGGGACCGAATGCACTATTTTAGGGTAGCGAACTCGCGAAGCATCCATTCTACTACATTCGACCCAAAATGATGTATGGGAGTGTTTCGGAGCATTTCGCTAACCTTCGGCACAAAAAGATGCAACAGTTGTGTTTCGGGCCTGAATGCACTATTTTGAGGTATCAAAGTTGCGATGCATCCATTCCACTCTGGTTGACCCAAAATGATATTTGGGAGTGTTTTACACTATTTCGCTAAACTTCGGACCTAAAAAGATGAAAACTCGTGTTTTGGGCCAGAATGCACTATTTCAGGGTAGCAAAGTTGCGAAGCATCCATTCTACTACATTCTACCCAAAATGATGTTTGGGAGTTTTTCAGAGCATTTCGCTAACCTTCGGCACATAAAAATATGCAAAACTTGTGTTTCAGGCCTGAATGCACTTTTTCGGGGCACAGAAGTTGAGTAGCATCCAGTCAACTACATTAGGACCAAAATAATGTTTTGGAGTGTTTCAGACCATTTTGCTATCCTTCGGCATGTAAAAAGATGCAATAGTTGTGTTTCGGGCCTGAATGCACTATTTCGAGGTATCGAAGTTGCGATGCAACCATTCTACTCTGGTTGACCCAAAATGATGTTTGTAAGTGTTTTAGACCACTTCGCTAACCTTCACACCTAAAAAGATGAAAACTCGTGTTTTGGGCCTGAATGCACTATTTCAGGGTAGCAAAGTTGTGAAGCATCCATTCTACTACATTCCACCCAAAATGATGTTTGGAAGTGTTTCGGAGAATTTCGCTTAACTACGGCAGATAAAAAGATGCGATAGTTGTGTTTCGGGCCTGAATGCACTATTTCGAGGTATCGAAGTTGCGATGCATCCATTCTACTCTGGTTGACCCAAAATGATTTTTGGGAGTGTTTTAGACTATTTCGCTAACCTTCGGACCTAAAAAGATGAAAAACTCATGTTTTGGGTCTAAATACACTATTTTAGGGTAGCAAAGTTGCGAAACATCCATTCTACTACATTCTATCCTAAATGATGTTTGGGAGTGTTTCAGAGCATTTCGCTAACCTTCGGCACATAAAAAGATGCAATAGTTGTGTTTCGGGCCTGAATGCACTATTTGAGGTATCAATGTTGTGATGCATCCATTCCACTCTGGTTGACCCAAAATAATATTTGGGAGTGTTTTAGACCATTTCGCAAACCTTCGGACCTAAAAAGATGAAAAACTCATGTTTTGGTCTGAATGCACTATTTTAGGGTTGCAAAGTTGCGAAACATCCATTCTACTACATTCGACCCAAAATGATGTTTGGGTGTGTTTCGGAGCATTTCGCTAACCTTCGCACATAAAAAGATGCAATAGTTGTGTTTTGGGCCTGAGTGCACTATTTCGAGGTATCGAAGTTGTGGTGCATCCATTCCACTCTGGTTGACCCAAACTGATATTTGGGAGTGTTTTAGACTATTTCGCTAAACTTCGGACCTAAAAAGATGCAATAGTTGTGTTTCGGGCCTGACACAGATCAAGTTGGAGCACCACCACCCCAATTGACCCAAAATGACATTTGGGAGTGTTTTAGACTATTTCGCTAAACTTCGGACCTAAAAAGATGAAAACTCGTGTTTGGGCCTGAATGCACTATTTTAGGGTAGCAAAGTTGCGAAGCATCCATTCTACTACATTCGACCCAAAATGATGTTTGGGTGTGTTTCAGAGCATTTCGCTAACCTTCGGCACATAAAAAGATGCAATAGTTGTGTTTCGGGCCTGAATGCACTATTTTGAGGTATCAAAGTTGTGATGCATCCATTCCACTCTGGTTGACCCAAAATGACATTTGGGAGTGTTTTAGACCATTTCGCAAACCTTCGATCCTAAAAAGATGAAAAACTCATGTTTTGGGACTGAATGCACTATTTTAGGGTAGCAAAGTTGCGAAACATCCATTCTACTACATTCGAGCCAAAATGATGTATGGGAGTGTTTCGGAGCATTTCGCTAACCTTCGGCACATAAAAAGATGCAACAGTTGTGTTTCGGGCCCGAATATCGAAGTTGCGATGCATTCATTCCACTCCGGTTGACCCAAAATGATATTTCGGAGTGTTTTAGACCATTTCGCTAAACTTCGGACCTAAAAAGATGAAAACTCGTGTTTTGGGCCGAATGCACTATTTCGGGGTAGCAAAGTTGCGAAGCATCCATTCTACTACATTCTACCCAAAATGATGTTTGGGAGTTTTTCGAGCATTTCGCTAACCTTCGGCACATAAAAATATGCAAAACTTGTGTTTCGGGCCTCGAATGCACTTTTTCGGGGCACAGAAGTTGAGTAGCATCCAGTCAACTACATTAGGACCAAAATAATGTTTTGGAGTGTTTCAGACCATTTTGCTATCCTTCGGCATGTAAAAAGATGCAATAGTTGTGTTTCGGGCCTGAATGCACTATTTCGAGGTATCGAAGTTGCGATGCAACCATTCTACTCTGGTTGACCCAAAATGATGTTTGTGAGTGTTTTAGACCACTTCGCTAACCTTCACACCTAAAAAGATGAAAACTCGTGTTTTGGGCCTGAATGCACTATTTCAGGGTAGCAAAGTTGTGAAGCATCCATTCTACTACATTCCACCCAAAATGATGTTTGGAAGTGTTTCGGAGAATTTCGCTTAACTACTGCACATAAAAAGATGCGATAGTTGTGTTACGGGCCTGAATGCACTATTTCGAGGTATCGAAGTTGCGATGCATCCATTCTACTCTGGTTGACCCAAAATGATTTTTGGGAGTGTTTTAGACCATTTCGCTAACCTTCGGACCTAAAAAGATGAAAAACTCATGTTTTGGGTCTAAATGCACTATTTTAGGGTAGCAAAGTTGTGAAACATCCATTCTACTACATTCTATCCTAAATGATGTTTGGGAGTGTTTCGAGCATTTCGCTAACCTTCGGCACATAAAAAGATGCAATAGTTGTGTTTCGGGCCTTAATGCACTATTTGAGGTATCAATGTTGTGATGCATCCATTCCACTGCGTTGACCCAAAATAATATTTGGGAGTGTTTTAGACCATTTCGCAAACCTTCGGACCTAAAAAGATGAAAAACTCATGTTTTGGTCTGAATGCACTATTTTAGGGTTGCAAAGTTGCGAAACATCCATTCTACTACATTCGACCCAAAATGATGTTTGGGTGTGTTTCGGAGCATTTCGCTAACCTTCGCACATAAAAAGATGCAATAGTTGTGTTTTGGGCACGAGTGCACTATTTCGAGGTATCGAAGTTGTGGTGCATCCATTCCACTCTGGTTGACCCAAACTGATATTTGGGAGTGTTTTAGACTATTTCGCTAAACTTCGGACCTAAAAAGATGAAAACTCGTGTTTGGGCCTTCGAATGCACTATTTTAGGGTAGCAAAGTTGCGAAGCATCCATTCTACTACATTCGACCCAAAATGATGTTTGGGTGTGTTTCGAGCATTTCGCTAACCTTCGGCACATAAAAAGATGCAATAGTTGTGTTTCGGGCTCGAATGCACTATTTCGAGGTATCGAAGTTGTGATGCATCCATTCCACTCCGGTTGACCCAAAATGACATTTGGGAGTGTTTTAGACCATTTCGCAAACCTTCGATCCTAAAAAGATGAAAAACTCATGTTTTGGGACTGAATGCACTATTTTAGGGTAGCAAAGTCGCGAAACATCCATTCTACTACATTCGACCCAAAATGGTGTATGGGAGTGTTTCGGAGCATTTCGCTAACCTTCGGCACATAAAAAGATGCAACAGTTGTGTTTCGGGCCTGAATGCACTATTTTGAGGTATCAAAGTTGCGATGCATCCATTCCACTCTGGTTGACCCAAAATGATATTTGGGAGTGTTTTAGACTATTTCGCTAAACTTCGGACCTAAAAAGATGAAAACTCGTGTTTTGGGCCAGAATGCACTATTTCAGGGTAGCAAAGTTGCGAAGCATCCATTCTACTACATTCTACCCAAAATGATGTTTGGGAGTTTTTCGAAGCATTTCGCTAACCTTCGGCACATAAAAATATGCAAAACTTGTGTTTCGGCCTGAATGCACTTTTTCGGGGCACCGAAGTTGAGTAGCATCCGAGTCTACTACATTAGGACCAAAATAATGTTTTGGAGTGTTTCGAACCATTTCGCTATCCTTCGGCACGTAAAAAGATGCAATAGTTGTGTTTCGGGCCTGAATGCACTTTTTCGAGGTATCGAAGTTGCGACGCAACCATTCTACTCTGGTTGACCCAAAATGATGTTTGTAAGTGTTTTAGACCACTTCGCTAACCTTCACACCTAAAAAGATGAAAACTCGTGTTTTGGGCCTGAATGCACTATTTCAGGGTAGCAAAGTTGTGAAGCATCCATTCTACTACATTCCACCCAAAATGATGTTTGGAAGTGTTTCGGAGAATTTCGCTTAACTACGGCAGATAAAAAGATGCGATAGTTGTGTTTCGGGCCTGAATGCACTATTTCGAGGTATCGAAGTTGCGATGCATCCATTCTACTCTAGTTGACCCAAAATGATTTTTGGGAGTGTTTTAGACGATTTCGCTAACCTTCGGACCTAAAAAAATGAAAAACTCATGTTTTGGGTCTAAATGCACTATTTTAGGGTAGAAAAGTTGCGAAACATCCATTCTACTACATTCTATCCTAAATGATGTTTGGGAGTGTTTCAGAGCATTTCGCTAACCTTCGGCACATAAAAAGATGCAATAGTTGTGTTTCGGGCCTGAATGCACTATTTGAGGTATCAATGTTGTGATGCATCCATTCCACTCGGTTGACCCAAAATAATATTTGGGAGTGTTTTAGACCATTTCGCAAACCTTCGGACCTAAAAAGATGAAAAACTCATGTTTTGGTCCGAATGCACTATTTTAGGGTTGCAAAGTTGCGAAACATCCATTCTACTACATTCGACCCAAAATGATGTTTGGGTGTGTTTCGGAGCATTTCGCTAACCTTCGCACATAAAAAGATGCAATAGTTGTGTTTTGGGCCTGAGTGCACTATTTCGAGGTATCGAAGTTGTGGTGCATCCATTCCACTCTGGTTGACCCAAACTGATATTTGGGAGTGTTTTAGACTATTTCGCTAGACTTCGGACCTAAAAAGATGAAAACTCGTGTTTGGGCCTCGAATGCACTATTTTAGGGTAGCAAAGTTGCGAAGCATCCATTCTACTACATTCGACCCAAAATGATGTTTGGGTGTGTTTCGTAGCATTTCGCTAACCTTCGGCACATAAAAAGATGCAATAGTTGTGTTTCGGGCCCGAATGCACTATTTTGAGGTATCAAAGTTGTGATGCATCCATTCCACTCCGGTTGACCCAAAATGACATTTGGGAGTGTTTTAGACCATTTCGCAAACCTTCGATCCTAAAAAGATGAAAAACTCATGTTTTGGGACTGAATGCACTATTTTAGGGTAGCAAAGTCGCGAAACATCCATTCTACTACATTCGACCCAAAATGGTGTATGGGAGTGTTTCGGAGCATTTCGCTAACCTTCGGCACATAAAAAGATGCAACAGTTGTGTTTCGGGCCTGAATGCACTATTTTGAGGTATCAAAGTTGTGATGCATCCATTCCACTCTGGTTGACCCAAAATGATATTTGGGAGTGTTTTAGACTATTTCGCTAAACTTCGGACCTAAAAAGATCAAAACTCGTGTTTTGGGCCAGAATGCACTATTTCAGGGTAGCAAAGTTGCGAAGCATCCATTCTAATACATTCTACCCAAAATGATGTTTGGGAGTTTTTCAGAGCATTTCGCTAACCTTCGGCACATAAAAATATGCAAAACTTGTGTTTCAGGCCTGAATGCACTTTTTCGGGGCACCGAAGTTGAGTAGCATCCGATCTACTACATTAGGACCAAAATAACGTTTTGGAGTGTTTCAGAGCATTTCGCTAACCTTCGCACATAAAAAGATGCAATAGTTGTGTTTCGGGCCTGAATGCACTATTTCGAGGTATCGAAGTTGCGACGCAACCATTCTACTCTGGTTGACCCAAAATGATGTTTGTGAGTGTTTTAGACCACTTCGCTAACCTTCACACCTAAAAAGATTAAAACTCGTGTTTTGGGCCTGAATGCACTATTTCAGGGTAGCAAAGTTGTGAAGCATCCATTCTACTACATTCCACCCAAAATGATGTTTGGAAGTGTTTCGGAGAATTTCGCTTAACTACGGCAGATAAAAAGATGCGATAGTTGTGTTTCGGGCCTGAATGCACTATTTCGAGGTATCGAAGTTGCGATGCATCCATTCTACTCTGGTTGACCCAAAATGATTTTTGGGAGTGTTTTAGACTATTTCGCTAACCTTCGGACCTAAAAAGATGAAAAACTCATGTTTTGGGTCTAAATACACTATTTTAGGGTAGCAAAGTTGCGAAACATCCATTCTACTACATTCTATCCTAAATGATGTTTGGGAGTGTTTCAGAGCATTTCGCTAACCTTCGGCACATAAAAAGATGCAATAGTTGTGTTTCGGGCCTGAATGCACTATTTGAGGTATCAATGTTGTGATGCATCCATTCCACTCGGTTGACCCAAAATAATATTTGGGAGTGTTTTAGACCATTTCGCAAACCTTCGGACCTAAAAAGATGAAAAACTCATGTTTTGGTCCGAATGCACTATTTTAGGGTTGCAAAGTTGCGAAACATCCATTCTACTACATTCGACCCAAAATGATGTTTGGGTGTGTTTCGGAGCATTTCGCTAACCTTCGCACATAAAAAGATGCAATAGTTGTGTTTTGGGCACCGAGTGCACTATTTCGAGGTATCGAAGTTGTGGTGCATCCATTCCACTCGGTTGACCCAAACTCGATATTTGGGAGTGTTTTAGACTATTTCGCTAAACTTCGGACCTAAAAAGATGCAATAGTTGTGTTTCGGGCCCTTTTTGTCTGTGATGCATCCATTCCACTCTGGTTGACCCAAAATGACATTTGGGAGTGTTTTAGACTATTTCGCTAAACTTCGGACCTAAAAAGATGCAATAGTTGTGTTTGGGCCTGAATGCACTATTTTAGGGTAGCAAAGTTGCGAAGCATCCATTCTACTACATTCGACCCAAAATGATGTTTGGGTGTGTTTCAGAGCATTTCGCTAACCTTCGGCACATAAAAAGATGCAATAGTTGTGTTTCGGGCCTGAATGCACTATTTTGAGGTATCAAAGTTGTGATGCATCCATTCCACTCTCAGTTGACCCAAAATGACATTTGGGAGTGTTTTAGACCATTTCGCAAACCTTCGATCCTAAAAAGATGAAAAACTCATGTTTTGGGACTGAATGCACTATTTTAGGGTAGCAAAGTCGCGAAACATCCATTCTACTACATTCGACCCAAAATTATGTATGGGAGTGTTTCGGAGCATTTCGCTAACCTTCGGCACATAAAAAGATGCAACAGTTGTGTTTCGGGCCTGAATGCACTATTTTGAGGTATCAAAGTTGTGATGCATCCATTCCACTCTGGTTGACCCAAAATGATATTTGGGAGTGTTTTAGACTATTTCGCTAAACTTCGGACCTAAAAAGATGAAAACTCGTGTTTTGGGCCGTAATGCACTATTTCGGGGTAGCAAAGTTGCGAAGCATCCATTCTACTACATTCTACCCAAAATGATGTTTGGGAGTTTTTCAGAGCATTTCGCTAACCTTCGGCACATAAAAATATGCAAAACTTGTGTTTCAGGCCTGAATGCACTTTTTCGGGGCACCGAAGTTGAGTAGCATCCAGTCTACTACATTAGGACCAAAATAATGTTTTGGAGTGTTTCAGACCATTTCGCTATCCTTCGGCACGTAAAAAGATGCAATAGTTGTGTTTCGGGCCTGAATGCACTTTTTCGAGGTATCGAAGTTGCGACGCAACCATTCTACTCTGGTTGACCCAAAATGATGTTTGTAAGTGTTTTAGACCACTTCGCTAACCTTCACACCTAAAAAGATGAAAACTCGTGTTTTGGGCCTGAATGCACTATTTCAGGGTAGCAAAGTTGCGAAGCATCCATTCTACTACATTCCACCCAAAATGATGTTTAGAAGTGTTTCGGAGAATTTCGCTTAACTACGGCACATAAAAAGATGCGATAGTTGTGTTTCGGGCCTGAATGCACTATTTCGAGGTATCGAAGTTGCGACGCATCCATTCTACTCTGGTTGGCCCAAAATGATTTTTGGGAGTGTTTTAGACCATTTCGCTAACCTTCGGACCTAAAAAGATGAAAAACTCATGTTTTGGGTCTAAATGCACTATTTTAGGGTAGCAAAGTTGCGAAACATCCATTCTACTACATTCTATCCTAAATGATGTTTGGGAGTGTTTCAGAGCATTTCGCTAACCTTCGGCACATAAAAAGATGCAATAGTTGTGTTTCGGGCCTGAATGCACTATTTGAGGTATCAATGTTGTGATGCATCCATTCCACTCTGGTTGACCCAAAATAATATTTGGGAGTGTTTTAGACCATTTCGCAAACCTTCGGACCTAAAAAGATGAAAAACTCATGTTTTGGTCTGAATGCACTATTTTAGGGTTGCAAAGTTGCGAAACATCCATTCTACTACATTCGACCCAAAATGATGTTTGGGTGTGTTTCGGAGCATTTCGCTAACCTTCGCACATAAAAAGATGCAATAGTTGTGTTTTGGGCCTGAGTGCACTATTTCGAGGTATCGAAGTTGTGGTGCATCCATTCCACTCCGGTTGACCCAAACTGATATTTGGGAGTGTTTTAGACTATTTCGCTAAACTTCGGACCTAAAAAGATGAAAACTCGTGTTTGGGCCTGAATGCACTATTTTAGGGTAGCAAAGTTGCGAAGCATCCATTCTACTACATTCGACCCAAAAATGATGTTTGGGTGTGTTTCGGTAGCATTTCGCTAACCTTCGGCACATAAAAAGATGCAATAGTTGTGTTTCGGGCTCTGAATGCACTATTTTGAGGTATCAAAGTTGTGATGCATCCATTCCACTCCGGTTGACCCAAAAATGATATTTGGGAGTGTTTTTAGACCATTTCGCAAACCTTCGATCCTAAAAAGATGAAAAACTCGTGTTTTGGGACTGATTGTACTATTTTAGGGTAGCAAAGTTGCGAAGCATCCATTCTACTACATTCGACCCAAAATGATGTTTGGGAGTGTTTTGGAGCATTTCGCTAACCTTCGGCACATAAAAAGATGCAATAGTTGTGTTTCGGGCCTGAATGCACTATTTCTGAGGTATCGAAGTTGTGGTGCATCCATTCCACTTCTGGTTGACCCAAAATGATATTTGGGAGTGTTTTAGACTATTTCGCTAAACTTCGGACCTAAAAAGATGATGTTGTGTTTGGCCGGTGCTTTTCCTCTCCCCCTCTCTGGTTCCTTCGGCTGCGTGAATGTGTTTTGGGCGAATGCGCTTTTTGGGTGGCAAGTTGCGAAGCATCCATTCTACTACATTGGCCCAAAATGATGTTTGGGAGTGTTTCGGAGCATTTCGCTAACCTTCGGCACATAAAAAGATGCAATAGCTTGTGTTTCGGGCCTGAATGCACTATTTCGAGGTATCGAAGTTGTGGTGCATCCATTCCACTCTGGTTGACCCAAAATGATATTTGGGAGTGTTTTAGACTATTTCGCTAAACTTCGGACCTAAAAAGATGAACTGTGTTTTGGCCTGTTTTGGTGCGTTGCGGCCTCTTCTCTTTCCCCCACTATGTTCGGGGTGTTTCGTCTCTCCTCCTTTTTTTTTTCAATTTCCTTCCCGTTCCCTTTTTGTGTTTTGCTATTTCGCTACTTCCCTAAGATAAACTGTGTTTTGTCTACTCACTTTTTAGGGTGCAGTTGGACATCCATTCTCTCATTCACCAAATATTTTTTTTACATTTCCTACCTTCCACATAAAAAGATGCAATAGTTGTGTTTCGGGCCTGAATGCACTATTTTGAGGTATCAAAGTTGTGATGCATCCATTCCACTCCCCCCCATCCCCCCCCCCACCCCCCCACCCCCACCCCAAAGCCCCCCTTGACCCAAAATGACATTTGGGAGTGTTTTAGACTATTTCGCTAAACTTCGGACCTAAAAAGATGCAATAGTTGTGTTTGGGCCTCGAATGCACTATTTTAGGGTAGCAAAGTTGCGAAGCATCCATTCTACTACATTCGACCCAAAATGATGTTTGGGTGTGTTTCGAGCATTTCGCTAACCTTCGGCACATAAAAAGATGCAATAGTTGTGTTTCGGGCCGAATGCACTATTTTGAGGTATCAAAGTTGTGATGCATCCATTCCACTCCGGTTGACCCAAAATGACATTTGGGAGTGTTTTAGACCATTTCGCAAACCTTCGATCCTAAAAAGATGAAAAACTCATGTTTTGGGACCGAATGCACTATTTTAGGGTAGCAAAGTCGCGAAACATCCATTCTACTACATTCGACCCAAAATTATGTATGGGAGTGTTTCGGAGCATTTCGCTAACCTTCGGCACATAAAAAGATGCAACAGTTGTGTTTCGGGCCTGAATGCACTATTTTGAGGTATCAAAGTTGCGATGCATCCATTCCACTCGGTTGACCCAAAATGATATTTGGGAGTGTTTTAGACTATTTCGCTAAACTTCGGACCTAAAAAGATGAAAACTCGTGTTTTGGGCCAGAATGCACTATTTCAGGGTAGCAAAGTTGCGAAGCATCCATTCTACTACATTCTACCCAAAATGATGTTTGGGAGTTTTTCAGAGCATTTCGCTAACCTTCGGCACATAAAAATATGCAAAACTTGTGTTTCAGGCCTGAATGCACTTTTTCGGGGCACCGAAGTTGAGTAGCATCCAGTCTACTACATTAGGACCAAAATAATGTTTTGGAGTGTTTCGGACCATTTCGCTATCCTTCGGCACGTAAAAAGATGCAATAGTTGTGTTTCGGGCCTGAATGCACTATTTCGAGGTATCGAAGTTGCGATGCAACCATTCTACTCGGTTGACCCAAAATGATGTTTGTGAGTGTTTTAGACCACTTCGCTAACCTTCACACCTAAAAAGATGAAAACTCGTGTTTTGGGCCCGAATGCACTATTTCAGGGTAGCAAAGTTGTGAAGCATCCATTCTACTACATTCCACCCAAAATGATGTTTGGAAGTGTTTCGGAGAATTTCGCTTAACTACGGCAGATAAAAAGATGCGATAGTTGTGTTTCGGGCCTGAATGCACTATTTCTAGGTATCGAAGTTGCGATGCATCCATTCTACTCTGGTTGGCCCAAAATGATTTTTGGGAGTGTTTTAGACTATTTCGCTAACCTTCGGACCTAAAAAGATGAAAAACTCATGTTTTGGGTCTAAATGCACTATTTTAGGGTAGCAAAGTTGCGAAACATCCATTCTACTACATTCTATCCTAAATGATGTTTGGGAGTGTTTCAGAGCATTTCGCTAACCTTCGGCACATAAAAAGATGCAATAGTTGTGTTTCGGGCCTCCGAATGCACTATTTGAGGTATCAATGTTGTGATGCATCCATTCCACTCTGGTTGACCCAAAATAATATTTGGGAGTGTTTTAGACCATTTCGCAAACCTTCGGACCTAAAAAGATGAAAAACTCATGTTTTGGTCCGAATGCACTATTTTAGGGTTGCAAAGTTGCGAAACATCCATTCTACTACATTCGACCCAAAATGATGTTTGGGTGTGTTTCGGAGCATTTCGCTAACCTTCGCACATAAAAAGATGCAATAGTTGTGTTTTGGGCACCGAGTGCACTATTTCGAGGTATCGAAGTTGTGGTGCATCCATTCCACTCCGGTTGACCCAAACTGATATTTGGGAGTGTTTTAGACTATTTCGCTAAACTTCGGACCTAAAAAGATGAAAACTCGTGTTTGGGCCTCGAATGCACTATTTTAGGGTAGCAAAGTTGCGAAGCATCCATTCTACTACATTCGACCCAAAATGATGTTTGGGTGTGTTTCGAGCATTTCGCTAACCTTCGGCACATAAAAAGATGCAATAGTTGTGTTTCGGGCCTGAATGCACTATTTTGAGGTATCAAAGTTGTGATGCATCCATTCCACTCTGGTTGACCCAAAATGACATTTGGGAGTGTTTTAGACCATTTCGCAAACCTTCGATCCTAAAAAGATGAAAAACTCATGTGTTTGGGACCGAATGCACTATTTTAGGGTAGCAAAGTTGCGAAACATCCATTCTACTACATTCGACCCAAAATGATGTATTGGGAGTGTTTCGGAGCATTTCGCTAACCTTCGGCACATAAAAAGATGCAATAGTTGTGTTTCGGGCCTGAATGCACTATTTTGAGGTATCAAAGTTGTGATGCATCCATTCCACTCTGGTTGACCCAAAATGACATTTGGGAGTGCTTTAGACCATTTCGCAAACCTTCGATCCTAAAAAGATGAAAAACTCATGTTTTGGGCCTGAATGCACTATTTTAGGGTTGCAAAGTTGCGAAACATCAATTCTACTACATTCGACCCAAAATGATGTTTGGGTGTGTTTCGGAGCATTTCGCTAACCTTCGCACATAAAAAGATGCAATAGTTGTGTTTTGGGCCCGAATGCACTATTTTGAGGTATCAAAGTTGCGATGCATCCATTCCACTCCAGGTTGACCCAAAATGATATTTGGGAGTGTTTTAGACTATTTCGCTAAACTTCGGACCTAAAAAGATGAAAACTCGTGTTTTGGGCCGAAATGCACTATTTCGGGGTAGCAAAGTTGCGAAGCATCCATTCTACTACATTCTACCCAAAATGATGTTTGGGAGTTTTTCGAGCATTTCGCTAACCTTCGGCACATAAAAATATGCAAAACTTGTGTTTCGGGCCCGAATGCACTTTTTCGGGGCACCGAAGTTGAGTAGCATCCAGTCTACTACATTAGGACCAAAATAATGTTTTGGAGTGTTTCGAGACCATTTCGCTATCCTTCGGCACGTAAAAAGATGCAATAGTTGTGTTTCGGGCCTGAATGCACTATTTCGAGGTATCGAAGTTGCGATGCAACCATTCTACTCGGTTGACCCAAAATGATGTTTGTGAGTGTTTTAGACCACTTCGCTAACCTTCACACCTAAAAAGATGAAAACTCGTGTTTTGGGCCTGAATGCACTATTTCAGGGTAGCAAAGTTGTGAAGCATCCATTCTACTACATTCCACCCAAAATGATGTTTGGAAGTGTTTCGGAGAATTTCGCTTAACTACGGGGACATAAAAAGATGCAATAGTTGTGTTTCGGGCCTGAATGCACTATTTCGAGGTATCGAAGTTGCGATGCATCCATTCTACTCTGGTTGACCCAAAATGATGTTTGGGAGTGTTTTAGACCATTTCGCTAACCTTCAGACCTAAAAAGATGAAAAACTCATGTTTTGGGCCTAAATGCACTATTTTAGGGTAGCAAAGTTGCGAAACATCCATTCTACTACATTCTATCCTAAATGATGTTTGGGAGTGTTTCGAGCATTTCGCTAACCTTCGGCACATAAAAAGATGCAATAGTTGTGTTTCGGGCCCGAATGCACTATTTGAGGTATCAATGTTGTGATGCATCCATTCCACTGCTGGTTGACCCAAAATAATATTTGGTAGTGTTTTAGACCATTTCGCAAACCTTCGGACCTAAAAAGATGAAAAACTCATGTTTTGGGCCTGAATGCACTATTTTAGGGCTGCAAAGTTGCGAAACATCAATTCTACTACATTCGACCCAAAATGATGTTTGGGTGTGTTTCGGAGCATTTCGCTAACCTTCGCACATAAAAAGATGCAATAGTTGTGTTTTGGGCCTGAGTGCACTATTTCGAGGTATCGAAGTTGTGATGCATCCATTCCACTCTGGTTGACCCAAAATGACATTTGGGAGTGTTTTAGACCATTTCGCAAACCTTCGATCCTAAAAAGATGAAAAACTCATGTTTTGGGCCCGAATGCACTATTTCAGGGTAGCGAACTTGCGAAGCATCCATTCTACTACATTCGACCCAAAATGATGTTTGGGAGTGTTTCAGAGCATTTCGCTAGCCTTCGGCACATAAAAAGATGCAATAGTTGTGTTTCGGGCCTGACTGCACTATTTTGAGGTATCGAAGTTGCGATGCATCCATTCTACTCTGGTTGACCCAAAATAATGTTTGGGAGTGTTTTAGACTATTTCGCTAAACTTCGGACCTAAAAAGATCAAAACTCGTGTTTTGGGCCGTAATGCACTATTTCAAGGTAGGGTAGCAGAAGTTGCGAAGCATCCATTCTAATACATTCTACCCAAAATGATGTTTGGGAGTTTTTCAGAGCATTTCGCTAACCTTCGGCACATAAAAATATGCAAAACTTGTGTTTCAGGCCTGAATGCACTTTTTCGGGGCACCGAAGTTGAGTAGCATCCAGTCTACTACATTAGGACCAAAATAACGTTTTGGAGTGTTTCAGACCATTTTGCTATCCTTCGGCACGTAAAAAGATGCAATAGTTGTGTTTCGGGCCTGAATGCACTATTTCGAGGTATCGAAGTTGCGACGCAACCATTCTACTCTGGTTGACCCAAAATGATGTTTGTGAGTGTTTTAGACCACTTCGCTAACCTTCACACCTAAAAAGATGAAAACTCGTGTTTTTTGGGCCTGAATGCACTATTTCAGGGTAGCAAAGTTGTGAAGCATCCATTCTACTACATTCCACCCAAAATGATGTTTGGAAGTGTTTCGGAGAATTTCGCTTAACTACGGCAGATAAAAAGATGCGATAGTTGTGTTTCGGGCCTGAATGCACTATTTCGAGGTATCGAAGTTGCGATGCATCCATTCTACTCTAGTTGACCCAAAATGATTTTTGGGAGTGTTTTAGACGATTTCGCTAACCTTCGGACCTAAAAAGATGAAAAACTCATGTTTTGGGTCTAAATACACTATTTTAGGGTAGCAAAGTTGCGAAACATCCATTCTACTACATTCTATCCTAAATGATGTTTGGGAGTGTTTCAGAGCATTTCGCTAACCTTCGGCACATAAAAAGATGCAATAGTTGTGTTTCGGGCCTGAATGCACTATTTGAGGTATCAATGTTGTGATGCATCCATTCCACTCCGGTGTGACCCAAAATAATATTTGGGAGTGTTTTAGACCATTTCGCAAACCTTCGGACCTAAAAAGATGAAAAACTCATGTTTTGGTCCGAATGCACTATTTTAGGGTTGCAAAGTTGCGAAACATCCATTCTACTACATTCGACCCAAAATGATGTTTGGGTGTGTTTCGGAGCATTTCGCTAACCTTCGCACATAAAAAGATGCAATAGTTGTGTTTTGGGCCTGAGTGCACTATTTCGAGGTATCGAAGTTGTGGTGCATCCATTCCACTCCGGTTGACCCAAACTGATATTTGGGAGTGTTTTAGACTATTTCGCTAAACTTCGGACCTAAAAAGATGCAAAAAGTAGACATTCGCTAAACTTCGGACCTAAAAAGATGAAATACTTGTGTTTTGGGCCTCGAATGCACTATTTTAGGGTAGCAAAGTTGCGAAGCATCCATTCTACTACATTCGACCCAAAATGATGTTTGGGTGTGTTTCGTAGCATTTCGCTAACCTTCGGCACATAAAAAGATGCAATAGTTGTGTTTCGGGCTCGAATGCACTATTTTGAGGTATCAAAGTTGTGATGCATCCATTCCACTCGGTTGACCCAAAATGACATTTGGGAGTGTTTTAGACCATTTCGCAAACCTTCGATCCTAAAAAGATGAAAAACTCATGTTTTGGGTCCGAATGCACTATTTTAGGGTAGCAAAGTTGCGAAACATCCATTCTACTACATTCGAGCCAAAATGATGTATGGGAGTGTTTCGGAGCATTTCGCTAACCTTCGGCACATAAAAAGATGCAACAGTTGTGTTTCGGGCCTGAATGCACTATTTTGAGGTATCAAAGTTGCGATGCATCCATTCCACTCTGGTTGACCCAAAATGATATTTGGGAGTGTTTTAGACTATTTCGCTAAACTTCGGACCTAAAAAGATCAAAACTCGTGTTTTGGGCCAGAATGCACTATTTCAGGGTAGCAAAGTTGCGAAGCATCCATTCTAATACATTCTACCCAAAATGATGTTTGGGAGTTTTTCAGAGCATTTCGCTAACCTTCGGCACATAAAAATATGCAAAACTTGTGTTTCGGGCCGAATGAATGCACTTTTTCGGGCACCGAAGTTGAGTAGCATCCGTCTACTACATTAGGACCAAAATAATGTTTTGGAGTGTTTCGGACCATTTCGCTATCCTTCGGCACGTAAAAAGATGCAATAGTTGTGTTTCGGGCTCGAATGCACTATTTCGAGGTATCGAAGTTGCGATGCAACCATTCTACTCGGTTGACCCAAAATGATGTTTGTGAGTGTTTTAGACCACTTCGCTAACCTTCACACCTAAAAAGATGAAAACTCGTGTTTTGGGCCCGAATGCACTATTTCGGGGTAGCAAAGTTGCGAAGCATCCATTCTACTACATTCCACCCAAAATGATGTTTGGAAGTGTTTCGGAGAATTTCGCTTAACTACGGCAGATAAAAAGATGCGATAGTTGTGTTTCGGGCCCGAATGCACTATTTCGAGGTATCGAAGTTGCGATGCATCCATTCTACTCCGGTTGGCCCAAAATGATTTTTGGGAGTGTTTTAGACCATTTCGCTAACCTTCGGACCTAAAAAGATGAAAAACTCATGTTTTGGGTCTAAATGCACTATTTTAGGGTAGCAAAGTTGCGAAACATCCATTCTACTACATTCTATCCTAAATGATGTTTGGGAGTGTTTCGAGCATTTCGCTAACCTTCGGCACATAAAAAGATGCAATAGTTGTGTTTCGGGCCCCGAATGCACTATTTGAGGTATCAATGTTGTGATGCATCCATTCCACTCGGTGTGACCCAAAATAATATTTGGGAGTGTTTTAGACCATTTCGCAAACCTTCGGACCTAAAAAGATGAAAAACTCATGTTTTGGTCTGAATGCACTATTTTAGGGTTGCAAAGTTGCGAAACATCCATTCTACTACATTCGACCCAAAATGATGTTTGGGTGTGTTTCGGAGCATTTCGCTAACCTTCGCACATAAAAAGATGCAATAGTTGTGTTTTGGGCCTGAGTGCACTATTTCGAGGTATCGAAGTTGTGGTGCATCCATTCCACTCGGTTGACCCAAACCGATATTTGGGAGTGTTTTAGACTATTTCGCTAAACTTCGGACCTAAAAAGATGAAAACTCGTGTTTGGGCCTGAATGCACTATTTTAGGGTAGCAAAGTTGCGAAGCATCCATTCTACTACATTCGACCCAAAATGATGTTTGGGTGTGTTTCGAGCATTTCGCTAACCTTCGGCACATAAAAAGATGCAATAGTTGTGTTTCGGGCCGAATGCACTATTTTGAGGTATCAAAGTTGTGATGCATCCATTCCACTCTGGTTGACCCAAAATGACATTTGGGAGTGTTTTAGACCATTTCGCAAACCTTCGATCCTAAAAAGATGAAAAACTCATGTTTTGGGACTGAATGCACTATTTTAGGGTAGCAAAGTTGCGAAACATCCATTCTACTACATTCGAGCCAAAATGATGTATGGGAGTGTTTCGGAGCATTTCGCTAACCTTCGGCACATAAAAAGATGCAACAGTTGTGTTTCGGGCCTGAATGCACTATTTTGAGGTATCAAAGTTGCGATGCATCCATTCCACTCTGGTTGACCCAAAATGATATTTGGGTGTGTTTTAGACTATTTCGCTAAACTTCGGACCTAAAAAGATGAAAACTCGTGTTTTGGGCCAGAATGCACTATTTCAGGGTAGCAAAGTTGCGAAGCATCCATTCTACTACATTCTACCCAAAATGATGTTTGGGAGTTTTTCGTAGCATTTCGCTAACCTTCGGCACATAAAAATATGCAAAACTTGTGTTTCAGGCCTGAATGCACTTTTTCGGGGCACCGAAGTTGAGTAGCATCCAGTCTACTACATTAGGACCAAAATAATGTTTTGGAGTGTTTCAGACCATTTCGCTATCCTTCGGCACGTAAAAAGATGCAATAGTTGTGTTTCGGGCCTGAATGCACTATTTCGAGGTATCAAAGTTGCGACGCAACCATTCTACTCTGGTTGACCCAAAATGATGTTTGTGAGTGTTTTAGACCACTTCGCTAACCTTCACACCTAAAAAGATGAAAACTCGTGTTTTGGGCCTGAATGCACTATTTCAGGGTAGCAAAGTTGCGAAGCATCCATTCTACTACATTCCACCCAAAATGATGTTTGGAAGTGTTTTGGAGCATTTCGCTTAACTCCGGCACATAAAACGATGCGATAGTTGTGTTTCGGGCCTGAATGCACTATTTCGAGGTATCGAAGTTGCGATGCATCCATTCTACTCCGGTTGACCTAAAATGATGTTTGGGGGTGTTTTAGACTATTTCGCTAACCTTCGGACCTAAAAAGATGAAAAACTCATGTTTTGGGTCTAAATACACTATTTTAGGGTAGCAAAGTTGCGAAACATCCATTCTACTACATTCTATCCTAAATGATGTTTGGGAGTGTTTCGGAAGCATTTCGCTAACCTTCGGCACATAAAAAGATGCAATAGTTGTGTTTCGGGCCGAATGCACTATTTGAGGTATCAATGTTGTGATGCATCCATTCCACTCGGTTGACCCAAAATAATATTTGGGGAGTGTTTTAGACCATTTCGCAAACCTTCGGACCTAAAAAGATGAAAAACTCATGTTTTGGTCTCGAATGCACTATTTTTAGGGTTGCAAAGTTGCGAAACATCCATTCTACTACATTCGACCCAAAATGATGTTTGGGGTGTGTTTCTGGAGCATTTCGCTAACCTTCGCACATAAAAAGATGCAATAGTTGTGTTTTGGGCCACGAGTGCACTATTTCGAGGTATCGACAAAACAAGTTGTGTGGGATGCATCCATTCAAGTTGTGATCATCCATTCCACTGGTTGACCCAAACTGATATTTGGGAGTGTTTTAGACTATTTCGCTAAACTTCGGACCTAAAAAGATGCAAAACTCGTGTTTTGGGCCTCTCGAATGCACTATTTTAGGGTAGCAAAGTTGCGAAGCATCCATTCTACTACATTCGACCCAAAATGATGTTTGGGTGTGTTTCGAGCATTTCGCTAACCTTCGGCACATAAAAAGATGCAATAGTTGTGTTTCGGGCCCGAATGCACTATTTTGAGGTATCAAAGTTGTGATGCATCCATTCCACTCGGTTGACCCAAAATGACATTTGGGAGTGTTTTAGACCATTTCGCAAACCTTCGATCCTAAAAAGATGAAAAACTCATGTTTTGGGACTGAATGCACTATTTTAGGGTAGAAAAGTTGCGAAACATCCATTCTACTAAATTCGACCCAAAATGATGTATGGGAGTGTTTCGGAGCATTTCGCTAACCTTCGGCACATAAAAAGATGCAACAGTTGTGTTTCGGGCCTGAATGCACTATTTTGAGGTATCAAAGTTGCGATGCATCCATTCCACTCTGGTTGACCCAAAATGATATTTGGGAGTGTTTTAGACTATTTCGCTAAACTTCGGACCTAAAAAGATGAAAACTCGTGTTTTGGGCCGAATGCACTATTTCAGGGTAGCAAAGTTGCGAAGCATCCATTCTACTACATTCTACCCAAAATGATCTTTGGGAGTTTTTCAGAGCATTTCGCTAACCTTCGGCACATAAAAATATGCAAAACTTGCGGTTCAAGCCTGAATGCACTTTTTCGGGGCACCGAAGTTGAGTAGCATCCAGTCTACTACATTAGGACCAAAATAATGTTTTGGAGAGTTTCAGACCATTTCGCTATCCTTCGGCACGTAAAAAGATGCAATAGCTGTGTTTCGGGCCTGAATGCACTATTTCGAGGTATCGAAGTTGCGATGCAACCATTCTACTCAGGTTGACCCAAAATGATGTTTGTGAGTGTTTTAGACCACTTCGTTAACCTTCACACCTAAAAAGATGAAAACTCGGGTTTTGGGCCTGAATGCACTATTTCAGGGTAGCAAAGTTGCGAAGCATCCATTCTACTACATTCCACCCAAAATGATGTTTAGAAGTGTTTCGGAGAATTTCGCTTAACTACGGCACATAAAAAGATGCGATAGTTGTGTTTCGGGCCTGAATGCACTATTTCGAGGTATCGAAGTTGCGATGCATCCATTCTACTCGGTTGGCCCAAAATGATTTTTGGGAGTGTTTTAGACCATTTCGCTAACCTTCGGACCTAAAAAGATGAAAAACTCATGTTTTGGGTCTAAATGCACTATTTTAGGGTAGCAAAGTTGCGAAACATCCATTCTACTACATTCTATCCTAAATGATGTTTGGGAGTGTTTCGAGCATTTCGCTAACCTTCGGCACATAAAAAGATGCAATAGTTGTGTTTCGGGCCCGAATGCACTATTTGAGGTATCAATGTTGTGATGCATCCATTCCACTGCGTTGACCCAAAATAATATTTGGGAGTGTTTTAGACCATTTCGCAAACCTTCGGACCTAAAAAGATGAAAAACTCATGTTTTGGTCTGAATGCACTATTTTAGGGTAGCAAAGTTGCGAAACATCCATTCTACTACATTCGACCCAAAATGATGTTTGGGTGTGTTTCGGAGCATTTCGCTAACCTTCGCACATAAAAAGATGCAATAGTTGTGTTTCGGGCCTGAGTGCACTATTTCGAGGTATCGAAGTTGTGGTGCATCCATTCCACTCTGGTTGACCCAAACTGATATTTGGGAGTGTTTTAGACTATTTCGCTAAACTTCGGACCTAAAAAGATGAAAACTCGTGTTTGGGCCTGAATGCACTATTTTAGGGTAGCAAAGTTGCGAAGCATCCATTCTACTACATTCGACCCAAAATGATGTTTGGGTGTGTTTCAGAGCATTTCGCTAACCTTCGGCACATAAAAAGATGCAATAGTTGTGTTTCGGGCCTGAATGCACTATTTTGAGGTATCAAAGTTGTGATGCATCCATTCCACTCTGTTGACCCAAAATGACATTTGGGAGTGTTTTAGACCATTTCGCAAACCTTCGATCCTAAAAAGATGAAAAACTCATGTTTTGGGACTGAATGCACTATTTTAGGGTAGAAAAGTTGCGAAACATCCATTCTACTAAATTCGACCCAAAATGATGTATGGGAGTGTTTCGGAGCATTTCGCTAACCTTCGGCACATAAAAAGATGCAACAGCTTGTGTTTCGGGCCGAATGCACTATTTTGAGGTATCAAAGTTGCGATGCATCCATTCCACTCTGGTTGACCCAAAATGATATTTGGGAGTGTTTTAGACTATTTCGCTAAACTTCGGACCTAAAAAGATGAAAACTCGTGTTTTGGGCCAGAACGCACTATTTCAGGGTAGCAAAGTTGCGAAGCATCCATTCTACTACATTCGACCCAAAATGATGTTTGGGAGTGTTTCGCAGCATTTCGCTAACCTTCGGCACATAAAAATATGCAAAACTTGTGTTTCGGGCCCGAATGCACTTTTTCGGGGCACCAAAGTTGAGTAGCATCCAGTCTACTACATTAGGACCAAAATAATGTTTTGGGAGTGTTTCGGACCATTTCGCTATCCTTCGGCACGTAAAAAGATGCAATAGTTGTGTTTCGGGCCCGAATGCACTATTTCGAGGTATCGAAGTTGCGATGCAACCATTCTACTCGGTTGACCCAAAATGATGTTTGTGAGTGTTTTAGACCACTTCGCTAACCTTCACACCTAAAAAGATGTAAAACACGTGTTTTGGGCCTGAATGCACTATTTCAGGATAGCAAAGTTGCGAAGCATCCATTCTACTACATTCCACCCAAAATGATGTTTGGGAGTGTTTCGGAGCATTTCGCTAACCTTCGGCACATAAAAAGATGCGATAGTTGTGTTTCGGGCCCGAATGCACTATTTCGAGGTATCGAAGTTGCGATGCATCCATTCTACTCCGGGTTGACCCAAAATAATTTTTGGGAGTGTTTTAGACCATTTCGCTAACCTTCGGACCTAAAAAGATGAAAAACTCATGTTTTGGGTCTAAATGCACTATTTTAGGGTAGCAAAGTTGCGAAACATCCATTCTACTACATTCTATCCTAAATGATGTTTGGGAGTGTTTCAGAGCATTTCGCTAACCTTCGGCACATAAAAAGATGCAATAGTTGTGTTTCGGGCCTGAATGCACTATTTGAGGTATCAATGTTGTGATGCATCCATTCCACTCGGTTGACCCAAAATAATATTTGGGAGTGTTTTAGACCATTTCGCAAACCTTCGGACCTAAAAAGATGAAAAACTCATGTTTTGGTCCCGAATGCACTATTTTAGGGTTGCAAAGTTGCGAAGCATCCATTCTACAACATTCGACCCAAAATGATGTTTGGGAGTGTTTCGGAGCATTTCGCTAACCTTCGGCACATAAAAAGATGCAATAGTTGTGTTTCGGGCCTGAATGCACTATTTCGAGGTATCGAAGTTGTGGTGCATCCATTCCACTCCCGGTTGACCCAAACCCCCCCCCCACCCAAAATGATATTTGGGAGTGTTTTAGACTATTTCGCTAAACTTCGGACCTAAAAAGATGCAAACTCGGTGTTTTGGGCCTGAATGCACTATTTTAGGGTAGCAAAGTTGCGAAGCATCCATTCTACTACATTCGACCCAAAATGATGTTTGGGTGTGTTTCGAGCATTTCGCTAACCTTCGGCACATAAAAAGATGCAATAGTTGTGTTTCGGGCCTGAATGCACTATTTTGAGGTATCAAAGTTGTGATGCATCCATTCCACTGGTTGACCCAAAATGACATTTGGGAGTGTTTTAGACCATTTCGCAAACCTTCGATCCTAAAAAGATGAAAAACTCATGTTTTGGGACTGAATGCACTATTTTAGGGTAGCAAAGTTGCGAAACATCCATTCTACTACATTCGAGCCAAAATGATGTATGGGAGTGTTTCGGAGCATTTCGCTAACCTTCGGCACATAAAAAGATGCAACAGTTGTGTTTCGGGCCTGAATGCACTATTTTGAGGTATCAAAGTTGCGATGCATCCATTCCACTCTGGTTGACCCAAAATGATATTTGGGAGTGTTTTAGACTATTTCGCTAAACTTCGGACCTAAAAAAGATGAAAACTCGTGTTTTGGGCCGAATGCACTATTTCAGGGTAGCAAAGTTGCGAAGCATCCATTCTACTACATTCTACCCAAAATGATGTTTGGGAGTTTTTCAGAGCATTTCGCTAACCTTCGGCACATAAAAATATGCAAAACTTGTGTTTCAGGCCTGAATGCACTTTTTCGGGGCACCGAAGTTGAGTAGCATCCAGTCTACTACATTAGGACCAAAATAATGTTTTGGAGTGTTTCAGACCATTTCGCTATCCTTCGGCACGTAAAAAGATGCAATAGTTGTGTTTCGGGCCTGAATGCACTATTTCGAGGTATCGAAGTTGCGATGCATCCATTCTACTCTGGTTGACCCAAAATGATTTTTGTGAGTGTTTTAGACCACTTCGCTAACCTTCACACCTAAAAAGATGAAAACTCGTGTTTTGGGCCCGAATGCACTATTTCGGGGTAGCAAAGTTGCGAAGCATCCATTCTACTACATTCCACCCAAAATGATGTTTGGAAGTGTTTCGGAGCATTTCGCTTAACCTACGGCACATAAAAAGATGCAATAGTTGTGTTTCGGGCCTGAATGCACTATTTCGAGGTATCGAAGTTGCGATGCATCCATTCTACTCTGGTTGGCCCAAAATGATTTTTGGGAGTGTTTTAGACCATTTCGCTAACCTTCGGACCTAAAAAGATGAAAAACTCATGTTTTGGGTCTAAATGCACTATTTTAGGGTAGCAAAGTTGCGAAACATCCATTCTACTACATTCTATCCTAAATGATGTTTGGGAGTGTTTCAGAGCATTTCGCTAACCTTCGGCACATAAAAAGATGCAATAGTTGTGTTTCGGGCCTGAATGCACTATTTGAGGTATCAATGTTGTGATGCATCCATTCCACTCCCGGTTGACCCAAAATAATATTTGGGAGTGTTTTAGACCATTTCGCAAACCTTCGGACCTAAAAAGATGAAAAACTCATGTTTTGGACTCGAATGCACTATTTTAGGGTTGCAAAGTTGCGAAACATCCATTCTACTACATTCGACCCAAAATGATGTTTGGGTGTGTTTCGAGCATTTCGCTAACCTTCGCACATAAAAAGATGCAATAGTTGTGTTTCGGGCCCGAGTGCACTATTTCGAGGTATCGAAGTTGTGGTGCATCCATTCCACTCGGTTGACCCAAACTGATATTTGGGAGTGTTTTAGACTATTTCGCTAAACTTCGGACCTAAAAAGATGCAAGTTTGTTGGGCGAATGCACTATTTTAGGGTAGCAAAGTTGCGAAGCATCCATTCTACTACATTCGGACCCAAAATGATGTTTGGGTGTGTTTTGGAGCATTTCGCTAACCTTCGGCACATAAAAAGATGCAATAGTTGTGTTTCGGGCCCGAATGCACTATTTGAGGTATCAATGTTGTGATGCATCCATTCCACTCTGGTTGACCCAAAATGATATTTGGGAGTGTTTTAGACCATTTCGCTAAACCTTCGGACCTAAAAAGATGAAAAACTCATGTTTTGGGTCGAATGCGCATTTCAGGGTGCAAAGTTGCGAAACATCCATTCTACTACATTCGACTCAAAATGATGTTTGGGTGTGTTTCGGAGCATTTCGCTAACCTTCGCACATAAAAAGATGCAAAAGTTGTGTTTCGGGCCCGGAGTGCACTATTTCGAGGTAACGAGGTTGTGGTAGCATCCAGTCCACTACATTGGACCCAAACTGATGTTTGGGAGTGTTTTGGACTATTTCGCTAGCCTTCGGACATAAAAAGATCAATAGTGGCCGGGTAGAGCAGCACCCCCGCCAAGAAGCACCAACACATAAAAAGATGCAATAGTTGTGTTTCGGGCCGAATGCACTATTTTGAGGTATCGAAGTTGTGATGCATCCATTCCACTCGGTTGACCCAAAATGATGTTTGGGAGTGTTTTAGACCATTTCGCTAACCTTCAGGACCTAAAAAGATGAAAAACTTGTGTTTTGGGCATGAATGCACTATTTAAGGGTAGCAAAGCTGCGAAGCATCCATTCTACTACATTGGACCCAAAATGATGTTTGGGAGTGTTTCGGAGCATTTCGCTAACCTTCAGCACATAAAAAGATGCAAAAGTTGTGTTTCGGGCCTGAATGCACTATTTTGAGGTATCAAAGTTGTGATGCATCCATTCCACTCGGTTGACCCAAAATGACATTTGGGAGTGTTTTAGACCATTTCGCAAACCTTCGATCCTAAAAAGATGAAAAACTCATGTTTTGGGCCCGAATGCACTATTTCAGGGTAGCGAACTTGCGAAGTATCCATTCTACGACATTCGACCCAAAATGATGTTTGCGAGTGTTTCGGAGCATTTCGCTAGCCTTCGGCACATAAAAAGATGCAACAGTTGTGTTTCGGGCCTGAATGCACTATTTTGAGGTATCAAAGTTGTGATGCATCCATTCCACTCTGGTTGACCCAAAATGATATTTGGGAGTGTTTTAGACTATTTCGCTAAACTTCGGACCTAAAAAGATGAAAACTCGTGTTTTGGGCCGAATGCACTATTTCAGGGTAGCAAAGTTGCGAAGCATCCATTCTACTACATTCTACCCAAAATGATCTTTGGGAGTTTTTCAGAGCATTTCGCTAACCTTCGGCACATAAAAATATGCAAAACTTGCGGTTCAGGCCTGAATGCACTTTTTCGGGGCACCGAAGTTGAGTAGCATCCAGTCTACTACATTAGGACCAAAATAATGTTTTGGAGAGTTTCAGACCATTTCGCTATCCTTCGGCACGTAAAAAGATGCAATAGCTGTGTTTCGGGCCTGGATGCACTATTTCGAGGTATCGAAGTTGCGATGCAACCATTCTACTCAGGTTGACCCAAAATGATGTTTGTGAGTGTTTTAGACCACTTCGTTAACCTTCACACCTAAAAAGATGAAAACTCGGGTTTTGGGCCTGAATGCACTCCCTATTTCGGGGTAGCAAAGTTGCGAAGCATCCATTCTACTACATTCGACCCAAAATGATGTTTGGGAGTGTTTCGGAGCATTTCGCTAACCTTCGGCACATAAAACGATGCGATAGTTGTGTTTCGGGCCTGAATGCACTATTTCGAGGTATCGAAGTTGCGATGCATCCATTCTACTCTGGTTGGCCCAAAATGATTTTTGGGAGTGTTTTAGACCATTTCGCTAACCTTCGGTCCTAAAAAGATGAAAAACTCGTGTTTGGGTCTAAATGCACTATTTTAGGGTAGCAAAGTTGCGAAACATCCATTCTACTACATTCTATCCTAAATAATGTTTGGGAGTGTTTCAGAGCATTTCGCTAACCTTCGGCACATAAAAAGATGCAATAGTTGTGTTTCGGGCCTGAATGCACTATTTGAGGTATCAATGTTGTGATGCATCCATTCCACTCTTCGTTGGACCCAAAATAATATTTGGGAGTGTTTTAGACCATTTCGCAAACCTTCGGACCTAAAAAGATGAAAAACTCATGTTTTGGTACTAAATGCACTATTTTAGGGTTGCAAAGTTGCGAAACATCAATTCTACTACATTCGACCCAAAATGATGTTTGGGTGTGTTTCGGAGCATTTCGCTAACCTTCGCACATAAAAAGATGCAATAGTTGTGTTTCGGGCCTGAATGCACTATTTCGAGGTATCGAAGTTGCGACGCAACCATTCTACTCTGGTTGACCCAAACTGATATTTGGGAGTGTTTTAGACTATTTCGCTAAACTTCGGACCTAAAAAGATGCAAAAGTCTGTGTTTGGGCCCGAATGCACTATTTTAGGGTAGCAAAGTTGCGAAGCATCCATTCTACTACATTCGACCCAAAATGATGTTTGGGTGTGTTTCGAGCATTTCGCTAACCTTCGGCACATAAAAAGATGCAATAGTTGTGTTTCGGGCCCGAATGCACTATTTTGAGGTATCAAAGTTGTGATGCATCCATTCCACTCGTTGACCCAAAATGACATTTGGGAGTGTTTTAGACCATTTCGCAAACCTTCGATCCTAAAAAGATGAAAAACTCATGTTTTGGGACGTGCGAATGCACTATTTCAGGGTAGCAAAGTTGCGAAACATCCATTCTACTACATTCGGCGCAAAATGATGTTTGGGAGTGTTTCAGAGCATTTGCTAACCTTCGGCACATAAAAAGATGCAACAGTTGTGTCTCGGACCTATCGAAGTTGCGATGCATTCATTCCACTCCGGTTGACCCAAAATGATATTTCGGAGTGTTTTAGACCATTTCTCTAACCTTCGGACCTAAAAAGATGAAAACTCGTGTTTTGGGCCGAATGCACTATTTCGGGGTAGCAAAGTTGCGAAGCATCCATTCTACTACATTCTACCCAAAATGATCTTTGGGAGTTTTTCGTAGCATTTCGCTAACCTTCGGCACATAAAAATATGCAAAACTTGTGTTTCGGCCTCGAATGCACTTTTTCGGGGCACCGAAGTTGAGTAGCATCCACCTACTACATTAGGACCAAAATAATGTTTTGGAGTGTTTCAGACCATTTCGCTATCCTTCGGCACGTAAAAAGATGCAATAGCTGTGTTTCGGGCCTGAATGCACTATTTCGAGGTATCGAAGTTGCGATGCAACCATTCTACTCAGGTTGACCCAAAATGATGTTTGTGAGTGTTTTAGACCACTTCGTTAACCTTCACACCTAAAAAGATGAAAACTCGGGTTTTGGGCCTGAATGCACTATTTCAGGGTAGCAAAGTTGCGAAGCATCCATTCTACTACATTCCACCCAAAATGATGTTTGGAAGTGTTTTGGAGCATTTCGCTTAACTCCGGCACATAAAACGATGCGATAGTTGTGTTTCGGGCCTGAGGTATCACTTTCAATATATCGAGAAGTTGCGATGCATCCATTCTACTCTGGTTGACCCAAAATAATGGTTGGGAGTGTTTTAGACCATTTCGCTAACCTTCGGACCTAAAAAGATGAAAAACTCATGTTTTGGGTCTGATTGTACTATTTCAGGGTAGCAAAGTTGCGAAGCATCCATTCTACTACATTCGACCCAAAATGATGTTTGGGAGTCTTTCGGAGCTTTTCGCTAACCTTCGGCACATAAAAATATGCAAAACTTGTGTTTCGGGCCCGAATGCACTATTTGAGGTATCAATGTTGTGATGCATCCATTCCACTCTGGTTGACCCAAAATAATATTTTGGGAGTGTTTTAGACCATTTCGCAAACCTTCAGACCTAAAAAGATGAAAAACTCATGTTTTGGTCTGAATGCACTATTTTAGGGTAGCAAAGTTGCGAAACATCCATTCTACTACATTCGACCCAAAATGATGTTTGGGTGTGTTTCGGAGCATTTCGCTAACCTTCGCACATAAAAAGATGCAATAGTTGTGTTTCGGGCCTGAGTGCACTATTTCGAGGTATCGAAGTTGTGGTGCATCCATTCCACTCTGGTTGACCCAAAATGATATTTGGGAGTGTTTTAGACCATTTCGCTAACCTTCGGACCTAAAAAGATGAAAAACTCATGTTTTGGGCCTGAATGCACTATTTCAGGGTAGCAAAGTTGCGAAGCATCCATTCTACTACATTCGACCCAAAATGATGTTTGGGAGTGTTTCAGAGCATTTCGCTAGCCTTCGGCACATAAAAAGATGCAATAGTTGTGTTTCGGGCCTGACTGCACTATTTTGAGGTATCGAAGTTGCGATGCATCCATTCTACTCCGGTTGACCCAAAATGATATTTGGGAGTGTTTTAGACCATTTCGCAAACCTTCGATCCTAAAAAGATGAAAAACTCATGTTTTGGGCCCGAATGCACTATTTTAGGGTAGCAAAGTTGCGAAGCATCCATTCTACTACATTCGACCCAAAATGATGTTTGGGAGTGTTTTGGAGCATTTCGCTAACCTTCGGCACATAAAAAGATGCAATAGTTGTGTTTCGGGCCTGAATGCACTATTTTGAGGTATCAAAGTTGCGATGCATCCATTCCACTTCGGTTGACCCAAAATGATATTTGGGAGTGTTTTAGACTATTTCGCTAAACTTCGGACCTAAAAAGATGAAAACTCGTGTTTTGGGCCAGAACGCACTATTTCAGGGTAGCAAAGTTGCGAAGCATCCATTCTACTACATTCTACCCAAAATGATCTTTGGGAGTGTTTTTCGAGCATTTCGCTAACCTTCGGCACATAAAAAGACACAAAACTTGTGTTTCGGGCCTGAATGCACTTTTTTGGGGCACCGAAGTTGAGTAGCATCCAATCTACTACATTAGGACCAAAATAATGTTTGGGAGTCTTTCGGACCATTTCGCTATCCTTCGGCACATAAAAAGATGCAATAGTTGTGTTTCGGGCCCAAATGCACTATTTCGAGGTATCGAAGTTGCGATGCAACCATTCTACTCCAGACCCAAAATGATGTTTGTGAGTGTTTTAGACCACTTCGTTATCCTTCACACCTAAAAAGATGAAAAACTCGTGTTTTGGGCTCGAATGCACTATTTCAGGGTAGCAAAGTTGCGAAGCATCCATTCTACTACATTCCACCCAAAATGATGTTCGGAAGTGTTTCGGAGCATTTTCGCTTAACCTTCGGCAACATAAAACGATGCAATAGTTGTGTTTCGGGCCTGAATGCACTATTTCGAGGTATCGAAGTTGCGATGCATCCATTCTACTCTGGTTGACCCAAAATGATTTTTGGGAGTGTTTTAGACCATTTCGCTAACCTTTAGACCTAAAAAGATGAAAAACCCATGTTTTGGGTCTAAATGCACTATTTTAGGGTAGCAAAGTTGCAAAACATCCATTCTACTACATTCTACCCTAAATGATGTTTGGGAGTGTTTCAGAGCATTTCGCTAACCTTCGGCACATAAAAAGATGGAATAGTTGTGTTTCGGGCCTGAATGCACTATTTGAGGTATCAATGTTGTGATGCATCCATTCCACTCTGGTTGACCCAAAATAATATTTGGGAGTGTTTTAGACTATTTCGCTAAACCTTCGGACCTAAAAAGATGAAAAACTCATGTTTTGGGTCCAAATGCGCTATTTTAGGGTTGCAAAGTTGCGAAACATCCATTCTACTACATTCGACCCGAAATGATGTTTGGGTGTGTTTTAGAGCATTTCGCTAACCTTCGCACATAAAAAGATGCAATAGTTGTGTTTCGGGCTCTTTCGGGTATGAGTGTGGTGCATCCATTCCACTCAGGTGTTGGCCCCAACTCGATATTTGGGAGTGTTGACTATTTCGCTAAACTTCGGACCTAAAAAGATGCAATAGTTGTGTTTGGGCCTGAATGCACTATTTTAGGGTAGCAAAGTTGCGAAGCATCCATTCTACTACATTCGACCCAAAATGATGTTTGGGTGTGTTTCGTAGCATTTCGCTAACCTTCGGCACATAAAAAGATGCAATAGTTGTGTTTCGGCCCGAATGCACTATTTTGAGGTATCAAAGTTGTGATGCATCCATTCCACTGCGGTTGACCCAAAATGACATTTGGGAGTGTTTTAGACCATTTCGCAAACCTTCGATCCTAAAAAGATGAAAAACTCATGTTTTGGGACCGAATGCACTATTTTAGGGTAGCAAAGTTGCGAAACATCCATTCTACTAAATTCGACCCAAAATGATGTCTGGGAGTGTTTCGGAGCATTTCGCTAACCTTCGGCACATAAAAAGATGCAATAGTTGTGTTTCGGGCCCGAATGCACTATTTTGAGGTATCAAAGTTGCGATGCATCCATTCCACTCGGGGTTGACCCAAAATGATATTTGGGAGTGTTTTAGACTATTTCGCTAAACTTCGGACCTAAAAAGATGAAAACTCGTGTTTTGGCCGCGACCGCGCACTATTTCAGGGTAGCAAAGTTGCGAAGCATCCATTCTACTACATTCTACCCAAAATGATCTTTGGGAGTTTTTCGAGCATTTCGCTAACCTTCGGCACATAAAAATATGCAAAACTTGCGTTTCGGGCCCGAATGCACTTTTTTGGCACCAAAGCGGTTGAGTAGCATCCAGTCTACTACATTGGGACCAAAATAATGTTTCGGAGTCTTTCGGACCATTTCGCTATCCTTCGGCACATAAAAAGATGCAATAGTTGTGTTTCGGGCCCAAATGCACTATTTCGAGGTATCGAAGTTGCGATGCAACCATTCTACTCCGTTGACCCAAAATGATGTTTGTGAGTGTTTTAGACCACTTCGCTAACCTTCACACCTAAAAAGATGAAAACTCATGTTTTGGGGCCCCGAATGCACTATTTCAGGGTAGCAAAGTTGCGAAACATCCATTCTACTACATTCCACCCAAAATGATGTTTGGAAGTGTTTCGAGCATTTCGCTTAAACCCTCACATAAAACGATGCGATAGTTGTGTTTCGGGCCTGAATGCACTATTTCGAGGTATCGAAGTTGCGATGCATCCATTCTACTTCCGGTTGGCCCAAAATGATTTTTGGGAGTGTTTTAGACCATTTCGCTAACCTTCGGACCTAAAAAGATGAAAAACTCATGTTTTGGGTCTAAATGCACTATTTTAGGGTAGCAAAGTTGCGAAACATCCATTCTACTACATTCTATCCTAAATGATGTTTGGGAGTGTTTCAGAGCATTTCGCTAACCTTCGGCACATAAAAAGATGCAATAGTTGTGTTTCGGGCCTGAATGCACTATTTGAGGTATCAATGTTGTGATGCATCCATTCCACTCTGGTTGACCCAAAATAATATTTGGGAGTGTTTTAGACCATTTCGCAAACCTTCGGACCTAAAAAGATGAAAAACTCATGTTTTGGTCTGAATGCAGTATTTTAGGGTTGCAAAGTTGCGAAACATCCATTCTACTACATTCGACTCAAAATGATGTTTGGGTGTGTTTCGGAGCATTTCGCTAACCTTCGCACATAAAAAGATGCAATAGTTGTGTTTCGGGCCTGAGTGCACTATTTCGAGGTATCGAAGTTGTGGTGCATCCATTCCACTCTGGTTGACCCAAACTGATATTTGGGAGTGTTTTAGACTATTTCGCTAAACTTCGGACCTAAAAAGATGCAATAGTTGTGTTTGGGCCTGAATGCACTATTTTAGGGTAGCAAAGTTGCGAAGCATCCATTCTACTACATTCGACCCAAAATGATGTTTGGGTGTGTTTCAGAGCATTTCGCTAACCTTCGGCACATAAAAAGATGCAATAGTTGTGTTTCGGGCCTGAATGCACTATTTTGAGGTATCAAAGTTGTGATGCATCCATTCCACTTCCGGTTGACCCAAAATGACATTTGGGAGTGTTTTAGACCATTTCGCAAACCTTCGATCCTAAAAAGATGAAAAACTCATGTTTTGGGGCCGAATGCACTATTTTAGGGTAGCAAAGTTGCGAAACATCCATTCTACTACATTCGCACCCAAAATGATGTATGGGAGTGTTTCGGAACATTTCGCTAACCTTCGGCACATAAAAAGATGCAATAGTTGTGTTTCGGCCCGAATGCACTATTTTGAGGGTATCAAAGTTGCGATGCATCCATTCCACTCTGGTTGACCCAAAATGATATTTGGGAGTGTTTTAGACTATTTCGCTAAACTTCGGACCTAAAAAGATGAAAACTCGTGTTTTGGGCCAGAACGCACTATTTCAGGGTAGCAAAGTTGCGAAGCATCCATTCTACTACATTCTACCCAAAATGATCTTTGGGAGTTTTTCAGAGCATTTCGCTAACCTTCGGCACATAAAAATATGCAAAACTTGTGTTTCGGGCCTGAATGCACTTTTTTGGGGCACCGAAGTTGAGTAGCATCTAGTCTACTACATTAGGACCCAAAATAATGTTTGGGAGTGTTTTGGAGCATTTCGCTAACCTTCGGCACATAAAAAGATGCAATAGTTGTGTTTCGGGCCTGACTGCACTATTTCGAGGTATCGAAGTTGCGATGCATCCATTCTACTCTGGTTGACCCAAAATAATGTTTGGGAGTGTTTTAGACCACCTCGCTAACCTTCGGACCTAAAAAGATGAAAAACTCGTGTTTTGGGCCTGAATGCACTATTTCAGGGTAGCAAAGTTGCGAAGCATCCATTCTACTACATTCGACCCAAAATGATGTTTGGGAGTGTTTCGGAGCATTTCGCTAACCTTCGGCACATAAAAAGATGCAATAGTTGTGTTTCGGGCCCCGAATGCACTATTTCGAGGTATCGAAGTTGCGATGCATCCATTCTACTCTGGTTGACCCAAAATGATTTTTGGGAGTGTTTTAGACCATTTCGCTAACCTTCGGACCTAAAAGATGAAAAACTCATGTTTTGGGTCTAAATGCACTATTTTAGGGTAGCAAAGTTGTGAAACATCCATTCTACTACATTCTACCCTAAATGATGTTTGGGAGTGTTTCAGAGCATTTCGCTAACCTTCGGCACATAAAAAGATGCAATAGTTGTGTTTCGGGCCGAATGCACTATTTGAGGTATCAAAGTTGTGATGCATCCATTCCACTCTGGTTGACCCAAAATGATATTTGGGAGTGTTTTAGACCATTTCGCTAACCTTCGGACCTAAAAAGATGAAAAACTCATGTTTTGGGCCTGAATGCACTATTTTAGGGTAGCAAAGTTGCGAAGCATCCATTCTACTACATTCGACCCAAAATGATGTTTGGGAGTGTTTCGGAGCATTTCGCTAACCTTCGCACATAAAAAGATGCAATAGTTGTGTTTCGGGCCTGAATGCACTATTTTGAGGTATCAAAGTTGTGATGCATCCATTCCACTCTAGTTGACCCAAAATGACATTTGGGAGTGTTTTAGACCATTTCGCAAACCTTCGATCCTAAAAAGATGAAAAACTCATGTTTTGGGACTGAATGCACTATTTTAGGGTAGCAAAGTTGCGAAACATCCATTCTACTACATTCGAGCCAAAATGATGTATGGGAGTGTTTCGGAGCATTTCGCTAACCTTCGGCACATAAAAAGATGCAACAGTTGTGTTTCGGGCCTGAATGCACTATTTTGAGGTATCAAAGTTGCGATGCATCCATTCCACTCTGGTTGACCCAAAATGATATTTGGGAGTGTTTTAGACTATTTCGCTAAACTTCGGACCTAAAAAGATGAAAACTCGTGTTTTGGGCCAGAACGCACTATTTCAGGGTAGCAAAGTTGCGAAGCATCCATTCTACTACATTCTACCCAAAATGATCTTTGGGAGTTTTTCAGAGCATTTCGCAAACCTTCGGCACATAAAAATATGCAAAACTTGTGGTTCAGGCCTGAATGCACTTTTTCGGGGCACCGAAGTTGCGAAGCATCCAGTCTACTACATTCCACCCAAAATGATGTTTGGAAGTGTTTCAGACCATTTCGCTATCCTTCGGCACGTAAAAAGATGCAATAGCTGTGTTTCGGGCCTGAATGCACTATTTCGAGGTATCGAAGTTGCGATGCAACCATTCTACTCAGGTTGACCCAAAATGATGTTTGTGAGTGTTTTAGACCACTTCGTTAACCTTCACACCTAAAAAGATGAAAACTCGGGTTTTGGGCCTGAATGCACTATTTCAGGGTAGCAAAGTTGCGAAGCATCCATTCTACTACATTCCACCCAAAATGATGTTTGGAAGTGTTTCGGAGCATTTCGCTTAACTCCGGCACATAAAACGATGCGATAGTTGTGTTTCGGGCCTGAATGCACTATTTCGAGGTATCGAAGTTGCGATGCATCCATTCTACTCTGGTTGGCCCAAAATGATTTTTGGGAGTGTTTTAGACCATTTCGCTAACCTTCGGACCTAAAAAGATGAAAAACTCATGTTTTGGGTCTAAATGCACTATTTTAGGGTAGCAAAGTTGCGAAGCATCCATTCTAATACATTCTACCCAAAATGATGTTTGGGAGTTTTTCAGAGCATTTCGCTAACCTTCGGCACATAAAAAGATGCAATAGTTGTGTTTCGGGCCCCGAATGCACTATTTGAGGTATCAATGTTGTGATGCATCCATTCCACTGCGGGTTGACCCAAAATAATATTTGGGAGTGTTTTAGACCATTTCGCAAACCTTCGGACCTAAAAAGATGAAAAACTCATGTTTTGGTCCCGAATGCGCTATTTTAGGGTTGCAAAGTTGCGAAACATCCATTCTACTACATTCGACTCAAAATGATGTTTGGGGTGTGTTTGGAGCATTTCGCTAACCTTCACACATAAAAAGATGCAATAGTTGTGTTTCGGGCCCGAGGGCACTATTTCGAGGTATCGAAGTTGTGGTGCATCCATTCCACTCCCGTTGGACCCAAAATGATATTTGGGAGTGTTTTAGACATTTCGCCAAACCCAAAAAGATGCAATAGTTGTGTTTCGGGCCTGAATGCACTATTTTGAAAATAAAGGTATTAATGCATCCATCCATTTCGCTAAACTTCGGACCTAAAAAGATGCAATAGTTGTGTTTGGGCCTGAATGCACTATTTTAGGGTAGCAAAGTTGCGAAGCATCCATTCTACTACATTCGACCCAAAATGATGTTTGGGTGTGTTTCAGAGCATTTCGCTAACCTTCGGCACATAAAAAGATGCAATAGTTGTGTTTCGGGCCCGAATGCACTATTTTGAGGTATCAAAGTTGTGATGCATCCATTCCACTCGTTGACCCCCAAAATGACATTTGGGAGTGTTTTAGACCATTTCGCAAACCTTCGATCCTAAAAAGATGAAAAACTCATGTTTTGGGACTGAATGCACTATTTTAGGGTAGCAAAGTTGCGAAACATCCATTCTACTACATTCGAGCCAAAATGATGTATGGGAGTGTTTCGGAGCATTTCGCTAACCTTCGGCACATAAAAAGATGCAACAGTTGTGTTTCGGGCCTGAATGCACTATTTTGAGGTATCAAAGTTGCGATGCATCCATTCCACTCTGGTTGACCCAAAATGATATTTGGGAGTGTTTTAGACTATTTCGCTAAACTTCGGACCTAAAAAGATGAAAACTCGTGTTTGGGCCTGAATGCACTATTTCAGGGTAGCAAAGTTGCGAAGCATCCATTCTACTACATTCTACCCAAAATGATGTTTGGGAGTGTTTCAGAGCATTTCGCTAACCTTAGGCACATAAAAAGATGCAAAACTTGTGTTTCGGGCCTGAATGCACTTTTTTGGGGCACCGAAGTTGAGTAGCATCTAGTCTACTACATTGGACCCAAAATGATGTTTGGGAGTGTTTTGGAACATTTCGCTATCCTTCGGCACATAAAAAGATGCAATAGTTGTGTTTCGGGCCGGAATGCACTATTTCGAGGTATCGAAGTTAAGATGCAGCCATTCTACTCTGGTTGACCTAAAATGATGTTTGGGTGTGTTTTAGACCATTTCGCTAACCTTCGAACCTAAAAAGATGAAAAACTCATGTTTTGGGACGGAATGCACTATTTCAGGGTAGCAAAGTTGCGAAACATCCATTCTACTACATTCGACCCAAAATGATGTTTGGTAGTGTTTCAGAGCATTTCGCTAACCTTTGGCACATAAAAAGATGCAAAACTTGTGTTTCGGGCCCGAATGCACTTTTTTGGGGCACCGAAGTTGAGTAGCATCTAGTCTACTACATTGGACCCAAAATGATGTTTGGGAGTGTTTTGGAACATTTCGCTCTCCTTCGGCACATAAAAAGATGCAATAGTTGTGTTTCGGGCCTGAATGCACTATTTCAAGGTATCGAAGTTGCGATGCATCCATTCTACTCTGGTTGACCTAAAATGATGTTTGGGGGTGTTTTAGACCATTTTGCTAACCTTCGGACCTAAAAGATGAAAAACTCATGTTTTGGGCATGAATGCACAATTTCAGGGTAGCAATTGCGAACCATCCATTCAACTAGATTCGACCAAAAATGATGTTTGGGAGTGTTTCGGAGCATTTCGCTAACCTTCGGCACATAAAAAGATGCAATAGTTGTGTTTCGGGCCCGAATGCACTATTTTGAGGTATCAAAGTTGTGATGCATCCATTCCACTTCGTGTTGACCCAAAATGATATTTGGGAGTGTTTTAGACCATTTCGCAAACCTTCGATCCTAAAAAGATGAAAAACTCATGTTTTGGGACTGAATGCTCTATTTCAGGGTAGCAAAGTCGCGAAAATTCTACTACATTCGACCCAAAATGATGTATGGGAGTGTTTCGGAGCATTTCGCTAACCTTCAGCACATAAAAAGATGCAATAGTTGTGTTTCGGGCCTGAATGCACTATTTTGAGGTATCAAAGTTGCGATGCATCCATTCCACTCTGGTTGACCCAAAATGATATTTGGGAGTGTTTTAGACCATTTCACTAACCTTCGGACATAAAAAGATGAAAACACGTGTTTTGGGCCAGAATGCACTATTTCAGGGTAGCAAAGTTGCGAAGCATCCATTCTACTAACTTCTACCCAAAATGATATTTGGGAGTGTTTCAGAGCATTTCGCTAACCTTTGGCACATAAAAAGATGCAAAACTTGTGTTTCAGGCCTGAATGCACTTTTTCGGGGCACCGAAGTTGAGTAGCATCCAGTCTACTACATTGGGACCAAAATAATGTTTCGGAGTCTTTCGGACCATTTCGCTATCCTTCGGCACATAAAAAGATGCAATAGTTGTGTTTCGGGCCCAAATGCACTATTTCGAGGTATCGAAGTTGTGATGCATCCATTCTACTCTGGTTGACCGAAAATGATTTTTGTGAGTGTTTTAGACCACTTCGCTAACCTTCACACCTAAAAAGATGAAAACTCATGTTTTGGGCCCGAATGCACTATTTCAGGGTAGCAAAGTTGCGAAGCATCCATTCTACTACATTCGACCCAAAATGATGTTTGGGAGTGTTTCGGAGCATTTCGCTAAACTTCGGCACATAAAAAGATGCAATAGTTGTGTTTCGGGCCCAAATGCACTATTTCGAGGTATCGAAGTTGTGATGCATCCATTCTACTCTGGTTGACCCAAAATGATTTTTGGGAGTGTTTTAGACCACTTCGCTAACCTTCGGACCTAAAAAGATGAAAAACTCATGTTTTGGGTCCGAATGCACTATTTTAGGGTAGCAAAGTTGCGAAACATCCATTCTACTACATTCGACCCAAAATGATGTTTGGGTGTGTTTCGGAGCATTTCGCTAACCTTCGGCACATAAAAAGATGCAATAGTTGTGTTTCGGGCCTGAGTGCACTATTTCGAGGTATCGAAGTTGCGGTGCATCCATTCCACTCTGGTTGACCCAAACTTATATTTGGGAGTGTTTTAGACTATTTCGCTATACTTCGGACCTAAAAAGATGAAAACTCGTGTTTGGGCCTGAATGCACTATTTCAGGGTAGCAAAGTTGCGTAGCATCCATTCTACTACATTCTACCCAAAATGATGTTTGGGAGTGTTTCGAGCATTTCGCTAACCTTCGGCACATAAAAAGATGCAAAACTTGTGTTTCGGGCTCGAATGCACTTTTTTGGGGCACCGAAGTTGAGTAGCATCTAGTCTACTACATTGGACCCAAAATGATGTTTGGGAGTGTTTTGGAACATTTCCCTATCCTTCGGCACATAAAAAGATGCAATAGTTGTGTTTCGGGCCGGAATGCACTATTTCTAGGTATCGAAGTTAAGATGCATCCGTTCTACTCTGGTTGACCCAAAATGATGTTTGGGTGTGTTTTAGACTATTTCGCTAACCTTCGAACCTAAAAAGATGAAAAACTCATGTTTTGGGACTGATTGCACTATTTCAGGGTAGCAAAGTTGCGAAACATCCATTCTACGACATTCGACCCAAAATGATGTTTGGTTGTGTTTCGGAGCATTTCGCTAACCTTTGGCACATAAAAAGATTCAAAACTTGTGTTTCGGGCCTGAATGCACTTTTTTGGGGCACCGAAGTTGAGTAGCATCTAGTCTACTACATTGGACCCAAAATGATGTTTGGGAGTGTTTTGGAACATTTCGCTATCCTTCGGCACATAAAAAGATGCAATAGTTGTGTTTCGGGCCGGAATGCACTATTTCGAGGTATCGAAGTTAAGATGCATCCATTCTACTCTGGTTGACCCAAAATGATGTTTGGGTGTGTTTTAGACCATTTCGCTAACCTTCGGACCTAAAAGATGAAAAACTCATGTTTTGGGCCTGAATGCACTATTTCAGGGTAGCAGCGTTGCGAAACATCCATTCAACTACATTCGACCCTAAATGATGTTTGGGAGCGTTTCGGAGCATTTCGCTAACCTTCGCCACATAAAACAATGCAATAGTTGTGTTTCGGACCGAATGCACTATTTTGAGGTATCAAAGTTGTGATGCATCCATTCCACTCTGGTTGACCCAAAATGATATTTGGGAGTGTTTTAGACCATTTCGCAAACCTTCGATCCTAAAAAGATGAAAAACTCATGTTTTGGGACTGAATGCTCTATTTCAGGGTAGCAAAGTCGCGAAAATTCTACTACATTCGACCCAAAATGATGTATGGGAGTGTTTCGGAGCATTTCGCTAACCTTCAGCACATAAAAAGATGCAATAGTTGTGTTTCGGGCCTTAATGCACTATTATGAGGTATCAAAGTTGCGATGCATCCATTCCACTCTGGTTGACACAAAATGATATTTGGGAGTGTTTTAGACTGTTTCGCTAAACTTCGGACCTAAAAAGATGAAAACTCGTGTTTTGGGCCTGAATGCACTATTTCAGGGTAGCAAAGTTGCGAAACATCCATTCTACTACATTCTACCCAAAATGATGTTTGGGAGTGTTTCAGAGCATTTCGCTAACCTTCGGCACATAAAAAGATGCAAAACTTGTGTTTCGGGCCCGAATGCACTTTTTCGGGGGCACCGAAGTTGAGTAGCATCCAGTCTACTACATTGGGACCAAAATAATGTTTCGGAGTGTTTTAGACCCATTTCGCTATCCTTCGGCACATAAAAAGATGCAATAGTTGTGTTTCGGGCCTGAATGCACTATTTCGAGGTATCGAAGTTGCGATGCATCCATTCTACTCTGGTTGTCCCAAAATGATCTTTGTGAGTGTTTTAGACCACTTCGCTAACCTTCACACCTAAAAAGATGAAAACTCGTGTTTTGGGCCTGAATGCACTATTTCAGGGTAGCAAAGTTGCGAAGCATCCATTCTACTACATTCCACCCAAAATGATGTTTGGAAGTGTTTCGGAGCATTTCGCTTAACTCCGGCACATAAAAAGATGCAATTGTTGTGTTTCGGGCCTGAATGCACTATTTCGAGGTATCGAAGTTGCGATGCATCCATTCTACTCTAGTTGACCCAAAATGATTTTGGGAGTGTTTTTGACCATTTCGCTAACCTTCGGACCTAAAAAGATGAAAAACTCATGTTTTGGGTCCGAATGCACTATTTTAGGGTAGCAAAGTTGCGAAACATCCATTCTACTACATTCGACCCAAAATGATGTTGAGGAGTGTTTCGGAGCATTTCGCTAACCTTCGGCACATAAAAAGATGCAATAGTTGTGTTTCGGGTCTGAATGCACTATTTCGAGGTATCGAAGTTGTGGTGCATCCATTCCACTATGGTTGACCCAAAATGATATTTGGGAGTGTTTTAGACTATTTCGCTAAACTTCTGACCTAAAAGGATGAAAACTCGTGTTTTGGGCCAGAATGCACTATTTCAGGGTAGCAAAGTTGCGAAGCATCCATTCTACTACATTCTACCCAAAATGATGTTTGGGAGTTTTTCAGAGCATTTCGCTAACCTTCGGCACATACAAAGATGCAAAACTTGTGTTTCGGCCCGAATGCACTTTTTTGGGGCACCGAAGTTGAGTAGCATCTAGTCTACTACATTGGACCCAAAATGATGTTTGGGAGTGTTTTGGAACATTTCCCTATCCTTCGGCACATAAAAAGATGCAATAGTTGTGTTTCGGGCCGAATTCACTATTTCTAGGTATCGAAGTTAAGATGCATCCATTCTACTCGGTTGACCCAAAATGATGTTTGGGTGTGTTTTAGACTATTTCGCTAACCTTCGAACCTAAAAAGATGAAAAACTCATGTTTTGGGACCGATTGCACTATTTCGGGGTAGCAAAGTTGCGAAACATCCATTCTACGACATTCGACCCAAAATGATGTTTGGTAGTGTTTCGGAGCATTTCGCTAACCTTTGGCACATAAAAAGATTCAAAACTTGTGTTTCGGGCCGAATGCACTTTTTTGGGGCACCGAAGTTGAGTAGCATCTAGTCTACTACATTGGACCCAAAATGATGTTTGGGAGTGTTTTGGAACATTTCGCTATCCTTCGGCACATAAAAATATGCAATAGTTGTGTTTCGGGCCGGAATGCACTATTTTGAGGTATCGAAGTTAAGATGTATCCATTCTACTCTGGTTGACCCAAAATGATGTTTGGGTGTGTTTTAGACCATTTCGCTAACCTTCGGACCTAAAAGATGAAAAACTCATGTTTTGGGCCTGAATGCACTATTTCAGGGTAGCAGCGTTGCGAAACATCCATTCAACTACATTCGACCCTAAATGATGTTTGGGAGCGTTTCGGAGCATTTCGCTAACCTTCGGCACATAAAAAGATGCAATAGTTGTGTTTCGGGCCTGAATGCACTATTTTGAGGTATCAAAGTTGTGATGCATCCATTCCACTCTGGTTGACCCAAAATGATATTTGGGAGTGTTTTAGACCATTTCACAAACCTTCGATCCTAAAAAGATGAAAAACTCATGTTTTGGGACTGAATGCACTATTTCAGGGTAGCAAAGTCGCGAAACATCCATTCTACTACAATCGACCCAAAATGATGTATGGGAGTGTTTCGGAGCATTTCGCTAACCTTCGGCACATAAAAAGATGCAATAGTTGTGTTTCGGGCCTGAATGCACTATTTTGAGGTATCAAAGTTGCGATGCATCCATTCCACTCCGGTTGACCCAAAATGATATTTGGGAGTGTTTTAGCCTATTTCGCTAAACTTCGGACCTAAAAAGATGCAAAACTTGTGTTTCAGGCCGGATTGCACTGTTTCAGGGTAGCAAAGTTGCGAAGCATCCATTCTACTACATTCGACCTAAAATGATGTTTGGGAGTGTTTCGGAGCATTTCGCTAACCTTCGGCACATAAAAAGATACAAAACTTGTGTTTCGGGCCCGAATGCACTTTTTCGGGGCACCAAAGTTGAGTAGCATCCAGTCTACTACATTGGGACCAAAATAATGTTTCGGAGTCTTTCGGACCATTTCGCTATCCTTCGGCACATAAAAAGATGCAATAGTTGTGTTTCGGGCCCGAATGCACTATTTCGAGGTATCGAAGTTGTGATGCATCCATTCTACTCTGGTTGACCCAAAATGATGTTTGTGAGTGTTTTAGACCACTTCGCTAACCTTCACACCTAAAAAGATGAAAACTCATGTTTGGGGACTGAATGTACTATTTCAGGGTAGCAAAGTTGCGAAGCATCCATTCTACTACATTCGACCCAAAATGATGTTTGGGAGTCTTTCAGAGCTTTTCGCTAACCTTCGGCACATAAAAAGATGCAATAGTTGTGTTTCGGGCCTGAATGCACTATTTCGAGGTATCGAAGTTGCGATGCATCCATTCTACTCTGGTTGACCCAAAATAATGGTTGGGAGTGTTTTAGACCATTTCACTAACCTTCGGACCTAAAAAGATGAAAAACTCATGTTTTGGGTCTGATTGTACTATTTCAGGGTAGCAAAGCTGCGAAGCATCCATTCGACTACATTCGACCCAAAATGATGTTTGGGAGTCTTTCGGAGCTTTTCGCTAACCTTCAGCACATAAAAAGATGCAATAGTTGTGTTTCGGGCCGAGTGCACTATTTCGAGGTATCGAAGTTGTGGTGCATCCATTCCACTATGGTTGACCCAAACTGATATTTGGGAGTGTTTTAGACTATTTCGCTAAACTTCGGACCTAAAAAGATGAAAACTCGTGTTTGGGCCTCGAATGCACTATTTTAGGGTAGCAAAGTTGCGAAGAATCCATTCTACTACATTCTACCCAAAATGATGTTTGGGAGTGTTTCGTAGCATTTCGCTAACCTTCGGCACATACAAAGATGCAAAACTTGTGTTTCGGGCCGAATGCACATTTTTGGGGCACCGAAGTTGAGTAGCATCTAGTCTACTACATTGGACCCAAAATGATGTTTGGGAGTGTTTTGGAACATTTCCCTATCCTTCGGCACATAAAAAGATGCAATAGTTGTGTTTCGGGCCGGAATTCACTATTTCTAGGTATCGAAGTTAAGATGCATCCATTCTACTCCGGTTGACCCAAAATGATGTTTGGGTGTGTTTTAGACTATTTCGCTAACCTTCGAACCTAAAAAGATGAAAAACTCATGTTTTGGGACCGAAGGCACTATTTCGGGGTAGCAAAGTTGCGAAACATCCATTCTACGACATTCGACCCAAAATGATGTTTGGTTGTGTTTCGGAGCATTTCGCTAACCTTTGGCACATAAAAAGATTCAAAACTTGTGTTTCGGGCCTGAATGCACTTTTTTGGGGCACCGAAGTTGAGTAGCATCTAGTCTACTACATTGGACCCAAAATGATGTTTGGGAGTGTTTTGGAACATTTCGCTCTCCTTCGGCACATAAAAAGATGCAATAGTTGTGTTTCGGGCCGGAATGCACTATTTCTAGGTATCGAAGTTAAGATGCATCCGTTCTACTCTAGTTGACCCAAAATGATGTTTGGGTGTGTTTTAGACCATTTCGCTAACCTTCGGACCTAAAAAGTTGAAAAACTCATGTTTTGGGCCTGAATGCACTATTTCAGGGTAGCAGAGTTGCGAAACATCCATTCAACTACATTCGACCCTAAATGATGTTTGAGAGTGTTTCGGAGCATTTCGCTAACCTTCGCCACATAAAACAATGCAATAGTTGTGTTTCGGGCCTGAATGCACTATTTTGAGGTATCAAAGTTGTGATGCATCCATTCCACTCTGGTTGACCCAAAATGATATTTGGGAGTGTTTTAGACCATTTCGCAAACCTTCGATCCTAAAAAGATGAAAAACTCATGTTTTGGAACTGAATGCACTATTTCAGGGTAGCAAAGTCGCGAAACATCCATTCTACTACATTCGACCCAAAATGATGTATGGGAGTGTTTCGGAGCATTTCGCTAACCTTCAGCACATAAAAAGATGCAATAGTTGTGTTTCGGGCCTTAATGCACTATTATGAGGTATCAAAGTTGCGATGCATCCATTCCACTCTGGTTGACACAAAATGATATTTGGGAGTGTTTTAGACTGTTTCGCTAAACTTCGGACCTAAAAAGATGAAAACTCGTGTTTTGGGCCTGAATGCACTATTTCAGGGTAGCAAAGTTGCGAAACATCCATTCTACTACATTCGACCCAAAATGATGTTTGGGAGTGTTTCAGAGCATTTCGCTAACCTTCGGCACATAAAAAGATGCAAAACTTGTGTTTCGGGCCTGAATGCACTTTTTCGGGGCACCGAAGTTGAGTTGCATCCATTCTACTACATTGGGACCAAAATAATGTTTCGGAGTGTTTTAGACCATTTCGCTATCCTTCGGCACATAAAAAGATGCAATAGTTGTGTTTCGGCCCGAATGCACTATTTCGAGGTATCGAAGTTGCGATGCATCCATTCTACTCGGTTGTCCCAAAATGATCTTTGTGAGTGTTTTAGACCACTTCGCTAACCTTCAGACATAAAAAGATGTAAAACACGTGTTTTGGGCCAGAATGCACTATTTCAGGGTAGCAAAGCTGGGAAGCATCCATTCTACAACATTCGACCCAAATGATGTTTGGGAGTGTTTCGGAGCATTTTGCTAACCTTCGGCACATAAAAAGATGCAATCGTTGTGTTTCGGGCCTGAATGCACTATTTCGAGGTATCGAAGTTGCGATGCATCCATTCTACTCTAGTTGACCCAAAATGATTTTGGGAGTGTTTTTGACCATTTCGCTAACCTTCGGACCTAAAAAGATGAAAAACTCATGTTTTGGGTCTGAATGCACTATTTTAGGGTAGCAAAGTTGCGAAACATCCATTCTACTACATTCGACCCAAAATGATGTTTGGGTGTGTTTCGGAGCATTTCGCTAACCTTCGCACATAAAAAGATGCAATAGTTGTGTTTCGGGCCTGAGTGCACTATTTCGAGGTATCGAAGTTGTGGTGCATCCATTCCACTATGGTTGACCTAAACTGATATTTGGGAGTGTTTTAGACTATTTCGCTAAACTTCGGACCTAAAAAGATGAAAACTCGTGTTTGGGCCTGAATGCACTATTTTAGGGTAGCAAAGTTGCGAAGAATCCATTCTACTACATTCTACCCAAAATGATGTTTGGGAGTGTTTCAGAGCATTTCGCTAACCTTCGGCACATACAAAGATGCAAAACTTGTGTTTCAGGCCTGAATGCACATTTTTGGGGCACCGAAGTTGAGTAGCATCTAGTCTACTACATTGGACCCAAAATGATGTTTGGGAGTGTTTTGGAACATTTCCCTATCCTTCGGCACATAAAAAGATGCAATAGTTGTGTTTCGGGCCGGAATTCACTATTTCTAGGTATCGAAGTTAAGATGCATCCGTTCTACTCTGGTTGACCCAAAATGATGTTTGGGTGTGTTTTAGACTATTTCGCTAACCTTCGAACCTAAAAAGATGAAAAACTCATGTTTTGGGACTGATTGCACTATTTCAGGGTAGCAAAGTTGCGAAACATCCATTCTACGACATTCGACCCAAAATGATGTTTGGTAGTGTTTCGGAGCATTTCGCTAACCTTTGGCACATAAAAAGATTCAAAACTTGTGTTTCGGGCCTGAATGCACTTTTTTGGGGCACCGAAGTTGAGTAGCATCTAGTCTACTACATTGGACCCAAAATGATGTTTGGGAGTGTTTTGGAACATTTCGCTCTCCTTCGGCACATAAAAAGATGCAATAGTTGTGTTTCGGGCCGGAATGCACTATTTCTAGGTATCGAAGTTAAGATGCATCCGTTCTACTCTAGTTGACCCAAAATGATGTTTGGGTGTGTTTTAGACCATTTCGCTAACCTTCGGACCTAAAAAGATGAAAAACTCATGTTTTGGGCCTCGAATGCACTATTTCGGGGTAGCAGAGTTGCGAAACATCCATTCAACTACATTCGACCCTAAATGATGTTTGGGAGTGTTTCGAGCATTTCGCTAACCTTCGCCACATAAAACAATGCAATAGTTGTGTTTCGGGCCGAATGCACTATTTTGAGGTATCAAAGTTGTGATGCATCCATTCCACTGGCTGACCCAAAATGATATTTGGGAGTGTTTTAGACCATTTCGCAAACCTTCGATCCTAAAAAGATGAAAAACTCATGTTTTGGGACTGAATGCTCTATTTCAGGGTAGCAAAGTCGCGAAAATTCTACTACATTCGACCCAAAATGATGTATGGGAGTGTTTCGGAGCATTTCGCTAACCTTCAGCACATAAAAAGATGCAATAGTTGTGTTTCGGGCCTGAATGCACTATTTTGAGGTATCAAAGTTGCGATGCATCCATTCCACTCGGTTGACACAAAATGATATTTGGGAGTGTTTTAGACTATTTCGCTAAACTTCGGACCTAAAAAGATGAAAACTCGTGTTTTGGGCCGCGAATGCACTGTTTCAGGGTAGCAAAGTTGCGAAGCATCCATTCTACTACATTCGACCTAAAATGATGTTTGGGAGTGTTTCGGAGCATTTCGCTAACCTTCGGCACATAAAAAGATACAAAACTTGTGTTTCGGGCCCGAATGCACTTTTTCGGGGCACCAAAGTTGTGTAGCATCCATTCTACTACATTGGGACCAAAATAATGTTTCGGAGTCTTTTGGACCATTTCGCTATCCTTCGGCACATAAAAAGATGCAATAGTTGTGTTTCGGGCCTGAATGCACTATTTCGAGGTATCGAAGTTGCGATGCATCCATTCTACTCTGGTTGTCCCAAAATGATGTTTGTGAGTGTTTTAGACCACTTCGCTAACCTTCACACCTAAAAAGATGAAAACTCGTGTTTTGGGCCTGAATGCACTATTTCAGGGTAGCAAAGTTGCGAAGCATCCATTCTACTACATTCCACCCAAAATGATGTTTGGAAGTGTTTCGGAGCATTTCGCTTAACTCCGGCACATAAAAAGATGCAATTGTTGTGTTTCGGGCCTGAATGCACTATTTCGAGGTATCGAAGTTGCGATGCATCCATTCTACTCTAGTTGACCCAAAATGATTTTGGGAGTGTTTTTGACCATTTCGCTAACCTTCGGACCTAAAAAGATGAAAAACTCATGTTTTGGGTCTGAATGCACTATTTTAGGGTAGCAAAGTTGCGAAACATCCATTCTACTACATTCGACCCAAAATGATGTTTGGGTGTGTTTCGGAGCATTTCGCTAACCTTCGCACATAAAAAGATGCAATAGTTGTGTTTCGGGCCTGAGTGCACTATTTCGAGGTATCGAAGTTGTGGTGCATCCATTCCACTATGGTTGACCTAAACTGATATTTGGGAGTGTTTTAGACTATTTCGCTAAACTTCGGACCTAAAAAGATGAAAACTCGTGTTTGGGCCTGAATGCACTATTTTAGGGTAGCAAAGTTGCGAAGAATCCATTCTACTACATTCTACCCAAAATGATGTTTGGGAGTGTTTCAGAGCATTTCGCTAACCTTCGGCACATACAAAGATGCAAAACTTGTGTTTCAGGCTCCGAATGCACATTTTTGGGGCACCGAAGTTGAGTAGCATCTAGTCTACTACATTGGACCCAAAATGATGTTTGGGAGTGTTTTGGAACATTTCCCTATCCTTCGGCACATAAAAAGATGCAATAGTTGTGTTTCGGGCCGAATTCACTATTTCTAGGTATCGAAGTTAAGATGCATCCGTTCTACTCGGTTGACCCAAAATGATGTTTGGGTGTGTTTTAGACTATTTCGCTAACCTTCGAACCTAAAAAGATGAAAAACTCATGTTTTGGGACCGATTGCACTATTTCGGGGTAGCAAAGTTGCGAAACATCCATTCTACGACATTCGACCCAAAATGATGTTTGGTAGTGTTTCGGAGCATTTCGCTAACCTTTGGCACATAAAAAGATTCAAAACTTGTGTTTCGGGCCCGAATGCACTTTTTTGGGGCACCGAAGTTGAGTAGCATCTAGTCTACTACATTGGACCCAAAATGATGTTTGGGAGTGTTTTGGAACATTTCGCTCTCCTTCGGCACATAAAAAGATGCAATAGTTGTGTTTCGGGCCGGAATGCACTATTTCTAGGTATCGAAGTTAAGATGCATCCGTTCTACTCTAGTTGACCCAAAATGATGTTTGGGTGTGTTTTAGACCATTTCGCTAACCTTCGGACCTAAAAAGTTGAAAAACTCATGTTTTGGGCCTGAATGCACTATTTCAGGGTAGCAGAGTTGCGAAACATCCATTCAACTACATTCGACCCTAAATGATGTTTGGGAGTGTTTCGGAGCATTTCGCTAACCTTCGCCACATAAAACAATGCAATAGTTGTGTTTCGGACCTGAATGCACTATTTTGAGGTATCAAAGTTGTGATGCATCCATTCCACTCTGGTTGACCCAAAATGATATTTGGGAGTGTTTTAGACCATTTCGCAAACCTTCGATCCTTAAAAGATGAAAAACTCATGTTTTGGGACTGAATGCTCTATTTCAGGGTAGCAAAGTCGCGAAACATCCATTCTACTACATTCGACCCAAAATGATGTATGGGAGTGTTTCGGAGCATTTCGCTAACCTTCGGCACATAAAAAGATGCAATAGTTGTGTTTCGGGCCTTACTGCACTATTTTGAGGTATCAAAGTTGCGATGCATCCATTCCACTCGGTTGACACAAAATGATATTTGGGAGTGTTTTAGACTATTTCGCTAAACTTCGGACCTAAAAAGATGAAAAACTCATGTTTTCGGCTTGAATGCACTATTTCAGGGTAGCAATTGCGAACCATCCATTCTACTATATTCGACCAAAAATGATGTTTGGGAGTGTTTCGAAGCATTTCGCTAACCTTCGGCACATAAAAAAGATGCAAAACTTGTGTTTCGGCCCAGAATGCACTTTTTCGGGGCACCGAAGTTGAGTAGCATCCATTCTACTACATTGGGACCAAAATAATGTTTCGGAGTGTTTTAGACCATTTCGCTATCCTTCGGCACATAAAAAGATGCAATAGTTGTGTTTCGGGCCTGAATGCACTATTTCGAGGTATCGAAGTTGCGATGCATCCATTCTACTCTGGTTGTCCCAAAATGATGTTTGTGAGTGTTTTAGACCACTTCGCTAACCTTCACACCTAAAAAGATGAAAACTCGTGTTTTGGGCCTGAATGCACTATTTCAGGGTAGCAAAGTTGCGAAGCATCCATTCTACTACATTCCACCCAAAATGATGTTTGGAAGTGTTTCGGAGCATTTCGCTTAACTCCGGCACATAAAAAGATGCAATTGTTGTGTTTCGGGCCTGAATGCACTATTTCGAGGTATCGAAGTTGCGATGCATCCATTCTACTCTAGTTGACCCAAAATGATTTTGGGAGTGTTTTTGACCATTTCGCTAACCTTCGGACCTAAAAAGATGAAAAACTCATGTTTTGGGTCTGAATGCACTATTTTAGGGTAGCAAAGTTGCGAAACATCCATTCTACTACATTCGACCCAAAATGATGTTTGGGTGTGTTTCGGAGCATTTCGCTAACCTTCGCACATAAAAAGATGCAATAGTTGTGTTTCGGGCCTGAGTGCACTATTTCGAGGTATCGAAGTTGTGGTGCATCCATTCCACTATGGTTGACCTAAACTGATATTTGGGAGTGTTTTAGACTATTTCGCTAAACTTCGGACCTAAAAAGATGAAAACTCGTGTTTGGGCTTGAATGCACTATTTTAGGGTAGCAAAGTTGCGAAGAATCCATTCTACTACATTCTACCCAAAATGATGTTTGGGAGTGTTTCAGAGCATTTCGCTAACCTTCGGCACATACAAAGATGCAAAACTTGTGTTTCAGGCCTGAATGCACATTTTTGGGGCACCGAAGTTGAGTAGCATCTAGTCTACTACATTGGACCCAAAATGATGTTTGGGAGTGTTTTGGAACATTTCCCTATCCTTCGGCACATAAAAAGATGCAATAGTTGTGTTTCGGGCCGGAATTCACTATTTCTAGGTATCGAAGTTAAGATGCATCCGTTCTACTCTGGTTGACCCAAAATGATGTTTGGGTGTGTTTTAGACTATTTCGCTAACCTTCGAACCTAAAAAGATGAAAAACTCATGTTTTGGGACTGATTGCACTATTTCAGGGTAGCAAAGTTGCGAAACATCCATTCTACGACATTCGACCCAAAATGATGTTTGGTAGTGTTTCGGAGCATTTCGCTAACCTTTGGCACATAAAAAGATTCAAAACTTGTGTTTCGGGCTTGAATGCACTTTTTTGGGGCACCGAAGTTGAGTAGCATCTAGTCTACTACATTGGACCCAAAATGATGTTTGGGAGTGTTTTGGAACATTTCGCTCTCCTTCGGCACATAAAAAGATGCAATAGTTGTGTTTCGGGCCGGAATGCACTATTTCTAGGTATCGAAGTTAAGATGCATCCGTTCTACTCTAGTTGACCCAAAATGATGTTTGGGTGTGTTTTAGACCATTTCGCTAACCTTCGGACCTAAAAAGTTGAAAAACTCATGTTTTGGGCCTGAATGCACTATTTCAGGGTAGCAGAGTTGCGAAACATCCATTCAACTACATTCGACCCTAAATGATGTTTGGGAGTGTTTCGGAGCATTTCGCTAACCTTCGCCGCATAAAACAATGCAATAGTTGTGTTTCGGGCCTGAATGCACTATTTTGAGGTATCAAAGTTGTGATGCATCCATTCCACTCTGGTTGACCCAAAATGATATTTGGGAGTGTTTTAGACCATTTCGCAAACCTTCGATCCTAAAAAGATGAAAAACTCATGTTTTGGGACTGAATGCACTATTTCAGGGTAGCAAAGTCGCGAAACATCCATTCAACTACATTCGACCCAAAATGATGTTTGGGAGTGTTTCGGAGCATTTCGCTAACCTTCGGCACATAAAAAGATGCAATAGTTGTGTTTCGGGCCTTACTGCACTATTTTGAGGTATCAAAGTTGCGATGCATCCATTCCACTGCTTGACACAAAATGATATTTGGGAGTGTTTTAGACTGTTTCGCTAAACTTCGGACCTAAAAAGATGAAAACTCGTGTTTTGGGCCTGAATGCACTATTTCAGGGTAGCAAAGTTGCGAAACATCCATTCTACTACATTCTACCCAAAATGATGTTTGGGAGTGTTTCAGAGCATTTCGCTAACCTTCGGCACATAAAAAGATGCAAAACTTGTGTTTCAGGCCCGAATGCACTTTTTCGGGGCACCGAAGTTGAGTAGCATCCAGTCTACTACATTGGGACCAAAATAATGTTTCGGAGTGTTTTAGACCATTTCGCTATCCTTCGGCACATAAAAAGATGCAATAGTTGTGTTTCGGGCCTGAATGCACTATTTCGAGGTATCGAAGTTGCGATGCATCCATTCTACTCTGGTTGTCCCAAAATGATGTTTGTGAGTGTTTTAGACCACTTCGCTAACCTTCACACCTAAAAAGATGAAAACTCGTGTTTTGGGCTTGAATGCACTATTTCTGGGTAGCAAAGTTGCGAAGCATCCATTCTACTACATTCCACCCAAAATGATGTTTGGGAGTGTTTCGGAGCATTCGCTTACCTCCGGCACATAAAAAGATGCAATAGTTGTGTTTCGGGCCTTAATGCACTATTTCGAGGTACCGAAGTTGCGATGCATCCATTCTACTCTGGTTGACCCAAAATAATGGTTGGGAGTGTTTTAGACCATTTCGCTAACCTTCGGACCTAATAAGATGAGAAACTCATGTTTTGGGTCTGATTGTACTATTTCAGGGTAGCAAAGTTGCGAAGCATCCATTCTACTACATTCGACCCAAATGATGTTTGGGAGTCTTTCGGAGCTTTTCGCTAACCTTCGGCACATAAAAAGATGCAATAGTTGTTGATGAGGACATGACACCCATGCATACGACCATGATTGGTGCATTCAATGGAGTAGAAGAAGTTCAACAAGGGTTTCCAAGTCAACAAGGAGGTCCAAGGTTGATCCGGTTCGACTCCCCGAGGTGGAGGCCAAAAGCAATTCTAGTTCGAGTCCAGTTCGGAGTCCAGGAGCAATGCGCAATAAAATGGACGCCCAGGTCGCATACGGAGTCGGTTTTGGACGTTCTATATATGGTTGGAAGCAGAATTGCATAATGCTTCCAATGGCTCCGGTCTTGTGCCAAAATTCATTTCGAGTCAACGGGAATTGTCGAAACAAGTTGACGTCCAGAATCTGCCAAAGTGCTGCGCTGACAGTTTGGTTGGGCCTTAGGCCCAAGTTGGGGGCGCCCCACCCCTGATCGCCCCCAACCCTAGGACGCCCTGTCTCTTATATTTTCAGTAGCCGCCGCCTTAGAAACTTGAGTTTGATTTATTTGTTAGCCTTACCTACAACCGAACAGCCGCCATCGTGTCGCCGTCGTGTAATTCAGACTCCACCTTCGAGTGATATTAAGATTGCTCGCCTCAGATTCTTGTTCGTTCTTCGATTGCGTACAGGAATTGATCTTCGTGATCAGGCTGATCTTGTGCCAGCAAGGTTGGTAACCATCGGGAGTTGGTTCAGCGATTGCATTGGCGCTTCGAGTCTTGCTCGTCGTAGTCGGATCGTGAGGGTCAACAACCACCAAATCGGATTTATCTCCACTCACCGAAAGATCGGTCACTGCCCCTCTATCAAGTGGTATCAGCTTTCCAGGTTGATCGGTGAGTTTTATCGTGTGTTATCTTTAGTTTGAGCGTTGTTCATCATCCTATCGTCCACCAGAAAAGCCAAAAAAAATCAGATTAGAACCTTGTCTCCGCAACCGTTTAGCCCTGCACCTTCATTCGATAAGTGTTGGGGTTGATTTGGTGTGCTGACCATGTTTTAATCACTACTGATCCGGTGTTTTTTTCTCCAACCATTGGAACACTAGCCGCCACCTTTCGGTTTCTCCTGCTGCCACCGTTCGCTGGTCGAAAAAAACAAAGAAAACAGTCGCCGCTTCGCGCGAGTCGCGACAGGCACCGACACCGACTCGGCTATGCGTCCTGCGATCGCCGCCCGCGTCCCGTTCTGGTACGACCGTGACCGGCCCAGACAAAAGGCCGCTCCAGCCACGCCTCGTCGCGCCAAAAGCCAGCGCGCCTGCAATATTTTTTTTCATCTCGTGGTTTGCCCCGGTTTGCGCCCCCCTGTGTGTGAAAAAACAAAAAAAACAAAAACATATATATATATATATAAACAGGGCAAGAGGGTCGATCGGTTCGGCTACACCTGTAAGAAATCGTCTCGACTGGCAGCGTGCCTTCCCTCCTTTGCACTCCCTCTCGTTTTTCTGTTTTCTCTCCGCACTTGTGATCAGCAGTGTTTGTGACGGGTTTGGCACTCTTATTCAACTCTGCATTATTATTTGTTTGTGCTAATCCTTCATCTGAGTGCAGCCTACCCAAAAATCCACAGATTTCTCCGACGAGCAGATTTTGTTTCTCCAGGCAATCGCTCCTCCAATCTCTCGCGAGTTCCACCGGTTGGTTGCAGGTCGCCCCTGTGTGCGTGGTAAGACCAGATAAGAATTTGATAACAGCACTAGTGTGAGCACCTTGTGAGCCGTTCCACCACATTTTCTTTTGTTTTGTGTTTGCGCTAACCATGGCAGGAGATGTCGACAAGACGGATGCGAACGAGCGGTTCAATCAGATCATCCTCGCGGAGACGGCCATCAAGACCACTCTCGACACCGTCGTGGCACGCCTCGATGCATTGACGACAACGATCACCGAGTTGCAGAAGGATAGAGACCACCGCCGCGGGGTACGTCACCCCACTAATAATTCCTTTGCTCTGATTAAATTTAACATTCTATCTTATAATGGCAAATATGATCCTGCTGCATATCTTGATTGGGAGTTAGAGGTAGACCAACAATTTTTATGCCATGATATTCCTGCTCATTCTCAAGTTACAGCTACTCTTAGTGCATTTACTGATTTTGCTTTGATGTGGTGGCATGAATATAAACAGAAACATTCCACTAATATTCCCACCACTTGGTCTCAATTAAAAGCTGCTATGCGACATCGATTTGTGCCTTCATATTATAAGTGGAAAACAAAGCGAATTGTGTAGGAACAGTCCATTGTTGTATCTCTTGCCACACCTAACCTTTTGTAGGATTTCGATCCAAAGCACGAGGTTAAGGACGTCTTGGTGGCACCTGAGGAGGACACATCCTCTTATGCAATTTCAGAACCATCACTTCCCAATGACCCTCTTACGCCTACTACAGACACAGGTACTGCTCATGATGCTACACTCATGGATGGTGAGAATTGTCTTAATGTCCTAAATTTTTCCACAAATCATGATATCATAGAGCAATTGTCAGTGGAACCATCTCTTGATGAATCTTTGTCACATGCTGTTTTGCTTGATGTTCCTTGTGATAAAGATGATTTGGTTGATAATGCTTCAGTTTTACATGCTTTGGAACCAAATATTATTGCTGAAACTAAGCATGTTATGCATATTGTTAGTGCTAATGATGAGCAGAAATTATTGTCTTCTTTACATACTTTGGGTTACATTGAATTTGATGTTTTGTGTAATCTAGATTGTTTGGAAGAGCAACTTTCTAAATATGCTGATTTTCCATGTTTTTCTAAACACACATATCATGCTATTGGCAAATATAACAACAACGGAGAATGTATGATACATCGAGTGTACATTTGTGAAAATTTGAATTATCCTTTTGCTGTGCTCAATTTTGATCCACTAGAGGGCAGCCACACTACACATATTCATTCACCTTTCTCTAGTTCAGTTTTGGTGAAACAAGTTTACTTCCAAGAAGGGGAGCATTGCTAGTTGCTACCTATGCCTACTTTGTCTTTTGTTGGTACTAATCTTTTGCAGGGTAGTGTTGCCAACTATTATGTGTCATCCGATCAAGATGCTTACATGCTCGCTAAATTTTATATGCAAGATGACATATTCACCAATTGGAGACAGGGTGACATTCCTCCTCACAATAATTTTGATTTCTTTGGTTTTCGAAACCCCGTTCGCTCTTGTGTTGTGCAGGATCGGTTCCAAGTACAATCGACGCCGAGGACGACTTTTCATCAAGAAGGGGAGAATGATGAGGACATGACACCCATGCATACGACCATGATTGGTGCATGGAATGGAGTAGAAGAAGTCCAACAAGGGTTTCCAAGTCAACAAGGAGGTCCAAGGTTGATCCGGTTCGAGTCCCCGAGGTGGAGGCCAAAAGCAATTCAAGTTCGAGTCCAGTTCGGAGTCCAGGAGCAGTGCGCAATAAAACGGACACCCAGGTCGCATACGGAGTCAGTTTAGGACGTTCTATATATGGTTGGAAGAAGAATTTCATAAAGCTTCCAATGGCACCGGTCTTGTGCCAAAATTCATTCTGACTCAACGGGAATCGTCGAAACAAGTTGACATCCAGAATCTGCCAAAGGGCTGCGCGGATAGTTTGGTTGGGCCTTAGGCCCAAGTTGGGGGCGCCCCACCCCTAGTCGCCCCCAACCCTAGGACGCCCTGTCTCTTATATTTTCAGTAGCCGCCGCCTTAGAAACTTGAGTTTGATTTATTTGTTAGCCTTAGCTACAACCGAACAGCCGCCATCGTGCCGCCGTCGTGTAATTCAGACTCCACCTTCGAGTGATATTAAGATTGCTCGCCTCAGATTCTTGTTCGTTCTTCGATTGCGTATAGGAATTGATCTTCGTGATCAGGCTGATCTTGCAACAGCAAGGTTGGTAACCATTGGGAGTTGGTTCAGCGATTGCATTGGTGCTTCGAGTCTTCCTCGTCGTAGTCGGATCGTGAGGGTCAACAACCACCAAATCGGATTTATCTCCACTCATCGAAAGATCGGGCACTCCCCCTCTATCAGTTGTGTTTCGGGCCTGAGTGCACTATTTTGAGGTATCGAAGTTGCGGAGCATCCATTCCACTCTGGTTGACCCAAAATGATATTTGGGAGTGTTTTAGACTATTTCGCTAAACTTCGGCCTAAAAAGATGAAAACTCGTGTTTGGGCATGAATGCACTATTTCAGGGTAGCAAAGTTGTGAAGCATCCATTCTACTACATTCTACCCAAAATGATGTTTGGGAGTGTTTCAGAGCATTTCGCTAACCTTCGGCACATAAACAGATGCAATAATTGTGTTTCGGGCCTGAGTGCACTATTTCGAGGTATCGAAGTTGCGGTGCACCCATTCTTCTCCGGTTGATACAAAATGATATTTGGGAGTGTTCTAGACTATTTCGCTAAACTTCGGACCTAAAAAGATGAAAACTCGTGTTTGGGCCTGAATGCACTATTTCAGGGTAGCAAAGTTGCGAAGCAAACATTCTACTACATTTGACCCAAAATGATGTGTGGGAGTGTTTCGAAGCATTTCGCTTACCTCCGGCACATAAAAATACGCAATAGTTGTGTTTCAGGCCTGAATGCACTAATTTAGCTATCGAAGTTGCGATGCATCCATTCTACTCTGGTTGACCCAAAATGATTTTTGGGAGTGTTTTAGACCATTTCGCTAATCTTCGGACCTAAAAAGATGAAAAACTCATGTTTTGGGCCTGAATGCACTATTTTAGGGTAGCAAAGTTGCGAAACATCCATTCTACTACATTCGACCCAAAATAATGTTTGGTAGTGTTTCGGAGCATTACGCTAACCTTTGGCACATAAATAGAAGCAAAACTTGTGTTTCGGGCCTGAATGCACTTTTTTGCGGCACCGAAGTTGAGTAGCATCTAGTCTACTACATTGGACCCAAAATGATGTTTGAGAGTGTTTTGGAACATTTCGCTATCCTTCGGCACATAAAAAGATGCAAAACTTGTGTTTCAGGCCTGAATGCACTTTTTCGGGGCACCGAAGTTGAGTACCATCCAGTCTACTACATTGGACCAAAATAACATTTGCGAGTGTTTTGGAACATTTCGCTATCCTTCGGCACATAAAAAGATGCAATAGTTGTGTTTCGGGCCTGAATGCACTATGTCGAGGTATCGAAGTTGCGGTGCATCAATTCTACTCTGGTTGACCCAAAATGATTTTTGTGAGTGTTTTAGACCACTTCGCTAACCTTCACACCTAAAAGATGAAAACTCGTGTTTTGGGGCTGAATGCACTATTTCAGGGTAGCAAAGTTGCAAAGCATCCATGCTGACATTCGACCCAAAATGATGTTTGGGAGTGTCTCGGAGCATTTCGCTTACCTCCGGCACATGAAAAGATGCAATAGTTGTGTTTCGGGCCTGAATGCACTATTCCAGGTATTGAAGTTGCGATGCATCCATTCTACTCTGGTTGACCCAAAATGATTTTTGGGATTGTTTTAGACAATTTCTCTAATCTTCGGACCTAAATAGATGAAAAACTCATGTTTTGGGACTGAATGCACTATTTCAGGGTACCAAAGTTGCGAAACATCCATTCTACTACATTCGACCCAAAATGATGTTTGGTAGTATTTCGCTAACCTTTGGCACATAAAAAGATGCAAAACTTGTGTTTCGGGCCTGAATGCACTTTTTTTGGGCACCGAAGTTGAGTAGCATCTAGTCTACTACATTGGACCAAAAATGATGTTTGGGAGTGTTTTGGAACATTTCGCTATCCTTCGGCACATAAAAAGATGCAATAGTTGTGTTTCGGGCCGGAATGCACTTTTTCGAGGTATCGAAGTTAAGATGCATCCATTCTACTCTGGTTGACCCAAATCGATGTTTGGGTGTGTTTTAGACCATTTCGCTAACCTCCGGACCTAAAAAGATGAAAAACTCATGTTTTGGGCCTGAATGCACTATTTCACGGTAGCAGAGTTGCGAAACATCCATTCAACTACATTCGACCGTAAATTATGTTTGGGATTGTTTCGGAGCATTTCGCTAACCTTCGCCACATAAAAAGATGCAATAGTTGTGTTTCGGGCCTGAATGCTCTATTTTGAGGTATCAAAGTTGTGATGCATCCATTCCACTCTGGTTGACCCAAAATGATATTTGGCAGTGTTTTAGACCATTTCGCAAACCTTCGATCCTAAAAAGATGAAAACCTCATGTGTTTGGGACTGAATGCACTATTTCAGGGTAGCAAAGTCGCGAAACATCCATTCTACTACATTCAACCCAAAATGATGTATGGGAGTGTTTCGGAGCATTTCGCTAACCTTCTGATAGGTTCGGAGTGCCCGATCTTTCGGTGAGAGGAGATAAATCCGATTCGGTGGAAGTTGACCCTCACGATCCGACTACGACGAGCGAAACTCGAGGCGCCAATGCAATCGCTGAACCAACTCCCGATGGTTACCAACCTTGCTGGTGCAAGATCAGCCTGATCACGAAGATCGATTCCTGTGCGCAATCGAAGAACGAACAAGAATCTGAGGCGAGCAATCTTAATATCACTCGAAGGTGGAGTTCTGAATTACAGAGGACAGCACGTATTTGTGCGTGGTCTGGTGTAGCTAAAGCTAGTTGTAAATCAAAACTCAAGTCTCCAAAATAGAAAATAGTCTATATATAAAGAGTCCTAGGGGAAGAGGTACACCCTAGATCTCACAACAACCAGAGGCTGCGTCTGGAGGGGGGTGCCGCGCGCGCCGCCTACAGAAAGAAAACAGGCCTCGGGCTTCCCATCCGTAGACAAGGACCGACGCCAAAAAAAAAGGTGCCGCGCGCCTGCTTCCAGGAACGGCGCAGAACATCCTCGGAACTGCCGCCCGTAGGAGCGGTTCGACGCCAGGAGAAAGGAAAAAAAAATGGAGCGCGCCTGGAGGACCGGTCCCACCCTCCTTACCCTGTTGGATCGCCTGATAAATTAGCCTTTGGGCCTTCGGTCTTCTGAGCCATCATTCTTTAACAATAAAATGTAGTTCAAGTCTCTCGCACGAGCCCGCGTAATCGGTCCAACTGAAGATGGCGCATGAACTTGCTCTCGTGTAGATGTAGATGTACCCGCGTCATTGGTGATGTCCTCATCATCCTCCCCTTCTTGAACTGAAGTCGTCCTCGACGGCAACTCGTCATCTTCTCCCGCATACGGTTTTAAATCTGCAACATTAAAACTAGTGGAAACACCAAACTCCGCAGGCAGGTCAAGGATATAAGCATTATCATTAATCTTGGTTAGTACTTTAAAAGGACCAGCAGCACGAGGCATCAGTTTAGAACGGCGCAAAGTAGGAAAACGATCTTTGCGCAGGTGCAACCAAACCATATCACCAGGTTCAAAAGTAATAAGTTTTCTACCTTTACTACCAAGCAACTTTGATATTTAGCATTAGCGACGGCAATGTTTGTTTGAGTTTGTTCATGCAGATTAATCATTTGTTCAACATGTGCAACCGCATCTAAATGCGGGGTGTCCTCAGCATCAAGCGAAAATAAATCAATAGGCGCCCGAGGAATGTAACCATACACAATCTGAAAAGGACTCAGCTTTGTAGAAGAATGTGTCGCATGATTATAAGCAAACTCAACATGAGGCAAACAATCTTCCCAACGTTTTAAATTTTTATCTAGAACAGCCCGAAGCATGGTCGACAAAGTCCTATTAACCACCTCAGTTTGCCCATCAGTCTGAGGGTGACAAGTTGTACTAAACAGCAATTTAGTTCCCAATTTATTCCAAAGTGATCTCCAAAAATGACTGAGAAACTTAGCATCACGATCAGAGACTATTGTATTAGGAATACCATGCAAACGAATAATCTCTCGAAAAAATAATTCAGCAACAGTGCTAGCATCATCAGTCTTATGACAGGGTATAAAATGAGCCATTTTCGAGAAACGGTCAACAACCACAAAAATACTATCCCTCCCCTTCTTAGTTCTAGGCAGTCCCAAAACAAAATCCATCGAGATATCAAGCCAAGGGGAAGTAGGAACAGGCAAAGGCATATACAAACCATGGTTGTTCAATCGGGACTTAGCTTTTTGACAAGTAGTGCAGCGTGCAACGAGACGCTCAACATCATGGCGCATCCGTGGCCAAAAGAAATGCGCGGTCAACACCTCATGCGTCTTGTAAACGCCAAAATGCCCCATAAGGCCGCCTCCGTGCGCTTCCTGTAACAATAAAAGACGAACCGAGCTGGCTGGAATACACAGCTTGTTAGCGCGAAACAGGAACCCATCCTGTATATGAAATTGGCCCCAAGGTTTTCCCGTCATACAATGGACAAAAGCATCTTTAAAATCAGCATCATCGACATATTGATCTTTAATAGTTTGTAAACCAAAGATTTTAAAATCTAGCTGAGACAACATGGCATAGCGACGAGACAAAGCATCAGCAATCACATTTTCCTTCCCGTTTTTATGTTTAATGATATAAGGAAAGGACTCAATAAATTCGACCCAATTAGCATGGCGACGGTTCAAATTATTTTGGGTACGAATATGTTTTAAAGCCTCATGATCAGAATGAATAATAAACTCACGATGCCAAAGATAGTGCTGCCAAGTTTGCAAAGTACGCACTAAAGCATAAAGTTCTTTATCATAAGTAGAATATCTCAGACTAGCACCACTTAATTTTTCACTAAAATAAGCAACCGGTTTGCCTTCTTGTAACAAAACAGCACCTAACCCAATACCACTGGCATCACATTCAAGCTCAAATATTTTACCAAAATCAGGCAATTGCAAAAGAGGAGCGTGTGTTAACTTATCTTTCAATGTGTTGAATGCGACCTCCTGCGAATCACTCCAAGTGAACGGCACGCCTTTCTTTGTAAGCTCATGTAGAGGCGCTGCAATGGAGCTAAAATCACGAACAAATCGGCGATAGAAACCGGCAAGTCCAAGAAAGCTCCGAATCTGCGTGACCGTCGTCGGTGTAGGCCACTCGCGAATGGCATCAATCGTGCTGCTATCCACCTCAATGCCCTGCGGAGTCACAACATAGCCAAGAAACGAGACACGGTGCGTGCAAAATATGCACTTGTCCAGATTACCAAATAAATTAGCAGAACGTAACGCATCAAAAACAGCACGCAAATGTCCTAAATGTTCTTCCATGGACTTGCTGTAAATCAAGATATCATCAAAATAGACAACAACGAACAATCCTATGAAAGGTCGTAGAACTTCATTCATTAAGCGCATAAACGTGCTGGGAGCATTTGTCAATCCAAACGGCATAACCAACCATTCATATAAGCCAAATTTCGTTTTAAAAGCCGTTTTCCATTCATCACCTAGTTTCATTCTAATCTGGTGGTAACCACTACGCAAATCAATCTTAGTAAAAAGAGTGGCACCACTAAGCTCATCTAGCATATCATCAAGGCGTGGTATAGGATATCGATAACGAATGGTGATGTTATTAATAGCACGACAATCTACACACATACGCCATGAACCATCTTTCTTAGGAACAAGTAACACAGGAACCGAGCAAGGGCTAAGAGACTCACGAATGTAACCCTTATCAAGCAATGCCTGCACCTGACGCTGAATTTCTTTGGTCTCATCCGGGTTTGTACGGTATGGGGCGCGGTTTGGAAGCTGGGCACCGGGAATGAGGTCGATCTGGTGCTCAATGCCACGAAGCGGTGGGAGACCCGATGGCAAGTCTTTGGGAAAAACATCAGCATACTCCTGCAAAAGGTTAGCAACCGCAGGCGGAATATCCACAGATGGTGCGTCATCAAGGGAAACAAGCACACTAGAGCATACAAGTGCATAGCAAGGCAAAGGAGCATCTCGAATATCAGCCAAATCAGCACGTGTAGCAAGTAGAACAGGAGCATTCAATTTAATTCCAGATTTATCAGAAGTGGATGGTGATGTTTCCTGTTGTTTAGCAATTTTAACAGTTCGAGCAAAGTCATCTTTAACAATCTGTTTAGGTGTCATAGGATGGAGAATTAATTTCTGACCCTTAAACATGAGAGAATAATGATTCAAACGACCATGATGCAAGCTATCAGTATCATATTGCCAAGGTCTACCAAGTAACAAAGAGCATGCTTCCATAGGAACAACATCACAATCAACATAATCAGAGTAAGCACCTATAGAAAACGGAACACGCACCGATTGTGATACTTTAATTTTGCCACCATCATTAAGCCATTGAATGTAATATGGATGTGGATGCTTACGAGTGGGTAGCGACAACTTCTCGACCATCGTAGTACTAGCCAAATTATTGCAGCTCCCGATGTCGATGATGATGCGAATCGACCGCTCATGTACAACACCCTTCGTATGGAATAGAGTGTGTCGCTGATTCTTCTCGGCGGGGGCAACCTGTGTACTAAGAACACGCTGCACAACAAGACTCTCGTACCTATCCGCGTCTCCCGGGTTGACATGTATATCCGTCTTATCTGCATGGTCAGTGGCAAGCAAAGTATGTTCAAGGTCGTCAGAATCACTAGCTGAAGAGTACTCACCATTGTCGCGAAGGAGTAATGTGCGCTTGTTCGGACAATCCCGAGCCACGTGGCCACGTCCGCTGCAACGAAAACACGTGATATCCCGCGTACGGCCTGTGGTGGGTGCGGAGCCGGTGGGTGGAGGGGCGCCTGTGGCTAGAGCGGTTCCTGCAGGGTGAGCTGTCTTCTCACGCGGTGTAGGTGCGGATGGCGTAGAGGGGGCGGTGCTTCGAACCTGGACGACAAGTTTCGACCTGCAAAATTGTTAGAATATGTCCTCGAGCGTCGGCCCTGCACTTCGCGTTCAGCTTTGCAAGCAAACTCAAATAATTGGGTCATGTCAGCATATTCTTTATAATCAAGGATGTCCTGAATTTCGCGGTTCAAACCACCACGAAAGCGTGCCATTGCAGCGTCGGGATCCTCCACTATACCACAACGAAGCATACCTTTTTGCAACTCCTGGTAGTAGTCCTCAACAGACTGAGAACCTTGCTGAAATCGCTGCATTTTGTTAAGCAAATCACGAGCATAATATGATGGCACAAAGCGATGTCGCATAGCAATTTTTAGGTGCTCCCAAGTGGTCGGAACAGTAGTGGGATGTGCAGTTTTATACTCACGCCACCAAATTAACGCAAAATCGGTAAATTCACTAATGGCGGCCTTAACTTGAGAGCTAATAGCAATATCATGACATGAAAATTTCTGCTCAACTTCTAGCTCCCAATCAAGATATGCAGCAGGATCATATTTGCCATTAAAGGGAGGAATTTTAAATTTGATTTTAGAAAAGGAATCGGTACCAGCGGGGTGGCGAGGTATACGGCGAGCTTTGCTTCGGCGGTCAGCATCCTCCTTCTCATCGTCGCCCACACATCCTTGGGCCACTAAATCAGTGACCACCGTGTTCAATGCATCGAGGCGGGACATGATGGTGTCGAGTGTCGTCTTGGTGGTCGTACGCGCGAGATCGAGCTGGTCGAACCGCGCGTTAGTCGTAGTAGCCGTGGAATCCATCCGCTCGTAGATCGTCTTGAGGTCGGTGACAAGGCCATCCATCTCAGCCCGCATGTCCTGCAGCTGCTTCTTGTCGTCGTCGCCTGACATGGTTAGTGCAAACACAAAACAAAGACGAATGCCAACACAGGGGTGGAACAGCTCACAAAGGCGCTCAAACTAATGCCGTTATCAAATTCTTATCTGTTCTTACCACGCACACAGGGGCGACCGGCAACCAACCGGTGGAACTCGCGAAAGATTGGAGGAGCGATTGCCTGGAGAACAAAGTCGGCTCGTCGTAGGAATATGTGGAGTTGTAGGTAGGCTGCACTCAAATCAAGGATTAGCACAATCTAACAATAATACAAAGTTGAATAATAGTGCTAAAACGTCACCCAGACGATTGCTGGGAACAAAGTGCAAAGAGGAGCAATATAGAGAAAGAGGACCACAGGAAACAAAGGAAGGTACTGAACAAAAGGACAACCGGCCGTGTTCCACCTTCCTGTACGCGTTGGTTTTTTTTTATAGAAGTCAACCACGGCTCCAATCAGAAAAGGACGTGGCAGAGAAAGGAAAACGGCGATGCGGCACGGGTCGTGTCCGATTGGAAATCGTTTTTTTTAACTTTCTTTCTTTTTTTTTGTCTTTTCCTTTTGAACTCTTTTTTTTTTGATAGATCCAACCGGATGGACAGAGACCGAAACAGGAAGGCCGCAGCGTGACCGGCTGGTCTGATGTTTTTTTTTGTTTATGGAGATTGAATCGTACACGGCACAGGAAAAAAAACGAAACCTAACCGAAGCTAGGGCCGGCGGGCCGCAGGGGAAAAGATCGTGCGCAGGAACCGATCTGAAAACGCACGAGGAAAAGGAAAAAAAAGACGGTGGCGTGCGTGCGGTAGAAAGATGAAACAAACGGTGGTGGAAGACGGAAGAAAATTAAGGAAGTAAACACAAAGTAATCAGCAACAATCAACGTGAAAGCACACAAATTCAACAATGTAAATATTGAAAGAAAGTGCGAGGCGAAGAAGGGTGCTGGGACAAAAGGTCTAACCTGAATTTTGGTTTTGGTTTTTGTGGACCGTAGGTAATGAAAAACACTCGATAAAACTCACCGATCAACCCGGAAATCGATACCACTTGATAGGTTCGGAGTGCCCGATCTTTCGGTGAGAGGAGATAAATCCGATTCGGTGGAAGTTGACCCTCACGATCCGACTACGACGAGCGAAACTCGAGGCGCCAATGCAATCACCGAACCAACTCCCGATGGTTACCAACCTTGCCGGTGCAAGATCGGCCTGATCACGAAGATCGATTCCTGTGCGCAATCGAAGAACGAACAAGAATCTGAGGCGAGCAATCTTAATATCACTCGAAGGTGGAGTTCTGAATTACAGAGGATAGCACGTATTTGTGCGTGGTCTGGTGTAGCTAAAGCTAGATGTAAAACAAAACTCAAGTCTCCAAAATAGAAAATAGTCTATATATAAAGAGTCCTAGGGGGGAGGCGCACCCTAGATCTCGCAACAACCGAGGCGGCGTGCGGAGGGGGGGGTGCCACGCGCTCGTCTCCAGGAAAAACGGGCCTCGGGCATCCCATCCGTAGAAAAGGATCGACGCCAGAAAAAAAAGGGTGCCGCGCGCCTGCTTCCAGGAACAGCGCAGGACGTCCTCGAGATTGCCGTCCGTAGGAGAGGTTCGACGCCAGGAGAAAAGAAAAAAAATGGGGCGCGCCTGGAGGACCGGTCCCACCCTCCCCGACCCTGTTGGGATCGCCTGATAAATTAGCCTTTGGGCCTTCGGTCTTCTGAGCCATCATTCTTTAACAATAAAATGTAGTTCAAGTCTCTCGCACGAGCCCGCGTAATCGGTCCAACTGAAGATGGCGCATGAACTTGCTCTCGTGTAGATGTAGATGTACCCGCGTCGTTGGTGATGTCCTCATCACCTTCGGCACATAAAAAGATGCAATAGTTGTGTTTCGGGCCTGAATGCACTATTTTGCGGTATCAAAGTTGCGATGCATCCATTCCACTCTGGTTGACCCAAAATGATATTTGGGAGTGTTTTATACTATTTCGCTAAACTTCGGACCTAAAAAGATGAAAACTCGTGTTTTGGGCCTGAATGCACTATTTCAGGGTAGCAAAGTTGCGAAGCATCCATTCTACTACATTCTACCCAAAATGATGTTTGGGAGTGTTTCAGAGCATTTCGCTAACCTTCGGCACATAAAAAGATGCAAAACTTGTGTTTCAGGCCTGAATGCACTTTTTCGGGGCACCGAAGTTGAGTAGCATCCAGTCTACTACATTGGGACCAAAATAATGTTTCGGAGTCTTTCGGACCATTTCTCTATCCTTCGGCACATAAAAAGATGCAATAGTTGTGTTTCGGGCCCAAATGCACTATTTCGAGGTATCGAAGTTGTGATGCATCCATTCTACTCTGGTTGACCGAAAATGATTTTTGTGAGTGTTTTAGACCACTTCGCTAACCTTCGGACCTAAAAAGATGAAAACTCATGTTTTGGGCCTGAATGCACTATTTCAGGGTAGTAAAGTTGCGAAGCATCCATTCTACTACATTCCACCCAAAATGATGTTTGAGAGTGTTTCAGAGCATTTCGCTAACCTTCGGGACATAAAAAGATGCAATAGTTGTGTTTCGGGCCTGACTGCACTATTTCGAGGTATCGAAGTTGCGATGCATCCATTCTACTCTGGTTGACCCAAAAAAATGATGTTTGGGAGTGTTCTAGACAATTTCGCTAACCTTCGGACCTAAAAAGATGAAAAACTCATGTTTTGGGTCTGATTGTACTATTTCAGGGTAGCAAAGTTGCGAAACATCCATTCTACTACATTCGACCCAAAATGATGTTTGGGTGTGTTTCGGAGCATTTCGCTAACCTTCAGTGATATAGGGGGAGTGCCCGATCTTTCGGTGAGTGGAGATAAATCCGATTTGGTGGTTGTTGACCCTCACGATCCGACTACGACGAGCGAGACTCGAAGCGCCAATGCAATCGCTGAACCAACTCCCGATGGTTACCGACCTTGCAGGCGCAAGATCAGCCTGATCACGAAGATCAATTCCTGCGTGCAATCGAAGAACGAACAAGAATCTGAGGCGAGCAATCTTAATATCACTCGAAGGTGGAGTCTGAATTACACGACGGCGGCACGATGGCGGCTGTTCGGTTGTAACTAAGGATAAAAAATAAATCAAACACAAGTTTCTAAGGCGGCGGCTACTGAAAATATAAGAGACGGGGCGTCCTAGGGTTGGGGGCGACCAGGGGTGGGGCGCCCCCAACTTGTTTCTGGACGTCAACTTGTTTCGACGATTCCCGTTGACTCGGGATGAATTTTGGCACAAGACTGGTGCCATTGGAAGCTTTATGAAATTCGGCTTCCAACCATATATAGAACGTCCAAAACCGACTCTGTATGCGACCTGGGCGTCCGTTTTATTGCGCACTGCTCCTGGACTCCGAACTGGACTCGAACTTGAATTGCTTTTGGCCTCCACCTCGGGGACTCAAACCGGATCAACCTTGAACCTCCTTCTTGACATGGAAACCTTTGTTGGACTTCTTCTACTCCATTCCATGCACCAATCATGGTCGTATGCATGGGTGTCATGTCCTCATCATTCTCCCCTTCTTGATGAAAAGCCGTCCTCGACGTCGATTGTACTTGGAACCGATCCTGTACAACACAAGAGCGAACGGGGCTTCGAAAACCAAAGAAATCAAAATTATTGTGAGGAGGAATGTCATCATGTATCCAATTGGTGAATATGTCATCTTGCATATAAAATTTAGCGAGCATGTAAGCATCTTGATCGGATGACACATAATAGTTGGCAACACTACCCTGCAAAAGATTAGTACCAACAAAAGACAAAGTAGGCATAGGTAGCAACTAGCAATGCTCCCCTTCTTGGAAGTAAACTTGTTTCACCAAAACTGAACTAGAGAAAGGTGAATGAATATGTGTAGTGTGGCTGCCCTCTAGTGGATCAAAATTGAGCACAACAAAAGGATAATTCAAATTTTCACAAATGTACACTCGATGTATCATATATTCCCCTTTGTTGTTATATTTGCCAATAGCATGATATGTGTGTTTAGAAAAACATGGCAAATCAGCATATTTAGAAAGTTGCTCTTTCGAACAATCTAGATTACACAAAACATCAAATTCAATGTAACCCAAAGTATGTAAGGAAAGCAATAATTTCTTCTCATCATTAGGACTAACAATATGCATAACATGTTTAATTTCAGCAATAGTATTTGGTTCCAAAGCATGTAAAACTGAAGCATTAGCAACCAAATCATCTTTATCACAAGGAACATCAAGTAAATCAGCATGTGACAAAGATTCATCAAGAGATGGTTCCACTGACATTTGCTTTATGATAGCATGGTTTGTGGAAAAATTCAGGACATTAAGACAATTCTCACCATCCATGAGCGTAGCATCATGAGCGATACTGTTTTTGTAGTAGGCGTAGGAGGGTCATTGGAAAGTGATGGTTCTGAAATTGCAAATGAGGCGGACGTCCTCTCGAGCGGTGTAGTGGTGGGCGAGGATGGCGCTGGGCTCTCGATCGTTGTAGGGGTGAGTGTGGATGGCGCGAGAAAGCAGGTGCTAAGCTGGATGTCGAGCTTTGTCCTGCAAAAGAGTTAGAATATTGCTTCGAGCGACGTTCCTGCACGTCACATTCAACGTTGCGAGCATAATATGAAGGCACAAATCTACAGCGCATAGCAGCCTTTAATTCAGCCCAAGTGGTGGGAGTGCTAATGGGAATTTTTATTCATAACGCCACCAATGTAAGGCAAGATCAGTAAAAGCACTAATAGCAGTTGTAACTTGAGAACTAGCAGGAAGATCTTGACATGAAAATTTTTGTTCGACCGCTAACTCCCAATCAAGATATGCAGCTGGATCATATTTGCCATTGTAAGGTGGAATTGTAAAAGGAAGCTTAGCAAAAGAATCATTACCACCATGGATGCACACACGATGGACGCGTCCACTGAAGTCTCCAGCATTCATCTCCTTCTGTAAACTTGTGATCAATGTTTTCATTGCATCGAGGTGTGACACAATGGTGTCGAGCTTAGTCTTAGTGGCCTGCGGCTGGTCATCCCTCTTGTCGTCACCTGCCATTGTTAGCGCAAACACAAAAACAAAATCAACAACAGGGGTGTATTTGCTCACAAAGGCGCTTAAACTAGTGCTATTATCAAATTCTTATTCGTTCTTACCACGCACACAGGGGCGAACTGCAACCAACCGGTGGAACCTGCGGAAGATTAGAGGAGCGATTGCCTGGGGGAACAAGATCTGCTCGTCGGAGAACTTTGTGGATTTTTGGGAAGGCTGCACTCACTTGAAGGATTAGCACAATCAAACAATAATGCGAAGTTGAATAATAGTGCTAAACACGATCACATGTTGCTGATTACGAGTGCGAAAGTGGACAAAGCAAAAGAGGGGTTCGGCGTTATCTAGAAAAGAAAAAAAATGTGAAACAGAAAAGGAGGCCTTGATGCAGTGAGTGTGGGCGCCTGTCCCTTCGGACTCCCTTTTTTTCTTTTTTTTTCTTTTTTTGGATTGTCTACTGTTTTCTTTTTTTTCTTTGGATAACTTTTCCTTTTTTTGACTTTCCAACAACCACGGAAGGGAGGGGGAGGGGCTTCACGACTTTGCGTAGCGCGAGGTAGCCTAATCTGTTTGCTCCCTCTTTTTTTTATTTCTTTCTTTTGATAACTTGCCAAAGGACACGAAGGGGAAACCAGCCGATGTAGCTGACGTGCACTACCCACAGCTGCAAGGGTTCGGCTCGAGGGGGTGAGTTCACGGGGTTTTTTTCGCAAGGGAGCCCGGCTTGGGAGGGTGTGCGGCCTGAGGATTTTGCGGCGCGTGGAAAAAAGCTAGTGCGAAGGGGTGGTTCGGCGTGGAGGGGGTTGCGGCGAGGGACGTTTTTTTCCTTAGGCAGCAGAGAGAAACGGTGGCGGCGATTTAGGTTTGCAAGAAAAACAACGAAAACACAAGGAACCGGCAAAGATTGAACGAACAAGCACACAAACTCAACAACACAAATTATTGAATGAAAGTGCAAGGATAAAACTGGTTGCTGGGACAAGGATCTAACCTGGAATAATTTTTTTTGGTTTTTGTGGACTGTAGGAAATAAAAACACTCGATAAATTCACCGATCAACCTGGAAAGCTGATACCACTTGATATAGGGGGAGTGCCTGATCTTTCGGTGAGTGGAGATAAATCCGATTTGGTGGTTGTTGACCCTCACGATCCGACTACGACGAGCGAGACTCGAAGCGCCAATGCAATCGCTGAACCAACTCCCGATGGTAACTGACCTTGCTGGTGCAAGATCAGCCTGATCACGAAGATCAATTCCTGCACGCAATCGACGAACGAACAAGAATCTGAGGCGAGCAATCTTAATATCACTCGAAGGTGGAGTCTGAATTACACGACGGCGGCACGATGGCGGCTGTTCGGTTGTAGCTAAGGCTAACAAATAAATCAAACTCAAGTTTCTAAGGCGGTGGCTACTGAAAATATAAGAGACGGGGCGTCCTAGTATTGGGGGCGACCAGGGGTGGGGCGCCCCCAACTTGGGCCTAAGGCCCAACCAAACTGGCAGCGCAGCACTTTGACAGATTCCGGACGTCAACTTGTTTCGACTATTCCCGTTGACTCGGGACGCATTTTGGCACAAGACCAGTGCCATTGGAAGCTTTATGAAATTCTGCTTCCAACCATATATAGAACGTCCAAAACTGAATCCGTATGCGACCTGCGCGTCCGTTTTATTGCGCACTGCTCCTGGACTCCGAACTGGACTCGAACTTGAATTGCTTTTGGCCTCCACCTCGAGGACTCGAACCGGATCAACCTTGGACCTCCTTCTTGACATGGAAACCTTTGTTGGACTTCTTCTACTCCATTCCATGCACCAATCATGGTCGTATGCATGGGTGTTATGTCCTCATCATTCGGCACATAAAAAGATGCAATAGTTGTGTTTCGGGCCTAAGTGCACTATTTTGAGGTATCGAAGTTGCGGAGCATCCATTCCACTCTGGTTGACCTAAAATGATATTTGGGAGTGTTTTAGACTATTTCGCTAAACTTCGGACCTAAAAAGATGAAAACTCATGTCTCGGCATGAATGCACTATTTCAGGGTAGCAAAGTTGCGAAGCTTCCATTCTACTACATTCTACCCAAAATGATGTTTGGGATTGTTTCAGAGCATTTCGCTAACCTTTGGCACATAAAAAGATGCAATAGTTGTGTTTCGGGCCTGAGTGCACTATTTCGAGGCATCGAAGTTGCGGTGCATCCATTCTTCTCTGGTTGACCCAAAATGATATTTGGGAGTGTTTTAGACTATTTCGCTAAACTTCGGACCTAAAAAGATGAAAACTCGTGTTTGGGACTGAATGCACTATTTCAGGGTAGCAAAGTTGCGAAGCAACCATTCTACTACATTCGACCCAAAACGATGTTTGGGAGTGTTTCGGAGCATTTCGCTTAGCTCCGGCACATAAAAATATGCAATAGTTGTGTTTCGGGCCTGAATGCACTATTCCAGCTATAGAAGTTGCGATGCATCCATTCTACTCTGGTTGACCCAAAATAATGGTTGGGAGTGTTTTAGACCATTTCACTAATCTTCGGACCTAAAAAGATGAAAAACTCATGTTTTGGGTCTGATTGTACTATTTCAGGGTAGCAAAGCTGCGAAGCATCCATTCGACTACATTCGACCCAAAATAATGTTTGAGTACCGTTTTAGAGCATTTCGCTAACCTTTGGCACATAAATAGAAGCAAAACATGTGTTTCGGGCTTGAATGCACTTTTTTGGGGCACCAAAGTTGAGTAGCATCTAGCCTACTACATTGGACCCAAAATGATGTTTGGGAGTGTTTTGGAACATTTCGCTATCCTTCGGCACATAAAAAGATGCAAAACTTGTGTTTCAGGCCTGAATGCACTTTTTCGGGGCACCGAAGTTGAGTACCATCCAGTCTACTACATTGGACCACAATAATGTTTGCGAGTGTTTTGGAACATTTCGCTATCCTTCGGCACATAAAAAGATGCAATAGTTGTGTTTCGGGCCTGAATGCACTATGTCGAGGTATCGAAGTTAAGATGCATCCATTCTACTCTAGTTGACCCAAAATGCTGTTTGGGTGTGTTTTAGACCACTTCGCTAACCATCACACCTAAAAAGATGAAAACTCGTGTTTGGGCCTGAATGCACTATTTCAGGGTAGCAAAGTTGCGAAGCATCCATTCTACTCTGGTTGACCCAAAATGATTTTTGGGAGTGTTTTAGACCATTTCGCTAATCTTCGGACCTAAAAAGATGAAAAACTCATGTTTTGGGCCTGAATGCACTATTTTAGGGTAGCAAAGTTGCGAAACATCCATTCTACTACATTCGACCCAAAATAATGTTTGGTACTGTTTCAGAGCATTTCGCTAACCTTTGGCACATAAATAGAAGCAAAACATGTGTTTCGGGCTTGAATGCACTTTTTTGGGGCACCAAAGTTGAGTAGCATCTAGCCTACTACATTGGACCCAAAATGATGTTTGGGAGTGTTTTGGAACATTTCGCTATCCTTCGGCACATAAAAAGATGCAAAACTTGTGTTTCAGGCCTGAATGCACTTTTTCGGGGCACCGAAGTTGAGTACCATCCAGTCTACTACATTGGACCAAAGTAATGTTTGCGAGTGTTTTGGAACATTTCGCTATCCTTCGGCACATAAAAAGATGCAATAGTTGTGTTTCGGGCCTGAATGCACTATGTCGAGGTATCGAAGTTAAGATGCATCCATTCTACTCTAGTTGACCCAAAATGCTGTTTGGGTGTGTTTTAGACCACTTCGCTAACCATCACACCTAAAAAGATGAAAACTCGTGTTTTGGGCCTGAATGCACTATTTCAGGGTAGCAAAGTTGTGAAGCATCCATTCTGACATTCGACCCAAAATGATGTTTAGGAGTGTTTCGGAGCATTTCGCTTACCTCCGGCACATAAAAAGATGTAATAGTTGTGTTTCGGGCCTGAATGCACTATTCCAGGTATCGAAGTTGCGATGCATCCATTCTACTCTGGTTGACCCAAAATGATTTTTGGGAGTGTTTTAGACTATTTCGCTAAACTTCGGACCTAAAAAGATGAAAACTCGTGTTTGGGCCTGAATGCACTATTTCAGGGTAGCAAAGTTGCGAAGCATCCATTCTACTACATTCGACCAAAAATGATGTTTGGGAGTATTTCGGAGCATTTCGCTTACCTCCGGCACATAAGAAGATGCGATAGTTGTGTTTCAGGCCTGAATGCACTATTCCAGGTATCGAAGTTGTGATGCATCCATTCTACTCTGGTTGACCAAAATGGATTTTGGGAGTGTTATAGATCATTTCGCTAATCTTCGGACCTAAATAGATGAAAAACTCATGTTTTTGGACTGAATGCACTATTTCAGGGTAGCAAAGTTGCGAAACATCCATTCTACTACATTCGACACAAAATGATGTTTGGTAGTGTTTTGGAGCATTTCGCTAACCTTTGGCACATAAAAAGATGCAAAACTTGTGTTTCGGGCCTGAATGCACTTTTTTGGGGCACCGAAGTTGAGTAGCATCTAGTCTACTACATTGGGACCAAAATGATGTTTGGGAGTGTTTTGGAACATTTTGCTATCCTTCGGCACATAAAAAGATGCAATAGTTGTGTTTCGGGCTGGAATGCACTATTTCGAGGTATCGAAGTTGCGATGCATCCATTCTACTCTGGTTGACCCAAAATGATGTTTGGGGGTGTTTTAGACCATTTCGCTAACCTTCGGACCTAAAAAGATGAAAAACTCATGTTTTGGGCCTGAATGCACTATTTCAGGGTAGCAGTTGCGAAACATCCATTCTACTACATTCGACCGAAAATGATGTTTGGGAGTGTTTCGAGCATTTTGCTAACCTTCGCCACATAAAAAGATGCAATAGTTGTGTTTCGGGCCCGAATGAACTATTTTGAGCTATCAAAGTTGTGATGCATCCATTCCACTGCGGTTGACCCAAAATGATATTTGGGAGTGTTTTAGACCATTTCGCAAACCTTCGATCCTAAAAAGATGAAAAACTCATGTTTTGGGACTGAATGCACTATTTCAGGGTAGCAAAGTCGCGAAACATCCATTCTACTACAATCGACCCAAAATGATGTATGGGAGTGTTTCGGAGCATTTCGCTAACCTTCGGCACATAAAAAGATGCAATAGTTGTGTTTCGGGCCTGAATGCACTGTTTTGAGGTATCAAAGTTGCGATGCATCCATTCCACTCTTGTTGACCCAAAATGATATTTCGGAGTGTTTTATACTACTTCGCTAAACTTCGGACCTAAAAAGATGAAAACTCGTGGTTTGGGCCTGATTGCACTATTTCAGGGTAGCAAAGTTGCCTAGCATCCATTGTACTACATTCTACCCAAAACGAAGTTTGGGAGTGTTTCAAAGCATTTCGCTAACCTTGGGCACATAAAAAGATGCAAACTTGTGTTTCAGGCCTGAATGCACTTTTTCGGGGCACCGAAGTTGAGTAGCATCCAGTCTACAACATTGGGACCAAAATAATGTTTCGGAGTGTTTCAGACCATTTCGCTATGCTTCGGCACATAAAAAGATGCAATAGTTGTGTTTCGGGCCTGAATGCACTATTTCGAGGTATCGAAGTTGCGATGCATCCATACCACTCTGGTTGACCCAAAATGATATTTAGGAGTGTTTTAGACCATTTCGCAAACCTTCGATCCTAAAAAGATGAAAAACTCATGTTTGGGCCTGAATGCACTATTTCAGGGTAGCAAAGTTGTGAAGCATCCATTCTACTACATTCTACCTAAAATGATGTTTGGGAGTGTTTCAGAGCATTTCGCTAACCTTCGGCACATAAAAAGATGCAATAGTTGTGTTTCGGGCCTGAGTGCACTATTTCGAGGTATCGAAGTTGCGGTGCATCCATTCTTCTCTAGTTGACCCAAAATGATATTTGGGAGTGTTTTAGACTATTTCGCTAAACTTCGGACCTAAAAAGATGAAAACTCGTGTTTGGGCCTGAATGCACTATTTCAGGGTAGCAAAGTTGCGAAGCATCCATTCTACTACATTCGACCCAAAATGATGTTTGGGAGTGTTTCGGAGCATTTCATTTACCTCCGGCACATAAAAAGATGCAATAGTTGTGTTTCGGGCCTGAATGCACTATTCCAGGTATCGAAGTTGCGATGCATCCATTCTACTCTAGTTGACCCAAAATGATTTTTGGGAGTGTTTCAGATCATTTCGCTAATCTTCGGACCTAAAAAGATGAAAAACTCATGTTTTGGGCCTGATTGCACTATTTTAGGCTAGCAAAGTTGCGAAACATCCATTCTACTACATTCGACCCAAAATGATGTTTGGTAGTGTTTCGGAGCATTTCGCTAACCTTTGGTGAATAAATAGAAGCAAAACTTGTGTTTCGGGCCAGAATGCACTTTTTTGGGGCACCGAAGTTGAGTAGCATCTAGTCTACTACATTGGACCCAAAATGATGTTTGGGAGTGTTTTGGACCATTTCGCTATCCTTCGGCACATAAAAAGATACAAAACTTGTGTTTCAGGCCTGAATGCATTTTTTCGAGGCACCGAAGTTGAGTAGCATCCAGTCTACTACATTGGACCAAAATAATGTTTCGGAGTGTTTCGGACCATTTCGCTATCCTTCGGCACATAAAAAGATGCAATAGTTGTTTTCGGGCCTGAATGCACTATTTCGAGGTATCGAAGTTGCGACGCAACCATTCTACTCTGGTTGACCCAAAATGATGTTTGTGAGTGTCTTAGACCACTTCGCTAACCTTCACACCTAAAAAGATGAAAACTCGTGTTTTGGGCCTGAATGCACTATTTCAGGGTAGCAAACTTGCGAAGCATCCATTCTACTACATTCGACCCAAAATGATGTTTGGGAGTTTTCGGAGCGTTTCGCTTACCTCCGGCACGTAAAAAGATGCAATAGTTGTGTTTCGGGCCTGAATGCGCTATTCCAGGTATCGAAGTTGCGATGCATCCATTCTACTCTGGTTGACCAAAATGAATTTTGGGAGTGTCATAGATCATTTCGCTAATCTTCGGACCTAAAAAGATGAAAAACTCATGTTTTGGGACTGAATGCACTATTTCAGGGTAGCAAAGTTGCGAAACATCCATTCTACTACATTCGACCCAAAATGATGTTTGGTAGTGTTTCAGAGCATTTCGCTAACCTTTGGCACATAAAAAGATGCAAAACTTGTGTTTCGGGCCTGAATGCACTTTTTTGGGGCACCGGAGTTGAGTAGCATCTAGTCTACTACATTGGACCCAAAATGATGTTTGGGAGTGTTTTGGAACATTTCGCTATCCTTCGGCACATAAATAGATGCAAAACTTGTGTATCAGGCCTGAATGCACTTTTTCAGGGCACCGAAGTTGAGTAGCATCCAGTCTACTACATTGGACCAAAATGATGTTTGCGAGTGTTTTGGAACATTTCGCTATCCTTCGGCACATAAAAAGATGCAATAGTTGTGTTTCGGGCCTGAGTGCACTATTTCGAGGTATCGAAGTTGCGGTGCATCCATTCTTCTCTAGTTGACCCAAAATGATGTTTGGGAGTGTTTTATACTATTTCGCTAAACTTCGGACCTAAAAAGATGAAAACTCGTGTTTTGGGCCTGAATGCACTATTTCAGGGTAGCAAAGTTGCGAAGCATCCATTTTACTACATTCTACCCAAAATGATGTTTGGGAGTGTTTCAGAGCATTTCGCTAACCTTCGGCACATAAAAAGATGCAAAACTTGTGTTTCGGGCTCGAATGCACATTTTCGTGGCACCGAAGTTGAGTAGCATCCAGTCTACTACAGTGGACCAAAATAATGTTTGCGAGTGTTTTGGAACATTTCGCTATCCTTCGGCACATAAAAAGATGCAATAGTTGTGTTTCGGGCCTGAATGCACTATGTCGAGGTATCGAAGTTAAGATGCATCCATTCTACTCTAGTTGACCCAAAATGCTGTTTGGGTGTGTTTTAGACCACTTCGCTAACCTTCACACATAAAAAGATGAAAACTCGTGTTTTGGGCCTGAATGCACTATTTCAGGGTAGCAAAGTTGCGAAGCATCCATTCTGACATTCGACCCAAAATGATGTTTAGGAGTGTTTCGGAGCATTTCGCTTACCTCCGGCACATAAAAAGATGTAATAGTTGTGTTTCGGGCCTGAATACACTATTCCAGGTATCGAAGTTGCGATGCATCCATTCTACTCTGGTTGACCCAAAATGATTTTTGGGAGTGTTTTAGACAATTTCGCTAATCTTCGGACCTAAATAGACGAAAAACTCATGTTTTTGGACTGAATGCACTATTTCAGGGTAGCAAAGTTGCGAAACATCCATTCTACTACATTCGACCCAAAATGATGTTTGGTAGTATTTTGGAGCATTTCGCTAACCTTTGGCACATAAAAAGATGCAAAACTTGTGTTTCGGGCCTGAATGCACTTTTTTGGGGCACCGAAGTTGAGTAGCATCTAGTCTACTACATTGGGACCAAAATGATGTTTGGGAGTGTTTTGGAACATTTTGCTATCCTTCGGCACATAAAAAGATGCAATAGTTGTGTTTCGGGCTGGAATGCACTATTTCGAGGTATCGAAGTTAAGATGCATCCATTCTACTCTGGTTGACCCAAAATGATGTTTGGGTGTGTTTTAGACCATTTCGCTAACCTTCGGACCTAAAAAGATGAAAAACTCATGTTTTGGGCCTCGAATGCACTATTTCGGGGTAGCGAGTTGCGAAACATCCATTCAACTACATTCGACCGTAAATGATGTTTGGGAGTGTTTCAGAGCATTTTGCTAACCTTCGCCACATAAAAAGATGCAATAGTTGTGTTTCGGGCCTGAATGAACTATTTTGAGCTATCAAAGTTGTGATGCATCCATTCCACTCTGGTTGACCCAAAATGATATTTGGGACTGTTTTAGACCATTTCGCAAACCTTCGATCCTAAAAAGATGAAAAACTCATGTTTTGGGACTGAATGCACTATTTCAGGGTAGCAAAGTCGCGAAACATCCATTCTACTACATTCGACCCAAAATGATGTATGGGAGTGTTTCAGAGCATTTCGCAAACCTTCGGCACATAAAAAGATGCAATAGTTGTGTTTCGGGCTCCGAATGCACCTTGTTTTGAGGTATCAAAGTTGCGATGCATCCATTCCACTCTGGTTGACCCAAATGATATTTCGGAGTGTTTTATACTACTTCGCTAAACTTCGGACCTAAAAAGATGAAAACTCGTGTTTTGGGCCTGATTGCACTATTTCAGGGTAGCAAAGTTGCCTAGCATCCATTGTACTACATTCTACCCAAAACGAAGTTTGGGAGTGTTTCAGAGCATTTCGCTAACCTTGGGCACATAAAAAGATGCAAAACTTGTGTTTCAGGCCTGAATGCACTTTTTCGGGGCACCGAAGTTGAGTAGCATCCAGTCTACAACATTGGGACCAAAATAATGTTTCGGAGTGTTTCAGACCATTTCGCTATGCTTCGGCACATAAAAAGATGCAATAGTTGTGTTTCGGGCCTAAATGCACTATTTCGAGGTATCGAAGTTGCGATGCATCCATACCACTCTGGTTGACCTAAAATGATATTTAGGAGTGTTTTAGACCATTTCGCAAACCTTCGATCCTAAAAAGATGAAAAACTCATGTTTGGGCTCGAATGCACTATTTCGGGGTAGCAAAGTTCGAAGCATCCATTCTACTACATTCTACCTAAAATGATGTTTGGGAGTGTTTCAGAGCATTTCGCTAACCTTCGGCACATAAAAAGATGCAATAGTTGTGTTTCGGGCCTGAGTGCACTATTTCGAGGTATCGAAGTTGCGGTGCATCCATTCTTCTCTAGTTGACCCAAAATGATGTTTGGGAGTGTTTTATACTATTTCGCTAAACTTCGGACCTAAAAAGATGAAAACTCATGTTTTGGGCCTGAATGCACTATTTCAGGGTAGCAAAGTTGCGAAGCATCCATTTTACTACATTCTACCCAAAATGATGTTTGGGAGTGTTTCAGAGCATTTCGCTAACCTTCGGCACATAAAAAGATGCAAAACTTGTGTTTCAGGCCTGAATGCACATTTTCGTGGCACCGAAGTTGAGTAGCATCCAGTCTACTACAGTGGACCAAAATAATGTTTGCGAGTGTTTTGGAACATTTCGCTATCCTTCGGCACATAAAAAGATGCAATAGTTGTGTTTCGGGCCTGAATGCACTATGTCGAGGTATCGAAGTTAAGATGCATCCATTCTACTCTAGTTGACCCAAAATGCTGTTTGGGTGTGTTTTAGACCACTTCGCTAACCTTCACACCTAAAAAGATGAAAACTCGTGTTTTGGGCCTGAATGCACTATTTCAGGGTAGCAAAGTTGCGAAGCATCCATTCTGACATTCGACCCAAAATGATGTTTAGGAGTGTTTCGGAGCATTTCGCTTACCTCCGGCACATAAAAAGATGTAATAGTTGTGTTTCGGGCCTGAATGCACTATTTCGAGGTATCGAAGTTGCGATGCATCCATACCACTCTGGTTGACCCAAAATGATATTTAGGAGTGTTTTAGACAATTTCGCTAACCTTCGATCCTAAAAAGATGAAAAACTCATGTTTGGGCCTGAATGCACTATTTCAGGGTAGCAAAGTTGTGAAGCATCCATTCTACTACATTCTACCTAAAATGATGTTTGGGAGTGTTTCAGAGCATTTCGCTAACCTTCGGCACATAAAAAGATGCAATAGTTGTGTTTCGGCCCGAGTGCACTATTTCGAGGTATCGAAGTTGCGGTGCATCCATTCTTCTCTAGTTGACCCAAAATGATGTTTGGGAGTGTTTTATACTATTTCGCTAAACTTCGGACCTAAAAAGATGAAAACTCGTGTTTTGGGCCTGAATGCACTATTTCAGGGTAGCAAAGTTGCGAAGCATCCATTCTACTACATTCGACCCAAAATGATGTTTGGGAGTGTTTCGGAGCATTTTGCTAACCTTCGGCACATAAAAAGATGCAAAACTTGTGTTTCTGGCCTGAATGCACATTTTCGTGGCACCGAAGTTGAGTAGCATCCAGTCTACTACAGTGGACCAAAATAATGTTTGCGAGTGTTTTGGAACATTTCGCTATCCTTCAAAGACATAAAAAGATGCAATAGTTGTGTTTCGGGCCTGAATGCACTATGTCGAGGTATCGAAGTTAAGATGCATCCATTCTACTCTAGTTGACCCAAAATGCTATTTGGGTGTGTTTTAGACCACTTCGCTAACCTTCACACCTAAAAAGATGAAAACTCGTGTTTTGGGCCTGAATGCACTATTTCAGGGTAGCAAAGTTGCGAAGCATCCATTCTGACATTCGACCCAAAATGATGTTTAGGAGTGTTTCGGAGCATTTCGCTTACCTCCGGCACATAAAAAGATGTAATAGTTGTGTTTCGGGCCTGAATGCACTATTCCAGGTATCGAAGTTGCGATGCATCCATTCTACTCTGGTTGACCCAAAATGATTTTTGGGAGTGTTTTAGACAATTTCGCTAATCTTCGGACCTAAATAGATGAAAAACTCATGTTTTCGGACTGAATGCACTATTTCAGGGTAGCAAAGTTGCGAAACATCCATTCTACTACATTCGACCCAAAATGATGTTTGGTAGTGTTTTAGAGCATTTCGCTAACCTTCGGCACATAAAAAGATGCAAAACTTGAGTTTCGGGCCTGAATGCACTTTTTTGGGGCACCGAAGTTGAGTAGCATCTAGTCTACTACATTGGGACCAAAATGATGTTTGGGAGTGTTTTGGAACATTTTGCTATCCTTCGGCACATAAAAGGATGCAATAGTTGTGTTTCGGGCTGGAATGCACTATTTCGAGGTATCGAAGTTAAGATGCATCCATTCTACTCTGGTTGACCCAAAATGATTTTTGGGTGTGTTTTAGACCATTTCGCTAACCTTCGGACCTAAAAAGATGAAAAACTCATGTTTTGGGCCTGAATGCACTATTTCAGGGTAGCAGAGTTGCGAAACATCCATTCAACTACATTCGACCGTAAATGATGTTTGGGAGTGTTTCAGAGCATTTTGCTAACCTTCGCCACATAAAAAGATGCAATAGTTGTGTTTCGGGCCTGAATGAACTATTTTGAGCTATCAAAGTTGTGATGCATCCATTCCACTCTGGTTGACCCAAAATGATATTTGGGAGTGTTTTAGACCATTTCGCAAACCTTCGATCCTAAAAAGATGAAAAACTCATGTTTTGGGACTGAATGCACTATTTCAGGGTAGCAAAGTCGCGAAACATCCATTCTACTACATTCGACCCAAAATGATGTATGGGAGTGTTTCAGAGCATTTCGCTAACCTTCGGCACATAAAAAGATGCAATAGTTGTGTTTCGGGCCTGAATGCACTGTTTTGAGGTATCAAAGTTGCGATGCATCCATTCCACTCTGGTTGACCCAAATGATATTTCGGAGTGTTTTATACTACTTCGCTAAACTTCGGACCTAAAAAGATGAAAACTCGTGTTTTGGGCCTGATTGCACTATTTCAGGGTAGCAAAGTTGCCTAGCATCCATTGTACTACATTCTACCCAAAACGAAGTTTGGGAGTGTTTCAGAGCATTTCGCTAACCTTGGGCACATAAAAAGATGCAAAACTTGTGTTTCAGGCCTGAATGCACTTTTTCGGGGCACCGAAGTTGAGTAGCATCCAGTCTACAACATTGGGACCAAAATAATGTTACGGAGTGTTTCAGACCATTTCGCTATGCTTCGGCACATAAAAAGATGCAATAGTTGTGTTTCGGGCCTGAATGCACTATTTCGAGGTATCGAAGTTGCGATGCATCCATACCACTCTGGTTGACCCAAAATGATATTTAGGAGTGTTTTAGACCATTTCGCAAACCTTCGATCCCAAAAAGATGAAAAACTCATGTTTTGGGACCGAATGCACTATTTCGGGGGTAGCAAAGTCGCGAAACATCCATTCTACTACATTCGACCCAAAATGATGTATGGGAGTGTTTCGAGCATTTCGCTAACCTTCGGCACATAAAAAGATGCAATAGTTGTGTTTCGGCCCGAATGCACCTTGTTTTGAGGTATCAAAGTTGCGATGCATCCATTCCACTCGTGTGACCCAAAATGATATTTCGGAGTGTTTTATACTACTTCGCTAAACTTCGGACCTAAAAAGATGAAAACTCATGTTTTGGGCCCGATTGCACTATTTCGGGGTAGCAAAGTTGCCTAGCATCCATTGTACTACATTCTACCCAAAACGAAGTTTGGGAGTGTTTCGAGCATTTCGCTAACCTACGGCACGTAAAAAGATGCAAAACTTGTGTTTCAGCCCGAATGCACTTTTTCGGGGCATCAAAGTAGAGTAGCATCCAGCTCTACAACATTGGGACCAAAATAATGTTTCGGAGTGTTTCGGACCATTTCACTATGCTTCGGCACATAAAAAGATGCAATAGTTGTGTTTCGGGCCTGAATGCACTATTTCGAGGTATCGAAGTTGTGATACATCCATACCACTCTGGTTGACCCAAAATGATATTTAGGAGTGTTTTAGACCATTTCGCAAACCTTCGATCCCAAAAAGATGAAAAACTCATGTTTGGGCCTGAATGCACTATTTCAGGGTAGCAAAGTTGTGAAGCATCCATTCTACTACATTCTACCTAAAATGATGTTTGTGAGTGTTTCAGAGCATTTTGCTAACCTTCGGCACATAAAAAGATGCAATAGTTGTGTTTCGGGCCTGAGTGCAATATTTCGAGGTATCGAAGTTGCGGTGCATCCATTCTTCTCTAGTTGACCCAAAATGATATTTGGGAGTGTTTTAGACTATTTCGCTAAACTTCGGACCTAAAAAGATGAAAACTCGTGTTTGGGCCTGAATGCACTATTTCAGGGTAGCAAAGTTGCGAAGCATCCATTCTACTACATTCGACCCAAAATGATGTTTGGGAGTGTTTCGGAGCATTTCATTTACCTCTGGCACATAAAAAGATGCAATAGTTGTGTTTCGGGCTTGAATGCACTATTCCAGGTATCGAAGTTGCGATGCATCCATTCTACTCTGGTTGACCCAAAATGATTTTTGGGAGTGTTTTAGATCATTTCGCTAATCTTCGGACCTAAAAAGATGAAAAACTCATGTTTTGGGCCTGAATGCACTATTTGAGGCTAGCAAAGTTGTGAAACATCCATTCTACTACATTCGACCCAAAATGATGTTTGGTAGTGTTTCGGAGCATTTCGCTAACCTTTGGCGAATAAATAGAAGCAAAACTTGTGTTTCAGGCCTGAATGCACTTTTTTGGGGCACCGAAGTTGAGTAGCATCTAGTCTACTACATTGGACCCAAAATGATGTTTGGGAGTGTTTTGGAACATTTCTCTATCCTTCGGCACATAAAAAGATACAAAACTTGTGTTTCAGGCCTGAATGCATTTTTTCGAGGCACCGAAGTTGAGTAGCATCCAGTCTACTACATTGGACCAAAATAATGTTTCGGAGTGTTTCGGACCATTTCGCTATCCTTCGGCACATAAAAAGATGCAATAGTTGTTTTCGGGCCTGAATGCACTATTTCCAGGTACCGAAGTTGCGACGCAACCATTCTACTCTGGTTGACCCAAAATGATGTTTGTGAGTGTTTTAGACCACTTCGCTAACCTTCACACCTAAAAAGATGAAAACTCGTGTTTGGGCCTGAATGCACTATTTCAGGGTAGCAAAGTTGCGAAGCATCCATTCTACTACATTCTACCTAAAATGGTGTTTGGGAGTGTTTCAAAGCATTTCGCTAACCTTCGGCACATAAAAAGATGCAATAGTTGTGTTTCGGGCCTGAATGCGCTATTCCAGGTATCGAAGTTGCGATGCATCCATTCTACTCTGGTTGACCCAAAATGATTTTTGGGAGTGTTTTAGATCATTTCGCTAATCTTCGGACCTAAAAAGATGAAAAACTCATGTTTTGGGACTGAATGCACTATTTTAGGGTAGCAAAGTTGCGAAACATCCATTCTACTACATTCGACCCAAAATGATGTTTGGTAGTGTTTCGGAGCATTTCGCTAACCTTTGGCACATAAATAGATGCAAAACTTGTGTTTCGGGCCTGAATGCACTTTTTTGGGGCACCGAAGTTGAGTAGCATCTAGTCTACTACATTGGACCCAAAATGATGTTTGGGAGTGTTTTGGAACATTTCGCTATCCTTCGGCACATAAATAGATGCAAAACTTGTGTTTCAGGCCTGAATGCACTTTTTCGGGGCACCGAAGTTAAGTAGCATCCATTCTACTACATTAGACCAAAATGATGTTTGGGAGTGTTTTGGAACATTTCGCTATCCTTCGGCACATAAAAAGATGCAATAGTTGTGTTTCGGGCCGGAATGCACTATTTCGAGGTATCGAAGTTAAGATGCATCCATTCTACTCTAGTTGACCCAAAATGATGTTTGGGAGTGTTTTATACTATTTCGCTAAACTTCGGACCTAAAAAGATGAAAACTCGTGTTTTGGGCCTGAATGCACTATTTCAGGGTAGCAAAGTTGCGAAGCATCCATTTTACTACATTCTACCCAAAATGATGTTTGGGAGTGTTTCAGAGCATTTCGCTAACCTTCGGCACATAAAAAGATGCAAAAACTTGTGTTTCAGGCCTGAATGCACTTTTTCGGGGCACCGAAGTTGAGTAGCATCCAGTCTACAACATTGGGACCAAAATAATGTTTCGGAGTGTTTCAGACCATTTCGCTATGCTTCGGCACATAAAAAGATGCAATAGTTGTGTTTCGGGCCTGAATGCACTATTTCGAGGTATCAAAGTTGCGATGCATCCATTCTACTCTGGTTGACCGAAAATGATGTTTTTGAGTGTTTTAGACCACTTCGCTAACCTTCACACCTAAAAAGATGAAAACTCGTGTTTCGGGCCTGAATGCACTATTTCAGGGTAGCAAAGTTGCAAAGCATCCATTCTACTACATTCTACCCAAAATGATGTTTGGGAGTGTTCCAGAGCATTTCGCTAACCTTCGGCACATAAAAAGATGCAAAACTTGTGTTTCAGGCCTGAATGCACTTTTTCGGGGCACGAAGTTGAGTAGCATCCAGTCTACAACATTGGGACCAAAATAATGTTTCGGAGTGTTTCAGACCATGTCACTATGCTTCGCCACATAAAAAGATGCAATAGTTGTGTTTCGGGCCTGAATGCACTATTTCGAGGTATCGAAGTTGCAATGCATCCATTCTACTCTGGTTGATCCAAAATGATGTTTGTGAGTGTTTTAGACCACTTCGCTAACCTTCACACCGAAAAAGATAAAAACTCGTGTTTTGGGCCCGAATGCACTATTTCAGGGTAGCAAAGTTGCGAAGCATCCATTGCACTACATTCCACCCAAAATGATGTTTTGGAGTGTTTTGGAGCATTTCGCTTACCTCCGGCACATAAAAAGATGCAATAGTTGTGTTTCGGTCCTGAATGCACTATTTCGAGGTATCGAAGTTGTGATGCATCCATTCTACTCTGGTTGACCCAAAATGATGTTTGGGGGTGTTTTAGACCATTTCGCTAACCTTCAGACCTAAAAAGATGAAAAACTCATGTTTTGGGCCTGAATGCACTATTTTAGGGTATCAAAGTTGCGAAACATCTATTCTACTACATTCGACCCAAAATGATGTTTGGGTGTGTTTCGGAGCATTTCCCTAACCTTCGGCACATAAAAAGATGCAATAGTTGTGTTTCGGGCCTGAGGGCACTATTTTGAGGTATCGAAGTTGCGAAGCATCCATTCCACTCTAGTTGACCCAAAATGATATTTGGGAGTGTTTTAGACTATTTCACTAAACTTCGGATCTAAAAAGATGAAAACTCGTGTTTGGGCCTGAATGCACTATTTCAGGGTAGCAAAGTTGCGAAGCATCCATTCTACTACATTCTACCTAAATGATGTTTGGGAGCGTTTCGGAGCATTTCGCTAACCTTCGGCACATAAAAAGATGCAATAGTTGTGTTTCGGGCCTGAATACCCTATTTTGAGGTATCAAAGTTGTGACGCATCTGTACCACTCTGGTTGACCCAAAATGATATTTGGGAGTGTTTTAGACCATTTCGCAAACCTTCGATCCTAAAAAGATAAAAACTCGTGTTTTGGGCCCGAATGCACTATTTCAGGGTAGCAAAGTTGCGAAGCATCCATTCCACTACATTCCACCCAAAATGATGTTTTGGAGTGTTTTGGAGCATTTCGCTTACCACCGGCACATAAAAAGATGCAATAGTTGTGTTTCGGTCCTGAATGCACTATTTCGAGGTATCGAAGTTGTGTTGCATCCATTCTACTACATTTTACCTAAAATGATGTTTGGGTGTGTTTCAGAGCATTTCGCTAACCTTCGGCACATAAAAAGATGCAATAGTTGTGTTTCGGACCTGAGTGCACTATTTCGAGGTATTGAAGTTGCGGTGCATCCATTCTTCTCTGGTTGACCCAAAATGATATTTGGGAGTGTTTTAGACTATTTCGCTAAACTTCGACCTAAAAGGATGAAAACTCGTGTTTCGGCCTGAATGCACTATTTCAGGGTAGCAAAGTTGCGAAGCATCCATTCTACTACATTCGACCAAAAATGATGTTTGGGAGTGTTTCGAGCATTTCGCTTACCTCCGCACATAAAAAGATGCGATAGTTGTGTTTCGGGCCTGAATGCACTATTCCAGGTATCGAAGTTCCGATGCATCCATTCTACTTTGGTTGACCCAAAATGGTTTTTGGGAGTGTTATAGATCATTTCGCTAATCTTCGGACCTAAAAAGATGAAAAACTCATGTTTTGGGACCGAATGCACTATTTTAGGGTAGCAAAGTTGCGAAACATCTTTTCTACTACATTTTACCCAAAATGATGTTTGGTAGTGTTTCGGAGCATTTCGCTAACCTTTGGCACATAAATAGATGCAAAACTTGTGTTTCGGGCCCGAATGCACTTTTTTGGGGCACCGAAGTTGAGTAGCATCTAGTCTACTACATTTGACCCAAAATGATGTTTGGGAGTGTTTTGGAACATTTCGCTATCCTTCGGCACATAAATAGATGCAAAACTTGTGTTTCGTGCCCGAATGCACTTTTTCGGGGCACCGAAGTTGAGTAGCATCCAGTCTACTACATTGGACCAAAATGATGTTTGGGAGTGTTTTGGAACATTTCGCTATCCTTAGGCACATAAAAAGATGCAATAGTTGTCTTTCGGGCTGGAATGCACTATTTCGAGGTATCGAAGTTAAGATGCATCCATTCTACTCTAGTTGACCCAAAATGATATTTGGGTGCGTTTTAGATCATTTCGCTAACCTTCGGACCTAAAAAGATGAAAAACTCATGTTTTGGGACTGAATGCACTATTTCAGGGTAGCAAAGTTGCGAAACATCCATTCTACTACATTCGACCCAAAATGCTGTTTGGTAGTGTTTCGGAGCATTTCGCTAACCTTTGGCACATAAAAAGATGCAAAACTTGTGTTTTGGGCCTGAATGCACTTTTTTGGGGCACCGAAGTTGAGTAGCATCTAGTCTACTACATTGAACCCAAAATGATGTTTGGGAGTGTTTTGGAACATTTCGCTATCCTTCGGCACATAAAAAGATGCAATAGTTGTGTTTCGGGCGGAATGCACTATTTCGAGGTATCGAAGTTAAGATGCATCCATTCTACTCTGGTTGACCCAAAATGATGTTTGGCTGCGTTTTAGATAATTTCACTAACCTTCGGACCTCAAAAGATGAAAAACTCATGTTTTGGGCCTGAATGCACTACTTCAGGGTAGCAGAGCTGCGAAACATCCATTCAACTACATTCGACCCTAAATGATGTTTGGGAGTGTTCCGGAGCAATTCGCTAACCTTCGGCACATAAAACGATGCAATAGTTGTGTTTCGGGCCTGAATGCACTATTTTGAGGTATCAATGTTGTGATGCATCCATTCCACTCTGGTTGACCCAAAATGATATTTCGGAGTGTTTTAGACCATTTCGCAAACCTTCGATCCTAAAAAGATGAAAAACTTGTGTTTGGGCCTGAATGCACTATTTTAGGGTAGCAAAGTTGCGAAGCATCCATTCTACTACATTCTACGCAAAATTATGTTTGGGAGTGTTTCAGAGCATTTCGCTAACCTTTAACACATAAAAAGATGCAAAACTTGTGTTTCGGGCATGAATGCACTTTTTTGGGGCACCGAAGTTGAGTAGCATCTAGTGTACAACATTGGACCCAAAATGATGTTTGGGAGTGTTTTGGAACATTTCGCTATCCTTCGGCACAAAAAAGAAGCGATAGTTGTGTTTTGGGCGGAATGCACTATTTCGAGGTATCGAAGTTAAGATGCATTCATTCTACTCCGGTTGACCCAAAATGATGTTTGGGTGTGTTTTAGACCATTTCGCTAACCTTCGGACCTAAAAAGATGAAAAAATCATGTTTTGTGACTGAATGCACTATTTCAGGGTAGAAAAGTTGCGAAACATCCATTCTACTACATTCGACCCAAAATGATGTTTGGTAGTGTTTCAGAGCATTTCGCTAACCTTTGGCACATAAAAAGATGCAAAACTTGTGTTTCGGGCCTGAATGCACTTTTTTGGGGCACCGAAGTTGAGTAGCATCTAGTCTACTACATTGGACCCAAAATGATGTTTGGGAGTGTTTTGGAACATTTCGCTATCCTTCGGCACATAAAAAGATGCAATAGTTGTGTTTCGGGCCGGAATGCCCTATTTCGAGGTATCGAAGTTAAGATGCATCCATTCTACTCTGGTTGACCCAAAATGATGTTTGGGTGTGTTTTAGACCATTTCGCTAACCTTCGGACCTAAAAACATGAAAAACTCATGTTTTGAGCTCGAATGCACTATTTCAGGGTAGCAGAGTTGCGAAACATCCATTCAACTACATTCGACCCTAAATGATGTTTGGGAGTGTTTCGGAGCATTTCGCTAACCTTCGGCACATAAAAAGATGCAATAGTTGTGTTTCGGAACCTGAATGCACTCTTTTGAGGTATCAAAGTTGTGATGCATCCATTCCACTCTGGTTGACCCAAAATGATATTTGGGAGTGTTTTAGACCATTTCGCAAACCTTCGATCCTAAAAAGATGAAAAACTCGTGTTTGGGCCTGAATGTACTATTTCAGGGTAGCAAAGTTGCGAAGCTTCCATTCTACTACATTCTACCTATAATGATGTTTGGGAGTGTTTCAGAGCATTTCGCTAACCTTCGGCACATAAAAAGATGCAATAGTTGTGTTTCGGGCCTGAGTGCACTATTTCGAGGTATCGAAGTTGCGGTGCATCCATTCTTCTCTGGTTGACCCAAAATGATATTTGGGAGTGTTTTAGACTATTTCGCTAAACTTCGGACCTGAATGCACTATTTCAGGGTAGCAAAGTTGCGAAGAATCCATTCTACTACATTCGACCGAAAATGATGTTTGGGAGTGTTTCGGAGCATTTCGCTTACCTCCGGCACATAAAAAGATGCGATAGTTGTGTTTCAGGCCTGAATGCACTATTCCAGGTATCGAAGTTGCGATGCATCCATTCTACTCTGGTTGACCAAAATGAATTTTGGGAGTGTAATAGATCATTTCGCTAATCTTCGGACCTAAAAAGATGAAAAACTCATGTTTTGGGACTGAATCTACTATTTTAGGGAAGCAAAGTTGCGAGACATCTATTCTACTACATTTTACACAAAATGATGTTTGGTAGTGTTTCGGAGCATTTCGCTAACCTTTGGCACATAAATAGATGCAAAACTTGTGTTTCGGGCCCGAATGCATTTTTTTGGGGCACCGAAGTTGAGTAGCATCTAGTCTACTACATTGGACCCAAAATGATGTTTGGGAGTGTTTTGGAACATTTCGCTATCCTTCGGCACATAAATAGATGCAAAACTTGTGTTTCAGGCCTGAATGCACTTTTTTGGGGCACCGAAGTTGAGTAGCATTCAGTCTACTACATTGGACCAAAATGATGTTTGGGAGTGTTTTGGAACATTTCGCTTACCTCCGGCACATAAAAAGATGCAATAGTTGTGTTTCGGGCCGGAATGCACTATTTCGAGGTATCGAAGTTGTGTTGCATCCATTCTACTACATTTTACCTAAAATGATGTTTGGGTGTGTTTCAGAGCATTTCGCTAACCTTCGGCACATAAAAAGATGCAATAGTTGTGTTTCGGACCTGAGTGCACTATTTCGAGGTATTGAAGTTGCGGTGCATCCATTCTTCTCTGGTTGACCCAAAATGATATTTGGGAGTGTTTTAGACTATTTCGCTAAACTTCAGACCTAAAAGGATGAAAACTCGTGTTTCGGCCTGAATGCACTATTTCAGGGTAGCAAAGTTGCGAAGCATCCATTCTACTACATTCGACCAAAAATGATGTTTGGGAGTGTTTCGGAGCATTTCGCTTACCTCCGGCACATAAAAAGATGCGATAGTTGTGTTTCGGGCCTGAATGCACTATTCCAGGTATCGAAGTTCCGATGCATCCATTCTACATTGGTTGACCCAAAATGGTTTTTGGGAGTGTTATAGATCATTTCGCTAATCTTCGGACCTAAAAAGATGAAAAACTCATGTTTTGGGACTGAATGCACTATTTTAGGGTAGCAAAGTTGCGAAACATCTTTTCTACTACATTTTACCCAAAATGATGTTTGGTAGTGTTTCGGAGCATTTCGCTAACCTTTGGCACATAAATAGATGCAAAACTTGTGTTTCGGGCCCGAATGCACTTTTTTGGGGCACCGAAGTTGAGTAGCATCTAGTCTACTACATTTGACCCAAAATGATGTTTGGGAGTGTTTTGGAACATTTCGCTATCCTTCGGCACATAAATAGATGCAAAACTTGTGTTTCGTGCCCGAATGCACTTTTTCGGGCACCGAAGTTGAGTAGCATCCGAGCCTACTACATTGGACCAAAATGATGTTTGGGAGTGTTTTGGAACATTTCGCTATCCTTAGGCACATAAAAAGATGCAATAGTTGTCTTTCGGGCTGGAATGCACTATTTCGAGGTATCGAAGTTAAGATGCATCCATTCAACTCTAGTTGACCCAAAATGATATTTGGGTGTGTTTTAGATCATTTCGCTAACCTTCGGACCTAAAAAGATGAAAAACTCATGTTTTGGGACTGAATGCACTATTTCAGGGTAGCAAAGTTGCGAAACATCCATTCTACTACATTCGACCCAAAATCTTTGTTTGGTAGTGTTTCAGAGCATTTCGCTAACCTTTGGCACATAAAAAGATGCAAAACTTGTGTTTTGGGCCTGAATGCACTTTTTTGGGGCACCGAAGTTGAGTAGCATCTAGTCTACTACATTGGACCCAAAATGATGTTTGGGAGTGTTTTGGAACATTTCGCTATCCTTCGGCACATAAAAAGATGCAATAGTTGTGTTTCGGGCGAATGCACTATTTCGAGGTATCGAAGTTAAGATGCATCCATTCTACTCTGGTTGACCCAAAATGATGTTTGGGTGCGTTTTAGACCATTTCGCTAAACTTCGGACCTAAAAAGATGAAAAACTCATGTTTTGGGCCTCGAATGCACTATTTCGGGGTAGCAGAGTTGCGAAACATCCATTCAACTACATTCGACCCTAAATGATGTTTGGGAGTGTTCCGGAGCAATTCGCTAACCTTCGGCACATAAAACGATGCAATAGTTGTGTTTCGGGCCGAATGCACTATTTTGAGGTATCAATGTTGTGATGCATCCATTCCACTCCGGTTGACCCAAAATGATATTTCGGAGTGTTTTAGACCATTTCGCAAACCTTCGATCCTAAAAAGATAAAAAACTTGTGTTTGGGCCTGAATGCACTATTTTAGGGTAGCAAAGTTGTGAAGCATCCATTCTACTACATTCTACGCAAAATTATGTTTGGGAGTGTTTCAGAGCATTTCGCTAACCTTTAACACATAAAAAGATGCAAAACTTGTGTTTCGGGCATGAATGCACTTTTTTGGGGCACCGAAGTTGAGTAGCATCTAGTGTACAACATTGGACCCAAAATGATGTTTGGGAGTGTTTTGGAACATTTCGCTATCCTTCGGCACAAAAAAGAAGCAGTAGTTGTGTTTTGGGCCGGAATGCACTATTTCGAGGTATCGAAGTTAAGATGCATCCATTCTACTCCGGTTGGCCCAAAATGATATTTGGGTGTGTTTTAGACCATTTCGCTAACCTTCGGACCTAAAAAGATGAAAAACTCATGTTTTGTGACCGAATGCACTATTTCGGGGTAGCAAAGTTGCGAAAACATCCATTCTACTACATTCGACCCAAAATGATGTTTGGTAGTGTTCCGAGCATTTCGCTAACCTTTGGCACATAAAAAGATGCAAAACTTGTGTTTCGGGCCTGAATGCACTTTTTTGGGGCACCGAAGTTGAGTAGCATCTAGTCTACTACATTGGACCCAAAATGATGTTTGGGAGTGTTTTGGAACATTTCGCTATCCTTCGGCACATAAAAAGATGCAATTGTTGTGTTTCGGGCCGGAATGCCCTATTTCGAGGTATCGAAGTTAAGATGCATCCATTCTACTCTGGTTGACCCAAAATGATGTTTGGGTGTGTTTTAGACCATTTCGCTAACCTTCGGACCTAAAAAGATGAAAAACTCATGTTTCGGGCCTGAATGCACTATTTCAGGGTAGCAGAGTTGCGAAACATCCATTCAACTACATTCGACCCTAAATGATGTTTGGGAGTGTTTCGGAGCATTTCGCCAACCTTCGGCACATAAAAAGATGCAATAGTTGTGTTTCGGGCCTGAATGCACTATTTTGAGGTATCAAAGTTGTGATGCATCCATTCCACTCTGGTTGACCCAAAATGATATTTGGGAGTGTTTTAGACCATTTCGCTAAACTTCGGACCTGAATGCACTATTTCAGGGTAGCAAAGTTGCGAAGAATCCATTCTACTACATTCGACCGAAAATGATGTTTGGGAGTGTTTCGGAGCATTTCGCTTACCTCCGGCACATAAAAAGATGCGATAGTTGTGTTTCAGGCCTGAATGCACTATTCCGAGTATCGAAGTTGCGATGCATCCATTCTACTCCCGGTTGACCAAAATGAATTTTGGGAGTGTAATAGATCATTTCGCTAATCTTCGGACCTAAAAAGATGAAAAACTCATGTTTTGGGACTGAATCTACTATTTTAGGGAAGCAAAGTTGCGAGACATCTATTCTACTACATTTTACACAAAATGATGTTTGGTAGTGTTTCGGAGCATTTCGCTAACCTTTGGCACATAAATAGATGCAAAACTTGTGTTTCGGGCCTGAATGCATTTTTTTGGGGCACCGAAGTTGAGTAGCATCTAGTCTACTACATTGGACCCAAAATGATGTTTGGGAGTGTTTTGGAACATTTCGCTATCCTTCGGCACATAAATAGATGCAAAACTTGTGTTTCAGGCCTGAATGCACTTTTTTGGGGCACCGAAGTTGAGTAGCATTCAGTCTACTACATTGGACCAAAATGATGTTTGGGAGTGTTTTGGAACATTTCGCTATCCTTCGGCACATAAAAAGATGCAATAGTTGTGTTTCGGGCCGGAATGCACTATTTTGAGGTATCGAAGTTAAGATGCATCCATTCTACTCTGGTTGACACAAAATGATGTTTGGGTGCGTTTTAGACCATTTCTCTAACCTTCGGACCTAAAAAGATGAAAAACTCATGTTTTGGGCCTGAATGCACTATTTCAGGGTAGAAGAGTTGCGAAACATCCATTCAACTACATTCGACCCTAAATGATCTTTGGGAGTCTTTCGGAGCATTTCGCTAACCTTCGGCACATAAAAAGATGCAAAACTTGTGTTTTGGGCCTGAATGCACTATTTTGAGGTGTCAAAGTTGTGATGCATCCATTCCACTCTGGTTGACCCAAAATGATATTTGGGAGTGTTTTAGACCATTTCGCAAACCTTCGATCCTAAAAAGATGAAAAACTCGTGTTTGGGCCTGAATGCACTATTTCAGGGTAGCAAAGTTGCGAAGCATCCATTCTACTACATTCTACCTAAAATGATGTTTGGGATTGTTTCAGAGCATTTCGCTAACCTTCGGCACATAAAAAGATGCAATAGTTGTGTTTCGGGCCTGAGTGCACTATTTCGAGGTATTGAAGTTGCGGTGCATCCATTCTTCTCTGGTTGACCCAAAATGATATTTGGGAGTGTTTTAGACTATTTCGCTAAACTTCGGACCTAAAAAGATGAAAACTCGTGTTTGGGCCTGAATGCACTATTTCAGGGTAGCAAAGTTGCGAAGCATCCATTCTACTACATTCGACCAAAAATGATGTTTGGGAGTGTTTCGGAGCATTTCGCTTACCTCCGGCACATAAGAAGATGCAATAGTTGTGTTTCAGGCCTGAATGCACTATTCCAGGTATCGAAGTTGTGATGCATCCATTCTACTCTGGTTGACCAAAATGGATTTTGGGAGTGTTATAGATCATTTCGCTAATCTTCGGACCTAAAAAGATGAAAAACTCATGTTTTGGGACTGAATCTACTATTTTAGGGTAGCAAAGTTGCGAGACATCTATTCTACTACATTTTACCCAAAATGATGTTTGGTAGTGTTTCGGAGCATTTCGCTAACCTTTGGCACATAAATAGATGCAAAACTTGTGTTTCGGGCCTGAATGCACTTTTTTGGGGCACCGAAGTTGAGTAGCATCTAGTCTATTACATTGGACCCAAAATGATGTTTGGGAGTGTTTTGGAACATTTCGCTATCCTTCGGCACATAAATAGATGCAAAACTTGTGTTTCAGGCCTGAATGCACTTTTTCGGGGCACCGAAGTTGAGTAGCATCCAGTCTACTACATTGGACCAAAATGATGTTTGGGAGTGTTTTGGAACATTTCGCTATCCTTCGGCACATAAAAAGATGCAATAGTTGTGTTTCGGGCCGGAATGCACTATTTCGAGGTATCGAAGTTAAGATGCATCCATTCTACTCTGGTTGACACAAAATGATGTTTGGGTGCGTTTTAGACCATTTCGCTAACCTTCGGACCTAAAAAGATGAAAAACTCATGTTTTGGGCCTGAATGCACTATTTCAGGGTAGAAGAGTTGCGAAACATCCATTCAACTACATTCGACCCTAAATGATCTTTGGGAGTCTTTCGGATCATTTCGCTAACCTTCGGCACATAAAAAGATGCAATAGTTGTGTTTCGGGCCTGAATGCACTATTTTGAGGTGTCAAAGTTGTGATGCATCCATTCCACTCTGGTTGACCCAAAATGATATTTGGGAGTGTTTTAGACCATTTCGCAAACCTTCGATCCTAAAAAGATGAAAAACTCGTGTTTGGGCCTGAATGCACTATTTCAGGGTAGCAAAATTGCGAAGCATCCATTCGACTACATTCTACCTAAAATGATGTTTGGGATTGTTTCAGAGCATTTCGCTAACCTTCGGCACATAAAAAGATGCAATAGTTGTGTTTCGGGCCGGAATGCACTATTTCGAGGTATCGAAGTTAAGATGCATCCATTCTACTCTAGTTGACCCAAAATGATATTTGGGTGTGTTTTAGATCATTTCGCTAAACTTCGGACCTAAAGACATGAAAACTCGTGTTTGGGCCTGAATGCACTATTTCAGGGTAGCAAAGTTGCGAAGCATCCATTCTACTACATTCGACCAAAAATGATGTTTGGGAGTGTTTTGGAACATTTCGCTATCCTTCGGCACATAAAAAGATGCAATAGTTGTGTTTCGGGCCGGAATGCACTATTTCGAGGTATCGAAGTTAAGATGCATCCATTCTACTCTAGTTGACCCAAAATGATATTTGGGTGTGTTTTAGATCATTTCGCTAACCTTCGGACCTAAAAAGATGAAAAACTCATGTTTTGGGACTGAATGCACTATTTCAGGGTAGAAGAGTTGCGAAACATCCATTCAACTACATTCGTCCCTAATTGATGTTTGGGAGTGTTTCAGAGCATTTCGCTAACCTTTGGCACATAAAAAGATGCAAAACTTGTGTTTTGGGCCTGAATGCACTTTTTTGGGGCACCGAAGTTGAGTAGCATCTTGTCTACTACATTGGACCCAAAATAATGTTTGGGAGTGTTTGGAACATTTCGCTATCCTTCGGCACATAAAAAGATGCAATAGTTGTGTTTCGGGCCGGAATGCACTATTTCGAGGTATCGAAGTTAAGATGCAGCCATTCTACTCTGGTTGACCCAAAATGATGTTTGGCTGTGTCTTAGACCATTTTGCTAACCTTCGGACCTAAAAAGATGAAAAACTCATGTTTTGGGACTGAAAGCATTATTTCAGGGTAGCAAAGTTGCGAAACATCCATTCTACTACATTCGACCCAAAATGATGTTTGGTAGTGTTTCGGAGCATTTCGCTAACCTTTGGCACATAAAAAGATGCAAAACTTGTGTTTCGCGCCTGAATGCACTTTTTTGGGGCACCGAAGTTGAGTAGCATCTAGTCTACTACATTGGACCCAAAATGATGTTTGGGAGTGTTTTGGAACATTTCGCTATCATTCGGCACATAAAAAGATGCAATAGTTGTGTTTCGGGCCGGGATGCACTATTTCGAGGTATCTAAGTTAAGATGCATCCATTCTACTCTGGTTGACACAAAATGATGTTTGGGTGCGTTTTAGACCATTTCGCTAACCTTCGGACCTAAAAAGATGAAAAACTCATGTTTTGGGCCTGAATGCACTATTTCAGAATAGGAGAGTTGGGAAACATCTATTCAACTACATTCGACCCTAAATGATCTTTGGGAGTGTTTTGGAACATTTCGCTATCCTTCGGCACATAAATAGATGCAAAACTTGTGTTTCAGGCCTGAATGCACTTTTTTGGGGCACCGAAGTTGAGTAGCATTCAGTCTACTACATTGGACCAAAATGATGTTTGGGAGTGTTTTGGAACATTTCGCTTACCTCCGGCACATAAAAAGATGCAATAGTTGTGTTTCGGGCCGGAATGCACTATTTCGAGGTATCGAAGTTGTGTTGCATCCATTCTACTACATTTTACCTAAAATGATGTTTGGGTGTGTTTCAGAGCATTTCGCTAACCTTCGGCACATAAAAAGATGCAATAGTTGTGTTTCGGACTCGAGTGCACTCGTTTCGAGGTATTGAAGTTGCGGTGCATCCATTCTTCTCTGGTTGACCCAAAATGATATTTGGGAGTGTTTTAGACTATTTCGCTAAACTTCAGACCTAAAAGGATGAAAACTCGTGTTTCGGCCTGAATGCACTATTTCAGGGTAGCAAAGTTGCGAAGCATCCATTCTACTACATTCGACCAAAAATGATGTTTGGGAGTGTTTCGGAGCATTTCGCTTACCTCCGGCACATAAAAAGATGCGATAGTTGTGTTTCGGGCCTGAATGCACTATTCCAGGTATCGAAGTTCCGATGCATCCATTCTACTTTGGTTGACCCAAAATGGTTTTTGGGAGTGTTATAGATCATTTCGCTAATCTTCGGACCTAAAAAGATGAAAAACTCATGTTTTGGGACTGAATGCACTATTTTAGGGTAGCAAAGTTGCGAAACATCTTTTCTACTACATTTTACCCAAAATGATGTTTGGTAGTGTTTCGGAGCATTTCGCTAACCTTTGGCACATAAATAGATGCAAAACTTGTGTTTCGGGCCTGAATGCACTTTTTTGGGGCACCGAAGTTGAGTAGCATCTAGTCTACTACATTTGACCCAAAATGATGTTTGGGAGTGTTTTGGAACATTTCGCTATCCTTCGGCACATAAATAGATGCAAAACTTGTGTTTCAGGCCTGAATGCACTTTTTCGGGGCACCGAAGTTGAGTAGCATCCAGTCTACTACATTGGACCAAAATGATGTTTGGGAGTGTTTTGGAACATTTCGCTATCCTTAGGCACATAAAAAGATGCAATAGTTGTCTTTCGGGCTGGAATGCACTATTTCGAGGTATCGAAGTTAAGATGCATCCATTCTACTCTAGTTGACCCAAAATGATATTTGGGTGTGTTTTAGATCATTTCGCTAACCTTCGGACCTAAAAAGATGAAAAACTCATGTTTTGGGACTGAATGCACTATTTCAGGGTAGCAAAGTTGCGAAACATCCATTCTACTACATTCGACCCAAAATGCTGTTTGGTAGTGTTTCGGAGCATTTCGCTAACCTTTGGCACATAAAAAGATGCAAAACTTGTGTTTTGGGCCTGAATGCACTTTTTTGGGGCACCGAAGTTGAGTAGCATCTAGTCTACTACATTGAACCCAAAATGATGTTTGGGAGTGTTTTGGAACATTTCGCTATCCTTCGGCACATAAAAAGATGCAATAGTTGTGTTTCGGGCCGGAATGCACTATTTCGAGGTATCGAAGTTAAGATGCATCCATTCTACTCTGGTTGACCCAAAATGATGTTTGGCTGCGTTTTAGATAATTTCACTAACCTTCGGACCTCAAAAGATGAAAAACTCATGTTTTGGGCCTGAATGCACTACTTCAGGGTAGCAGAGCTGCGAAACATCCATTCAACTACATTCGACCCTAAATGATGTTTGGGAGTGTTCCGGAGCAATTCGCTAACCTTCGGCACATAAAACGATGCAATAGTTGTGTTTCGGGCCTGAATGCACTATTTTGAGGTATCAATGTTGTGATGCATCCATTCCACTTTGGTTGACCCAAAATTATATTTCGGAGTGTTTTAGACCATTTCGCAAACCTTCGATCCTAAAAAGATGAAAAACTTGTGTTTGGGCCTGAATGCACTATTTTAGGGTAGCAAAGTTGCGAAGCATCCATTCTACTACATTCTACGCAAAATTATGTTTGGGAGTGTTTCAGAGCATTTCGCTAACCTTTAACACATAAAAAGATGCAAAACTTGTGTTTCGGGCATGAATGCACTTTTTTGGGGCACCGAAGTTGAGTAGCATCTAGTGTACAACATTGGACCCAAAATGATGTTTGGGAGTGTTTTGGAACATTTCGCTATCCTTCGGCACAAAAAAGAAGCAGTAGTTGTGTTTTGGGCCGGAATGCACTATTTCGAGGTATCGAAGTTAAGATGCATCCATTCTACTCCGGTTGGCCCAAAATGATATTTGGGTGTGTTTTAGACCATTTCGCTAACCTTCGGACCTAAAAAGATGAAAAACTCATGTTTTGTGACTGAATGCACTATTTCAGGGTAGCAAAGTTGCGAAACATCCATTCTACTACATTCGACCCAAAATGATGTTTGGTAGTGTTTCGGAGCATTTCGCTAACCTTTGGCACATAAAAAGATGCAAAACTTGTGTTTCGGGCCTGAATGCACTTTTTTGGGGCACCGAAGTTGAGTAGCATCTAGTCTACTACATTGGACCCAAAATGATGTTTGGGAGTGTTTTGGAACATTTCGCTATCCTTCGGCACATAAAAAGATGCAATAGTTGTGTTTCGGGCCGGAATGCACTATTTCGAGGTATCGAAGTTAAGATGCATCCATTCTACTCGGTTGACACAAAATGATGTTTGGGTGTGTTTTAGACCATTTCGCTAACCTTCGGACCTAAAAAGATGAAAAACTCATGTTTTGAGCGTGAATGCACTATTTCGGGGTAGCGAGTTGCGAAACATCCATTCAACTACATTCGACCCTAAATGATGTTTGGGAGTGTTTCGGAGCATTTCGCTAACCTTCGGCACATAAAACGATGCAATAGTTGTGTTTCGGGCCCGAATGCACTATTTTGAGGTGTCAAAGTTGTGATGCATCCATTCCACTGCTGACCCAAAATGATAGTTGGGAGTGTTTTAGACTATTTCGCTAAACTTCGGACCTAAAAACATGAAAACTCGTGTTTGGGCATGAATGCACTATTTCAGCGTAGCAAAGTTGCGAAGCATCCATTCTACTACATTCGACCAAAAATGATGTTTGGTAGTGTTTCGGAGCATTTCGTTAACCTTTGGCACATAAAAAGATGCAAAACTTGTGTTTTGGGCATGAATGCACTTTTTTGGGGCACCGAAGTTGAATAGCATCTTGTCTACTACATTGAACCCAAAATGATGTTTGGGAGTGTTTGGAACATTTCGCTATCCTTCGGCACATAAAAAGATGCAATAGTTGTGTTTCGGGCCGGAATGCGCTATTTCGAGGTATCGAAGTTAAGATGCATCCATTCTACTCTAGTTGACCCAAAATGATATTTGGGTGTGTTTTAGACCATTTCGCTAACCTTCGGACCTAAAAAGATGAAAAACTCATGTTTTGGGACTGAATGCACTATTTCAGGGTAGCAAAGTTGCGAAACATCCATTCAACTACATTCGACCCAAAATGATGTTTGGTAGTGTTTCAGAGCATTTCGCTAACCTTTGGCACATAAAAGATGCAAAACTTGTGTTTCGGCTCGAATGCACTTTTTTGGGGCACCGAAGTTGAGTAGCATCTAGTCTACTACATTGGACCCAAAATGATGTTTGGGAGTGTTTTGGAACATTTCGCTATCCTTCGGCACATAAAAAGATGCAATAGTTGTGTTTCGGGCCGGAATGCACTATTTCGAGGTATCGAAGTTAAAATGCATCCATTCTACTCGGTTGACACAAAATGATGTTTGGGTGCGTTTTAGACCATTTCGCTAACCTTCGGACCTAAAAAGATGAAAAACTCATGTTTTGGGCCTGAATGCACTATTTCAGGGTAGAAGAGTTGCGAAACATCCAGTCAACTACATTCGACCCTAAATGATGTTTGGGAGTGTTTCGAGCATTTCGCTAACCTTCGGCACATAAAAAGATGCAATAGTTGTGTTTCGGGCCCGAATGCACTATTTTGAGGTGTCAAAGTTGTGATGCATCCATTCCACTCCGGTTGACCCAAAATGATATTTGGGAGTATTTTAGACCATTTCGCAAACCTTCGATCCTAAAAAGATGAAAAACTCGTGTTTGGGCTCGAATGCACTATTTCGGGGTAGCAAAGTTGCGAAGCTTCCATTCTACTACATTCTACCTAAAATGATGTTTGGGATTGTTTCGAGCATTTCACTAACCTTTGGCACATAAAAAGATGCAATAGTTTTGTTTCGGGCCGAGTGCACTATTTCGAGGTATCGAAGCTGCGGTGCATCCATTCTTCTCTCGGTTGACCCAAATGATATTTGGGAGTGTTTTAGACTATTTTGCTAAACTTCGGACCTAAAAACATGAAAACTCGTGTTTGGGCCTCGAATGCACTATTTACGGGTAGCAAAGTTGCGAACCATCCATTCTACTATATTCGACCAAAAATGATGTTTGGGAGTGTTTCGCAGCATTTCGCTAACCTTCGACACATAAAAAAGATACAAAACTTGTGTTTTGGGCCTGAATGCACTTTTTTGGGGCACCGAAGTTGAGTAGCATCTTGTCTACTATATTAGACCCAAAATGATGTTTGGGAGTGTTTGGAACATTTCGCTATCCTTCGGCACATAAAAAGATGCAATAGTTGTGTTTCGGGCCGGAATGCACTATTTCGAGGTATCGAAGTTAAGATGCATCCATTCTACTCTAGTTGACCCAAAATGATATTTGGGTGTGTTTTAGATCATTTCGCTAACATTCGGACCTAAAAAGATGAAAAACTCATGTTTTGGGACTGAATGCACTATTTCAGGTAGCAAAGTTGCGAAACATCCATTCTACTACATTCAACCCAAAATGATGTTTGGTAGTGTTTCGAGCATTTCGCTAACCTTTGGCACATAAAAAGATGCAAAACTTGTGTTTCGGGCTCGAATGCACTTTTTTGGGGCACCGAAGTTGAGTAGCATCTAGTCTACTACATTGGACCCAAAATGATGTTTGGGAGTGTTTTGGAACATTTCGCTATCCTTCGGCACATAAAAAGATGCAATAGTTGTGTTTCGGGCCGGAATGCACTATTTCGAGGTATCGAAGTTAAGATGCATCCATTCTACTCGGTTGACACAATGATGTTTGGGTGCGTTTTAGACCATTTCGCTAACCTTCGGACCTAAAAAGATGAAAAACTCATGTTTTGGGCTTGAATGCACTATTTCGGGGTAGAAGAGTTGCGAAACATCCATTCAACTACATTCGACCCTAAATGATGTTTGGGATTGTTTCGAGCATTTCACTAACCTTTGGCACATAAAAAGATGCAATAGTTTTGTTTCGGGCCCGAGTGCACTATTTCGAGGTATCGAAGCCTGCGGTGCATCCATTCTTCTCTCGGTTGACCCAAATGATATTTGGGAGTGTTTTAGACTATTTCGCTAAACTTCGGACCTAAAAACATGAAAACTCGTGTTTGGGCCTCGAATGCACTATTTCGGGTAGCAAAGTTGCGAAGCATCCATTCTACTACGTTCGACCAAAAATGATGTTTGGGAGTGTTTCGAGCATTTCGCTAACCTTTGGCACATAAAAAGATGCAAAACTTGTGTTTTGGGCCTGAATGCACTTTTTTGGGGCACCGAAGTTGAGTAGCATCTTGTCTACTATATTGGACCCAAAATGATGTTTGGGAGTGTTTGGAACATTTCGCTATCCTTCGGCACATAAAAAGATGCAATAGTTGTGTTTCGGGCCGGAATGCACTATTTCGAGGTATCGAAGTTAAGATGCATCCATTCTACTCTAGTTGACCCAAAATGATATTTGGGTGTGTTTTAGATCATTTCGCTAACACTCGGACCTAAAAAGATGAAAACTCATGTTTTGGGACCGAATGCACTATTTCGGGGTAGCAAAGTTGCGAAACATCCATTCTACTACATTCAACCCAAAATGATGTTTGGTAGTGTTTCGGAGCATTTCGCTAACCTTTGGCACATAAAAAGATGCAAAACTTGTGTTTCGGGTCCGAATGCACTTTTTTGGGGCACCGAAGTTGAGTAGCATCTAGTCTACTACATTGGACCCAAAATGATGTTTGGGAGTGTTTTGGAACATTTCGCTATCCTTCGGCACATAAAAAGATGCAATAGTTGTGTTTCGGGCCGGAATGCACTATTTCGAGGTATCGAAGTTAAGATGCATCCATTCTACTCTGGTTGACACAAAATGATGTTTGGGTGCGTTTTAGACCATTTCGCTAACCTTCGGACCTAAAAAGATGAAAAACTCATGTTTTGGGCCTGAATGCACTATTTCAGGGTAGAAGAGTTGCGAAACATCCAGTCAACTACATTCGACCCTAAATGATGTTTGGGAGTGTTTCGGAGCATTTCGCTAACCTTCGGCAAATAAAAAGATGCAATAGTTGTGTTTCGGGCCTGAATGCACTATTTTGAGGTGTCAAAGTTGTGATGCATCCATTCCACTCGGTTGACCCAAAATGATAGTTGGGAGTGTTTTAGACTATTTCGCTAAACTTCGGACCTAAAAACATGAAAACTCGTGTTTGGGCATGAATGCACTATTTCAGGGTAGTAATTGCGAACCATCCATTCTACTAGATTCGACCAAAAATGATGTTTGGGAGTGTTTCGGAGCATTTCGCTAACCTTTGGCACATAAAAAGATGCAAAACTTGTGTTTTGGGCATGAATGCACTTTTTTGGGGCACCGAAGTTGAATAGCATCTTGTCTACTACATTGAACCCAAAATGATGTTTGGGAGTGTTTGGAACATTTCGCTATCCTTCGGCACATAAAAAGATGCAATAGTTGTGTTTCGGGCCGGAATGCGCTATTTCGAGGTATCGAAGTTAAGATGCATCCATTCTACTCTAGTTGACCCAAAATGATATTTGGGTGTGTTTTAGATCATTTCGCTAACCTTCGGACCTAAAAAGATGAAAAACTCATGTTTTGGGACCGAATGCACTATTTCGGGGTAGCAAAGTTGCGAAACATCCATTCTACTACATTCGACCCAAAATGATGTTTGGTAGTGTTTCGGAGCATTTTGCTAACCTTTGGCACATAAAAGATGCAAAACTTGTGTTTCGGCCCGAATGCACTTTTTTGGGGCACCGAAGTTGAGTAGCATCTAGTCTACTACATTGGACCCAAAATGATGTTTGGGAGTGTTTTGGAACATTTCGCTATCCTTCGGCACATAAAAAGATGCAATAGTTGTGTTTCGGGCCGGAATGCACTATTTCGAGGTATCGAAGTTAAGATGCATCCATTCTACTCTGGTTGACACAAAATGATGTTTGGGTGCGTTTTAGACCATTTCGCTAACCTTCGGACCTAAAAAGATGAAAAACTCATGTTTTGGGCCTGAATGCACTATTTCAGGGTAGAAGAGTTGCGAAACATCCATTCAACTACATTCGACCCTAAATGATGTTTGGGAGTGTTTCGGAGCATTTCGCTAACCTTCGGCACATAAAAAGATGCAATAGTTGTGTTTCGGGCCTGAATGCACTATTTTGAGGTATCAAAGTTGTGATGCATCCATTCCACTCTGGTTGACCCAAAATGATAGTTGGGAGTGTTTTAGACTATTTCGCTAAACTTCGGACCTAAAAACATGAAAACTCGTGTTTGGGCATGAATGCACTATTTCAGGGTAGCAAAGTTGCGAAGCATCCATTCTACTACATTCGACCAAAAATGATGTTTGGGAGTCTTTCGGAGCATTTCGCTAACCTTTGGCACATAAAAAGATGCAAAACTTGTGTTTTGGGCCTGAATGCACTTTTTTGGGGCACCGAAGTTGAGTAGCATCTTGTCTACTACATTGGACCCAAAATGATGTTTGGGAGTGTTTGGAACATTTCGCTATCCTTCGGCACATAAAAAGATGCAATAGTTGTGTTTCGGGCCGGAATGCACTATTTCGAGGTATCGAAGTTAAGATGCATCCATTCTACTCTAGTTGACCCAAAATGATATTTGGGTGTGTTTTAGATCATTTCGCTAACCTTCGGACCTAAAAAGATGAAAAACTCATGTTTTGGGACTGAATGCACTATTTCAGGGTAGCAAAGTTGCGAAACATCCATTCTACTACATTCGACCCAAAATGATGTTTGGTAGTGTTTCAGAGCATTTCGCTAACCTTTGGCACATAAAAGATGCAAAACTTGTGTTTCGGGCCTGAATGCACTTTTTTGGGGCACCGAAGTTGAGTAGCATCTAGTCTACTACATTGGACCCAAAATGATGTTTGGGAGTGTTTTGGAACATTTCGCTATCCTTCGGCACATAAAAAGATGCAATAGTTGTGTTTCGGGCCGGAATGCACTATTTCGAGGTATCGAAGTTAAGATGCATCCATTCTACTCTGGTTGACACAAAATGATGTTTGGGTGCGTTTTAGACCATTTCGCTAACCTTCGGACCTAAAAAGATGAAAAACTCATGTTTTGGGCCTGAATGCAATATTTCAGGGTAGAAGAGTTGCGAAACATCCATTCAGCTACATTCGACCCTAAATGATGTTTGGGAGTCTTTCGGAGCATTTCGCTAACCTTTGGCAAATAAAAAGATGCAATAGTTGTGTTTCGGGCCCGAATGCACTATTTTGAGGTGTTAAAGTTGTGATGCATCCATTCCACTCTGGTTGACCCAAAATGATATTTGGGAGTATTTTAGACCATTTCGCAAACCTTCGATCCTAAAAAGATGAAAAACTCGTGTTTGGGCTCGAATGCACTATTTCGGGGTAGCAAAGTTGCGAAGCTTCCATTCTACTACATTCTACCTAAAATGATGTTTGGGATTGTTTCGAGCATTTCACTAACCTTTGGCACATAAAAAGATGCAATAGTTTTGTTTCGGGCCGAGTGCACTATTTCGAGGTATCGAAGGCTGCGGTGCATCCATTCTTCTCTCGGTTGACCCAAATGATATTTGGGAGTGTTTTAGACTATTTCGCTAAACTTCGGACCTAAAAACATGAAAACTCGTGTTTGGGCTCGAATGCACTATTTCGGGTAGCAAAGTTGCGAAGCATCCATTCTACTACATTCGACCAAAAATGATGTTGGGGAGTGTTTCGAGCATTTCGCTAACCTTTGGCACATAAATAGATGCAAAACTTGTGTTTCGGGTCCGAATGCACTTTTTTGGGGCACCGAAGTTGAGTAGCATCTTGTCTACTATATTGGACCCAAAATGATGTTTGGGAGTGTTTGGAACATTTCGCTATCCTTCGGCACATAAAAAGATGCAATAGTTGTGTTTCGGGCCGGAATGCACTATTTCGAGGTATCGAAGTTAAGATGCATCCATTCTACTCTAGTTGACCCAAAATGATATTTGGGTGTGTTTTTAGATCATTTCGCTAACACTCGGACCTAAAAAGATGAAAACTCATGTTTTGGGACCGAATGCACTATTTCGGGGTAGCAAAGTTGCGAAACATCCATTCTACTACATTCAACCCAAAATGATGTTTGGTAGTGTTTCGGAGCATTTCGCTAACCTTTGGCACATAAAAAGATGCAAAACTTGTGTTTCGGGCTGAATGCACTTTTTTGGGGCACCGAAGTTGAGTAGCATCTAGTCTACTACATTGGACCCAAAATGATGTTTGGGAGTGTTTTGGAACATTTCGCTATCCTTCGGCACATAAAAAGATGCAATAGTTGTGTTTCGGGCCGGAATGCACTATTTCGAGGTATCGAAGTTAAGATGCATCCATTCTACTCGGTTGACACAAAATGATGTTTGGGTGCGTTTTAGACCATTTCGCTAACCTTCGGACCTAAAAAGATGAAAAACTCATGTTTTGGGCCTGAATGCACTATTTCAGGGTAGAAGAGTTGCGAAACATCCAGTCAACTACATTCGACCCTAAATGATGTTTGGGAGTGTTTCGGAGCATTTCGCTAACCTTCGGCAAATAAAAAGATGCAATAGTTGTGTTTCGGGCCTGAATGCACTATTTTGAGGTGTCAAAGTTGTGATGCATCCATTCCACTCTGGTTGACCCAAAATGATATTTGGGAGTGTTTTAGACCATTTCGCTAATCTTTGGACCTAAAAACATGAAAACTCGTGTTTGGGCATGAATGCACTATTTCGGCGTAGCAAAGTTGCGAAGCATCCATTCTACTACATTCGACCCAAAATGATGTTTGGGAGTCTTTCGGAGCATTTCGCTAACCTTTGGCACATAAAAAGATGCAAAACTTGTGTTTTGGGCCTGAATGCACTTTTTTGGGGCACCGAAGTTGAATAGCATCTTGTCTACTACATTGAACCCAAAATGATGTTTGGGAGTGTTTGGAACATTTCGCTATCCTTCGGCACATAAAAAGATGCAATAGTTGTGTTTCGGGCCGGAATGCGCTATTTCGAGGTATCGAAGTTAAGATGCATCCATTCTACTCTAGTTGACCCAAAATGATATTTGGGTGTGTTTTAGATCATTTCGCTAACCTTCGGACCTAAAAAGATGAAAAACTCATGTTTTGGGACCGAATGCACTATTTCGGGGTAGCAAAGTTGCGAAACATCCATTCTACTACATTCGACCCAAAATGATGTTTGGAAGTGTTTCGGAGCATTTCGCTAACCTTTGGCATAAAAGATGCAAAACTTGTGTTTCGGCCTGAATGCACTTTTTTGGGGCACCGAAGTTGAGTAGCATCTAGTCTACTACATTGGACCCAAAATGATGTTTGGGAGTGTTTTGGAACATTTCGCTATCCTTCGGCACATAAAAAGATGCAATAGTTGTGTTTCGGGCCGAATGCACTATTTCGAGGTATCGAAGTTAAAATGCATCCATTCTACTCTGGTTGACACAAAATGATGTTTGGGTGCGTTTTAGACCATTTCGCTAACCTTCGGACCTAAAAAGATGAAAAACTCATGTTTTGGGCCTCGAATGCACTATTTCGGGGTAGAAGAGTTGCGAAACATCCATTCAGCTACATTCGACCCTAAATGATGTTTGGGAGTGTTTCGGAGCATTTCGCTAACCTTCGGCACATAAAAAGATGCAATAGTTGTGTTTCGGGCCCGAATGCACTATTTTGAGGTGTCAAAGTTGTGATGCATCCATTCCACTCGGTTGACCCAAAATGATATTTGGGAGTATTTTAGACCATTTCGCAAACCTTCGATCCTAAAAAGATGAAAAACCCGTGTTTGGGCCTCGAATGCACTATTTAAGGGTAGCAAAGTTGCGAAGCTTCCATTCTACTACATTCTACCTAAAATGATGTTTGGGATTGTTTCAGAGCATTTCACTAACCTTTGGCACATAAAAAGATGCAATAGTTTTGTTTCGGGCCGAGTGCACTATTTCGAGGTATCGAAAGCTGCGGTGCATCCATTCTACTCCGGTTGACCCAAATGATATTTGGGAGTGTTTTAGACTATTTCGCTAAACTTCGGACCTAAAAACATGAAAACTCGTGTTTGGGCCTCGAATGCACTATTTTCGGGTAGCAAAGTTGCGAAGCATCCATTCTACTACATTCGACCAAAAATGATGTTTGGGAGTGTTTCGAGCATTTCGCTAACCTTTGGCACATAAATAGATGCAAAACTTGTGTTTCGGGTCCGAATGCACTTTTTTGGGGCACCGAAGTTGAGTAGCATCTTGTCTACTATATTGGACCCAAAATGATGTTTGGGAGTGTTTGGAACATTTCGCTATCCTTCGGCACATAAAAAGATGCAATAGTTGTGTTTCGGGCCGGAATGCACTATTTCGAGGTATCGAAGTTAAGATGCATCCATTCTACTCTAGTTGACCCAAAATGATATTTGGGTGTGTTTTAGATCATTTCGCTAACATTCGGACCTAAAAAGATGAAAAACTCATGTTTTGGGACTGAATGCACTATTTCAGGGTAGCAAAGTTGCGAAACATCCATTCAACTACATTCGACCCAAAATAATGTTCGGTAGTGTTTCGGAGCATTTCGCTAACCTTTGGCACATAAAAAGATGCAAAACTTGTGTTTCAGGCCTGAATGCACTTTTTTGGGGCACCGAAGTTGAGTAGCATCTAGTCTACTACATTGGACCCAAAATGATGTTTGGGAGTGTTTTGGAACATTTCGCTATCCTTCGGCACATAAAAAGATGCAATAGTTGTGTTTCGGGCCGGAATGCACTATTTCGAGGTATCGAAGTTAAGATGCATCTATTCTACTCGGTTGACACAAAATGATGTTTGGGTGCGTTTTAGACCATTTCGCTAACCTTCGGACCTAAAAAGATGAAAAACTCATGTTTTGGGCTTGAATGCACTATTTCGGGGTAGAAGAGTTGCGAAACATCCATTCAACTACATTCGACCCTAAATGATGTTTCGGAGTGTTTCGGAGCATTTCGCTAACCTTCGGCACATAAAAAGATGCAATAGTTGTGTTTCGGGCCCGAATGCACTATTTTGAGGTGTCAAAGTTGTGATGCATCCATTCCACTCGGTTGACCCAAAATGATAGTTGGGAGTGTTTTAGACTATTTCGCTAAACTTCGGACCTAAAAACATGAAAACTCGTGTTTGGGCATGAATGCACTATTTCAGCGTAGCAAAGTTGCGAAGCATCCATTCTACTACATTCGACCAAAAATGATGTTTGGTAGTGTTTCGAGCATTTCGCTAACCTTTGGCACATAAAAAGATGCAAAACTTGTGTTTTGGGCATGAATGCACTTTTTTGGGGCACCGAAGTTGAATAGCATCTTGTCTACTACATTGGACCCAAAATGATGTTTGGGAGTGTTTGGAACATTTCGCTATCCTTCGGCACATAAAAAGATGCAATAGTTGTGTTTCGGGCCGGAATGCACTATTTCGAGGTATCGAAGTTAAGATGCATCCATTCTACTCTAGTTGACCCAAAATGATATTTGGGTGTGTTTTAGATCATTTCGCTAACATTCGGACCTAAAAAGATGAAAAACTCATGTTTTGGGACTGAATGCACTATTTCAGGGTAGCAAAGTTGCGAAACATCCATTCTACTACATTCGACCCAAAATGATGTTTGGTAGTGTTTCGGAGCATTTCGCTAACCTTTGGCACATAAAAAGATGCAAAACTTGTGTTTCGGGCCTGAATGCACTTTTTTGGGGCACCGAAGTTGAGTAGCATCTAGTCTACTACATTGGACCCAAAATGATGTTTGGGAGTGTTTTGGAACATTTCGCTATCCTTCGGCACATAAATAGATGCAAAACTTGTGTTTCAGGCCTGAATGCACTTTTTCGGGGCACCGAAGTTAAGTAGCATCCATTCTACTCTGGTTGACACAAAATGATGTTTGGGTGCGTTTTAGACCATTTCGCTAACCTTCGGACCTAAAAAGATGAAAAACTCATGTTTTGGGACTGAATGCACTATTTCAGGGTAGAAGAGTTGCGAAACATCCATTCAACTACATTCGACCCTAAATGATGTTTGGGAGTGTTTCGGAGCATTTCGCTAACCTTCGGCACATAAAAAGATGCAATAGTTGTGTTTCGGGCCTGAATGCACTATTTTGAGGTGTCAAAGTTGTGATGCATCCATTCCACTCTGGTTGACCCAAAATGATATTTGGGAGTGTTTTAGACCATTTCGCAAACCTTCGATCCTAAAAAGATGAAAAACTCGTGTTTGGGCCTGAATGCACTATTTCAGGGTAGCAAAGTTGCGAAGCTTCCATTCTACTACATTCTACCTAAAATGATGTTTGGGATTGTTTCGGAGCATTTCGCTAACCTTCGGCACATAAAAAGATGCAATAGTTGTGTTTCGGGCCTGAGTGCACTATTTCGAGGTATCGAAGTTGCGGTGCATCCATTCTTCTCTGGTTGACCCAAAATGATATTTGGGAGTGTTTTAGACTATTTCGCTAAACTTCGGACCTAAAAACATGAAAACTCGTGTTTGGGCCTGAATGCACTATTTCAGGGTAGCAAAGTTGCGAAGCATCCATTCTACTACATTCGACCAAAAATGATGTTTGGGAGTGTTTCTGAGCATTTCGCTTACCTCCGGCACATAAAAAGATGCGATAGTTGTGTTTCAGGCCTGAATGCACTATTCTAGGTATCGAAGTTGCGATGCATCCATTCTACTCTGGTTGACCAAAATGAATTTTGGGAGTGTCATAGATCATTTCGCTAATCTTCGGACCTAAAAAGATGAAAAACTCATGTTTTGGGACTGAATCTACTATTTTAGGGTAGCAAAGTTGCGAGACATCTATTCTACTACATTTTACCCAAAATGATGTTTGGTAGTGTTTCGGAGCATTTCGCTAAACTTTGGCACATAAATAGATGCAAAACTTGTGTTTCGGGCTCGAATGCACTTTTTTGGGGCACGAAGGTTAGTAGCATCTAGTCTACTACATTGGACCCAAAATGATGTTTGGGAGTGTTTTGGAACATTTCGCTATCCTTCGGCACATAAATAGATGCAAAACTTGTGTTTCAGGCCTGAATGCACTTTTTCGGGGCACCGAAGTTAAGTAGCATCCGATCTACTACATTGGACCAAAATGATGTTTGGGAGTGTTTTGGAACATTTCGCTATCCTTCGGCACATAAAAATATGCAATAGTTGTGTTTCGGGCCGGAATGCACTATTTCGAGGTATCGAAGTTAAGATGCATCCATTCTACTCTAGTTGACCCAAAATGATATTTGGGTGTGTTTTAGATCATTTCGCTAACCTTCGGACCTAAAAAGATGAAAAACTCATGTTTTGGGACTGAATGCACTATTTCAGGGTAGAAGAGTTGCGAAACATCCATTCAACTACATTCGACCCTAAATGATGTTTGGGAGTGTTTCGGAGCATTTCGCTAACCTTTGGCACATAAAAAGATGCAAAACTTGTGTTTTGGGCCTGAATGCACTTTTTTGGGGCACCGAAGTTGAGTAGCATCTTGTCTACTACATTGGACCCAAAATGATGTTTGGGAGTGTTTGGAACATTTCGCTATCCTTCGGCACATAAAAAGATGCAATAGTTGTGTTTCGGGCCGGAATGCACTATTTCGAGGTATCGAAGTTAAGATGCATCCATTCTACTCTAGTTGACCCAAAATGATATTTGGGTGTGTTTTAGATCATTTCGCTAACATTCGGACCTAAAAAGATGAAAAACTCATGTTTTGGGACTGAATGCACTATTTCAGGGTAGCAAAGTTGCGAAACATCCATTCTACTACATTCGACCCAAAATGATGTTTGGTAGTGTTTCGAGCATTTCGCTAACCTTTGGCACATAAAAAGATGCAAAACTTGTTTTTCGGGCTTGAATGCACTTTTTTGGGGCACCAAAGTTGAGTAGCATCTAGTCTACTACATTGGACCCAAAATGATTTTTGGGAGTGTTTTGGAACATTTCGCTATCCTTCGGCACATAAAAAGATGCAATAGTTGTGTTTCGGGCCGGAATGCACTATTTCGAGGTATCGAAGTTAAGATGCATCCATTCTACTCTGGTTGACACAAAATGATGTTTGGGTGCGTTTTAGACCATTTCGCTAACCTTCGGACCTAAAAAGATGAAAAACTCATGTTTTGGGCCTGAATGCAATATTTCAGGGTAGAAGAGTTGCGAACATCCATTCAGCTACATTCGACCCTAAATGATGTTTGGGAGTCTTTCGGAGCATTTCGCTATCCTTCGGCACATAAAAAGATGCAATAGTTGTGTTTCGGGCTCTGAATGCACTATTTTGAGGTGTCAAAGTTGTGATGCATCCATTCCACTCGGTTGACCCAAAATGATATTTGGGAGTGTTTTAGACCATTTCGCAAACCTTCGATCCTAAAAGATGAAAAACTTGTGTTTGGGCCTGAATGCACTATTTCAGGGTAGCAAAGTTGCGAAGCTTCCATTCTACTACATTCTACCTAAAATGATGTTTGGGAGTGTTTCGGAGCATTTCGCTTACCTCCGGCACATAAAAAGATGCGATAGTTGTGTTTCGAGCTGAATGCACTATTCTAGATATCGAAGTTGCGATGCATCCATTCTACTCACGGTTGACCAAAATGAATTTTGGGAGTGTCATAGATCATTTCGCTAATCTTCGGACCTAAAAAGATGAAAAACTCATGTTTTGGGACTGAATCTACTATTTTAGGGTAGCAAAGTTGCGAGACATCTATTCTACTACATTTTACCCAAAATGATGTTTGGTAGTGTTTCGGAGCATTTCGCTAACCTTTGGCACATAAATAGATGCAAAACTTGTGTTTCGGGCTTGAATGCACTTTTTTGGGGCACGAAGTTGAGTAGCATCTAGTTTACTACATTGGACCCAAAATGATGTTTGGGAGTGTTTTGGAACATTTCGCTATCCTTCGGCACATAAATAGATGCAAAACTTGTGTTTCAGGCCTGAATGCACTTTTTCGGCCCGCCGCCGAAAGTTGAGTAGCATCCGATCTACTACATTGGACCAAAATGATGTTTGGGAGTGTTTTGGAACATTTCGCTATCCTTCGGCACATAAAAATATGCAATAGTTGTGTTTCGAGCCGGAATGCACTATTTCGTGGTATCGAAGTTAAGATGCATCCATTCTACTCTAGTTGACCCAAAATGATATTTGGGTGTGTTTTAGATCATTTCGCTAACCTTCGGACCTAAAAAGATGAAAAACTCATGTTTTGGGACCGAATGCACTATTTCAGGGTAGAAGAGTTGCGAAACATCCATTCAACTACATTCGACCCTAAATGATGTTTGGGAGTGTTTCGGAGCATTTCGCTAACCTTTGGCACATAAAAAGATGCAAAACTTGTGTTTTGGGCCTGAATGCACTTTTTTGGGGCACCGAAGTTGAGTAGCATCTTGTCTACTACATTGGACCCAAAATGATGTTTGGGAGTGTTTGGAACATTTCGCTATCCTTCGGCACATAAAAAGATGCAATAGTTGTGTTTCGGGCCGGAATGCACTATTTCGAGGTATCGAAGTTAAGATGCATCCATTCTACTCTAGTTGACCCAAAATGATATTTGGGTGTGTTTTAGATCATTTCGCTAACATTCGGACCTAAAAAGATGAAAAACTCATGTTTTGGGACTGAATGCACTATTTCAGGGTAGCAAAGTTGCGAAACATCCATTCTACTACATTCGACCCAAAATGATGTTTGGTAGTGTTTCGGAGCATTTCGCTAACCTTTGGCACATAAAAAGATGCAAAACTTGTTTTTCGGGCTTGAATGCACTTTTTTGGGGCACCAAAGTTGAGTAGCATCTAGTCTACTACATTGGACCCAAAATGATTTTTGGGAGTGTTTTGGAACATTTCGCTATCCTTCGGCACATAAAAAGATGCAATAGTTGTGTTTCGGGCCGGAATCCACTATTTCGAGGTATCGAAGTTAAGATGCATCCATTCTACTCGGTTGATACAAAATGATGTTTGGGTGCGTTTTAGACCATTTCGCTAACCTTCGGACCTAAAAAGATGAAAAACTCATGTTTTGGGCCTGAATGCAATATTTCAAGGTAGAAGAGTTGCGAACATCCATTCAGCTACATTCGACCCTAAATGATGTTTGGGAGTCTTTCGGAGCATTTCGCTATCCTTCGGCACATAAAAAGATGCAATAGTTGTGTTTCGGGCTCGAATGCACTATTTTGAGGTGTCAAAGTTGTGATGCATCCATTCCACTCCGGTTGACCCAAAATGATATTTGGGAGTGTTTTAGACCATTTCGCAAACCATCGATCCTAAAAAGATGAAAAACTCGTGTTTGGGCCAGAATGCACTATTTCGGGGTAGCAAAGTTGCGAAGCTTCCATTCTACTACATTCTACCTAAAATGATGTTTGGGATTGTTTCGAGCATTTCGCTAACCTTCGGCACATAAAAAGATGCAATAGTTGTGTTTCGGGCCCGAGTGCACTATTTCGAGGTATCGAAGTTGCGGTGCATCCATTCTTCTCTCGGTTGACCCAAAATGATATTTGGGAGTGTTTTAGACTATTTCGCTAAACTTCGGACATAAAAACATGAAAACTCGTGTTTGGGCCCGAATGCACTATTTCGGGGTAGCAAAGTTGCGAAGCATCCATTCTACTACATTCGACGAAAAATGATGTTTGGCGGTGTTTCGGAGCATTTCGCTTACCTCCGGCACATCAAAAGATGCGATAGTTGTGTTTCGAGCCCGAATGCACTATTCTAGGTATCGAAGTTGCGATGCATCCATTCTACTCGGTTGACCAAAATGAATTTTGGGAGTGTCATAGATCATTTCGCTAATCTTCGAACTAAAAAGATGAAAAACTCATGTTTTGAGACCGAATCTAGTACTATTTTAGAGTAGCAAAGTTGCGAGACATCTATTCTACTACATTTTACCCAAAATTGATGTTTGGTAGTGTTTCGGAGCATTTCGCTAACCTTTGGCACATAAATAGATGCAAAACTTGTGTTTCGGGCCTGAATGCACTTTTTTGGGGCACCGAAGTTGAGTAGCATCTAGTCTACTACATTGGACCCAAAATGATGTTTGGGAGTGTTTTGGAACATTTCGCTATCCTTCGGCACATAAATAGATGCAAAACTTATGTTTCAGGCCTGAATGCACTTTTTCGGGGCACCGAAGTTGAGTAGCATCCAGTCTACTACATTGGACCAAAATGATGTTTGGGAGTGTTTTGGAACATTTCGCTATCCTTCGGCACATAAAAAGATGCAATAGTTGTGTTTCGGGCCGGAATGCACTATTTCGAGGTATCGAAGTTAAGATGCATCCATTCTACTCTAGTTGACCCAAAATGATATTTGGGTGTGTTTTAGATCATTTCGCTAACATTCGGACCTAAAAAGATGAAAAACTCATGTTTTGGGCCTGAATGCACTATTTCAGGGTAGAAGAGTTGCGAAACATCCATTCAACTACATTCGACCCAAAATGATGTTTGGGAGTGTTTCGGAGCATTTCGCTAACCTTTGGCACATAAAAAGATGCAAAACTTGTGTTTTGGGCCTGAATGCACTTTTTTGGGGCACCGAAGTTGAGTAGCATCTTGTCTACTACATTGGACCCAAAATGATGTTTGGGAGTGTTTGGAACATTTCGCTATCCTTCGGCACATAAAAAGATGCAATAGTTGTGTTTCGGGCCGGAATGCACTATTTCAAGGTATCGAAGTTAAGATGCATCCATTCTACTCTAGTTGACCCAAAATGATATTTGGGTGTGTTTTAGATCATTTCGCTAACATTCGGACCTAAAAAGATGAAAAACTCATGTTTTGGGACTGAATGCACTATTTCAGGGTAGCAAAGTTGCGAAACATCCATTCTACTACATTCGACCCAAAATGATGTTTGGTAGTGTTTCGGAGCATTTCGCTAACCTTTGGCACATAAAAAGATGCAAAACTTGTGTTTCGGCTTTGAATGCACTTTTTTGGGGCACCAAAGTTGAGTAGCATCTAGTCTACTACATTGGACCCAAAATGATGTTTGGGAGTGTTTTGGAACATTTCGCTATCCTTCGGCACATAAAAAGATGCAATAGTTGTGTTTCGGGCCGGAATGCACTATTTCGAGGTATCGAAGTTAAGATGCATCCATTCTAGTCTGGTTGACACAAAATGATGTTTGGGTGCGTTTTAGACCATTTCGCTAACCTTCGGACCTAAAAAGATGAAAAACTCATGTTTTGGGCCTGAATGCACTATTTCAGGGTAGAAGAGTTGCGAAACATCCAGTCAACTACATTCGACGCTAAATGATGTTTGGGAGTGTTTCGGAGCATTTCGCTAACCTTCGGCACATAAAAAGATGCAATAGTTGTGTTTCGGGCCGAATGCACTATTTTGAGGTGTCAAAGTTGTGATGCATCCATTCCACTGCGGTTGACCCAAAATGATATTTGGGAATGTTTTAGACCATTTCGCAAACCTTCGATCCTAAAAAGATGAAAAACTCGTGTTTGTGCTCGAATGCACTATTTCGGGGTAGCAAATTTGCGAAGCTTCCATTCTACTACATTCTACCTAAAATGATGTTTGGGATTGTAACAGAGCATTTCCCTAACCTTCGGCACATAAAAAGATGCAATAGTTGTGTTTCGGGCCCGAGTGCACTATTTCGAGGTATCGGTATCGAAGTTGCGGTGCATACATTCTTCTCTGGTTGACCCAAAATGATATTTGGGAGTGTTTTAGACTATTTCGCTAAACTTCGGACATAAAAACATGAAAACTCGTGTTTGGGCCTGAATGCACTATTTCAGGGTAGCAAAGTTGCGAAGCATCCATTCTACTACATTCGACCAAAAATGATGTTTGGGAGTGTTTCGAGCATTTCGCTTACCTCCGGCACATAAAAAGATGCGATAGTTGTGTTTCGAGCCCGAATGCACTATTCTAGGTATCGAAGTTGCGATGCATCCATTCTACTGGTTGACCAAAATGAATTTTGGGAGTGTCATAGATCATTTCGCCAATCTTCGGACCTAAAAAGATGAAAAACTCATGTTTTGGGACTGAATCTACTATTTTAGGGTAGCAAAGTTGTGAGACATCTATTCTACTACATTTTACCCAAAATGATGTTTGGTAGTGTTTTGGAGAATTTCGCTAACCTTTGGCACATAAATAGATGCAAAACTTGTGTTTCGGGCCTGAATGCACTTTTTTGGGGCACCGAAGTTGAGTAGCATCTAGTCTACTACATTGGACCCAAAATGATGTTTGGGAGTGTTTTGGAACATTTCGCTATCCTTCGGCACATAAATAGATGCAAAACTTGTGTTTCAGGCCTGAATGCACTTTTTCGGGGCACCGAAGTTGAGTAGCATCCAGTCTACTACATTGGACCAAAATGATGTTTGGGAGTGTTTTGGAACATTTCGCTATCCTTCGGCACATAAAAAGATGCAATAGTTGTGTTTCGGGCCGGAATGCACTATTTCGAGGTATCGAAGTTAAGATGCATCCATTCTACTCTAGTTGACCCAAAATGATATTAGGGTGTGTTTTAGATCATTTCGCTAACCTTCGGACCTAAAAAGATGAAAAACTCATGTTTTGGGACCGAATGAACTATTTCGGGGTAGAAGAGTTGCGAAACATCCATTCAACTACATTCGACCCTAAATGATGTTTGGGAGTGTTTCGGAGCATTTCGCTAACCTTTGGCACATAAAAAGATGCAAAACTTGTGTTTTGTGCTTGAATGCACTTTTTTGGGGCACCGAAGTTGAGTAGCATCTTGTCTACTACATTGGACCCAAAATGATGTTTGGGAGTGTTTGGAACATTTCGCTATCCTTCGGCACATAAAAAGATGCAATAGTTGTGTTTCGGGCCGGAATGCACTATTTCGAGGTATCGAAGTTAAGATGCATCCATTCTACTCTAGTTGACCCAAAATGATATTTGGGTGTGTTTTAGATCATTTCGCTAACATTCGGACCTAAAAAGATGAAAAACTCATGTTTTGGGACTGAATGCACTATTTTAGGGTTGCAAAGTTGCGAAACATCCATTCTACTACATTCGACCCAAAATGATGTTTGGGTGTGTTTCGGAGCATTTCGCTAACCTTTGGCACATAAAAAGATGCAAAACTTGTGTTTCGGGCCTGAATGCACTTTTTTGGGGCACCGAAGTTGAGTAGCATCTAGTCTACTACATTGGACCCAAAATGATGTTTGGGAGTGTTTTGGAACATTTCGCTATCCTTCGGCACATAAAAAGATGCAATAGTTGTGTTTCGGGCCGGAATGCACTATTTCGAGGTATCGAAGTTAAGATGCATCCATTCTAGTCTGGTTGACACAAAATGATGTTTGGGTGCGTTTTAGACCATTTCGCTAACCTTCGGACCTAAAAAGATGTAAAACTCATGTTTTGGGCCTGAATGCACTATTTCAGGGTAGAAGAGTTGCGAACATCCATTCAGCTACATTCGACCCAAAATGATGTTTGGGAGTCTTTCGGAGCATTTCGCTAACCTTCGGCACATAAAAAGATGCAATAGTTGTGTTTCGGGCCTTGAATGCACTATTTTGAGGTGTCAAAGTTGTGATGCATCCATTCCACTGGTTGACCCAATATGATATTTGGGAATGTTTTAGACCATTTCGCAAACCTTCGATCCTAAAAAGATGAAAAACTCGTGTTTGTGCTCGAATGCACTATTTCGGGGTAGCAAAGTTGCGAAGCTTCCATTCTACTACATTCTACCTAAAATGATGTTTGGGATTGTTTCGAGCATTTCCCTAACCTTCGGCACATAAAAAGATGCAATAGTTGTGTTTCGGGCCGAGTGCACTATTTCGAGGTATCGAAGTTGCGGTGCATCCATTCTTCTCTGGTTGACCCAAAATGATATTTGGGAGTGTTTTAGACTATTTCGCTAAACTTCGGACATAAAAACATGAAAACTCGTGTTTGGGCTCGAATGCACTATTTCGGGGTAGCAAAGTTGCGAAGCATCCATTCTACTACATTCGACCAAAAATGATGTTTGGGGGTGTTTCGAGCATTTCGCTTACCTCCGGCACATAAAAAGATGTGATAGTTGTGTTTCGAGCCTGAATGCACTATTCTAGGATCGAAGTTGCGATGCATCCATTCTACTCCCGGTTGACCAAAATGAATTTTGGGAGTGTCATAGATCATTTCGCTAATCTTCGGACCTAAAAAGATGATAAACTCATGTTTTGGGACTGAATCTACTATTTTAGGGTAGCAAAGTGCGAGACATCTATTCTACTACATTTTACCCAAAATGATGTTAGGTAGTGTTTCGGAGCATTTCGCTAACCTTTGGCACATAAAAAGATGCAAAACTTGTGTTTCGGGCCTGAATGCACTTTTTTGGGGCACCGAAGTTGAGTAGCATCTAGTCTACTACTTTGGACCCAAAATGATGTTTGGGAGTGTTTTGGAACATTTCGCTATCCTTCGGCACATAAATAGATGCAAAACTTGTGTTTCGAGGGCTCCGAATGCACTTTTTCGGGGCACCGAAGTTGAGTAGCATCCAGTCTACTACATTGGACAAAAATGATGTTTGGGAGTGTTTTGGAACATTTCGCTATCCTTCGGCACATAAAAAGATGCAATAGTTGTGTTTCGGGCCGAATGCACTATTTCGAGTTATCGAAGTTAAGATGCATCCATTCTACTCTAGTTGACCCAAAATGATATTAGGGTGTGTTTTAGATCATTTCGCTAACCTTCGGACCTAAAAAGATGAAAAACTCATGTTTTGGGACCGAATGCACTATTTCGGGGTAGAAGAGTTGCGAAACATCCATTCAACTACATTCGACCCTAAATGATGTTTGGGAGTGTTTCGAGCATTTCGCTAACCTTTGGCACATAAAAAGATGCGAAACTTGTGTTTTGGGCCTGAATGCACTTTTTTGGGGCACCGAAGTTGAGTAGCATCTTGTCTACTACATTGGACCCAAAATGATGTTTGGGAGTGTTTGGAACATTTCGCTATCCTTCGGCACATAAAAAGATGCAATAGTTGTGTTTCGGGCCGGAATGCACTATTTCAAGGTATCGAAGTTAAGTTGCATCCATTCTACTCTAGTTGACCCAAAATGATATTTGGGTGTGTTTTAGATCATTTCGCTAACATTCGGACCTAAAAAGATGAAAAACTCATGTTTTGGGACCGAATGCACTATTTCAGGGTAGAAAAGTTGTGAAACATCCATTCTACTACATTCGACCCAAAATGATCTTTGGGAGTGTTTCGGAGCATTTCGCTAACCTTTCGCACATAAAAAGATGCAATAGTTGTGTTTCGGGCCTGAATGCACTTTTTTGGGGCACCGAAGTTGAGTAGCATCTAGTCTACTAAATTGGACCCAAAATGATGTTTGGGAGTGTTTTGGAACATTTCGCTATCCTTCGGCACATAAAAAGATGCAATAGTTGTGTTTCGGGCCGGAATGCACTATTTCGAGGTATCGAAGTTAAGATGCATCCATTCTACTCTGGTTGACACAAAATGATGTTTGGGTGCGTTTTAGACCATTTCGCTAACCTTCGGACCTAAAAAGATGAAAAACTCATGTTTTGGGCCCGAATGCACTATTTCAGGGTAGTAATTGCGAACCATCCATTCTACTAGATTCGACCCAAAATGATGTTTGGGAGTGTTTCGGAGCATTTCGCTAACCTTCGGCACATAAAAAGATTCAATAGTTGTGTTTCGGTCCCGAATGCACTATTTTGAGGTGTCAAAGTTGGGATGCATCCATTCCACTCCGGTTGACCCAAAATGATATTTCGGACTGTTTTAGACCATTTCGCAAACCTTCGATCCTAAAAAGATGAAAAACTCGTGTTTGGGCCTGAATGCACTATTTCGGGGTAGCAAAGTTGCGAAGCTTCCATTCTACTACATTCTATCTAAAATAATGTTTGGGATTGTTTCGCAGCATTTCCCTAACCTTCGGCACATAAAAAGATGCAATAGTTGTGTTTCGGGCCCGAGTGCACTATTTCGAGGTATCGAAGTTGCGGTGCATCCATTCTTCTCTGGTTGACCCAAAATGACATTTGGAGTGTTTTAGACTATTTCGCTAAACTTCGGACGAGAAAAACATGAAAACTCGTGTTTGGGCCTCGAATGCACTATTTCGGGGTAGCAAAGTTGCGAAGCATCCATTCTACTACATTCGACCAAAAATGATGTTTGGGAGTGTTTCGGAGCATTTCGCTTACCTCCGGCACATAAAAAGATGCGATAGTTGTGTTTCAGACCTGAATGCACTATTCCAGGTATCGAAGTTGCGATGCATCCATTCTACTCTGGTTGACCAAAATGAATTTTGGGAGTGTTATAGATCATTTCGCTAATCTTCGGACCTAAAAAGATGAAAAACTCATGTTTTGGGATTGAATCTACTATTTTAGGGTAGCAAAGTTGCGAGACATCTATTCTACTACATTTTACCCAAAATGATGTTTGGTAGTGTTTCGGAGCATTTCGCTAACCTTTGGCACATAAATAGATGCAAAACTTGTGTTTCGGGCCTGAATGCACTTTTTTGGGGCACCGAAGTTGAGTAGCATCTAGTCTACTACATTGGACCGAAAATGATGTTTGGGAGTGTTTTGGAACATTTCGCTATCCTTCGGCACATAAATAGATGCAAAACTTGTGTTTCGAGCTCGAATGCACTTTTTCGGGGCACCGATGTTGAGTAGCATCCGATCTACTACATTGGACCAAAATGATGTTTGGGAGTGTTTTGGAACATTTCGCTATCCTTCGGCACATAAAAAGATGCAATAGTTGTGTTTCGGGCCGGAATGCACTATTTCGAGGTATCGAAGTTAAGATGCATCCATTCTACTCTAGTTGACCCAAAATGATATTTGGGTGTGTTTTAGATCATTTCGCTAACCTTCGGACCTAAAAAGATGAAAAACTCATGTTTTGGGACTGAATGCACTATTTCAGGGTAGAAGAGTTGCGAAACATCCATTCTACTACATTCGACCCAAAATGATCTTTGGGAGTGTTTCGGAGCATTTCGCTAACCTTTGGCACATAAAAAGATGCAATAGTTGTGTTTCGGGCCTGAATGCACTTTTTTGGGGCACCGAAGTTGAGTAGCATCTAGTCTACTACATTGGACCCAAAATGATGTTTGGGAGTGTTTTGGAACATTTCGCTATCCTTCGGCACATAAAAAGATGCAATAGTTGTGTTTCGGGCCGGAATGCACTATTTCGAGGTATCGAAGTTAAGATGCATCCATTCAACTCGGTTGACACAAAATGATGTTTGGGTGCGTTTTAGACCATTTCGCTAACCTTCGGACCTAAAAAGATGAAAAACTCATGTTTTGGGCCTGAATGCACTATTTCAGGGTAGAAGAGTTGCGAAACATCCATTCTACTACATTCGACCCAAAATGATGTTTGGGAGTGTTTCGGAGCATTTCGCTAACCTTCGGCAAATAAAAAGATGCAATAGTTGTGTTTCGGGCCTGAATGCACTATTTTGAGGTGTCAAAGTTGTGATGCATCCATTCCACGCTGGTTGACCCAAAATGATATTTGGGAGTGTTTTAGACCATTTCGCAAACCTTCGATCCTAAAAGATGAAAAACTTGTGTTTGGGCCTGAATGCACTATTTCAGGGTAGCAAAGTTGCGAAGCTTCCATTCTACTACATTCTACCTAAAATGATGTTTGGGATTGTTTCAGAGCATTTCGCTAACCTTCGGCACATAAAAAGATGCAATAGTTGTGTTTCGGGCCTGAGTGCACTATTTCGAGGTATCGAAGTTGCGGTGCATCCATTCTTCTCTGGTTGACCCAAAATGATATTTGGGAGTGTTTTAGACTATTTCGCTAAACTTCGGACCTAAAAACATGAAAACTCGTGTTTGGGCCTGAATGCACTATTTCAGGGTAGCAAAGTTGCGAAGCATCCATTCTACTACATTCGACCAAAAATGATGTTTGGGAGTGTTTCGGAGCATTTCGCTAACCTCGGCACATAAAAAGATGCGATAGTTGTGTTTCGGGCCTGAATGCACTATTTTGAGGTGTCAAAGTTGTGATGCATCCATTCCACTCTGGTTGACCCAAAATGAATTTTGGGAGTGTCATAGATTATTTCGCTAATCTTTGGACCTAAAAAGATGAAAAACTCATGTTTTGGGACTGAATCTACTATTTTAGGGTAGCAAAGTTGCGAGACATCTATTCTACTACATTTTACCCAAAATGATGTTTGGTAGTGTTTCGGAGCATTTCGCTAACCTTTGCCACATAAATAGATGCAAAACTTGTGTTTCGGGCCTGAATGCACTTTTTTGGGGCACCGAAGTTGAGTAGCATCTAGTCTACTACATTGGACCGAAAATGATGTTTGGGAGTGTTTTGGAACATTTCGCTATCCTTCGGCACATAAATAGATGCAAAACTTGTGTTTCGGCTCGAATGCACTTTTTCGGGCACCGATGTTGAGTAGCATCCGGTCTACTACATTGGACCAAAATGATGTTTGGGAGTGTTTTGGAACATTTCGCTATCCTTCGGCACATAAAAAGATGCAATAGTTGTGTTTCGGGCCGAATGCACTATTTCGAGGTATCGAAGTTAAGATGCATCCATTCTACTCTAGTTGACCCAAAATGATGTTTGGGTGTGTTTTAGATCATTTCGCTAACCTTCGGACCTAAAAAGATGAAAAACTCATGTTTTGGGACCGAATGCACTATTTTAGGGTAGAAGAGTTGCGAAACATCCATTCTACTACATTCGACCCTAAATGATGTTTGGGAGTGTTTCGGAGCATTTCGCTAACCTTTGGCACATAAAAAGATGCAAAACTTGTGTTTCGGGCTCGAATGCACTTTTTTGGGGCACCGAAGTTGAGTAGCATCTAGTCTACTACATTGGACCCAAAATGATGTTTGGGAGTGTTTTGGAACATTTCGCTATCCTTCGGCACATAAAAAGATGCAATAGTTGTGTTTCGGGCCGAATGCACTATTTCGAGGTATCGAAGTCAAGATGCATCCATTCAACTCCGGTTGACACAAAATGATGTTTGGGTGCGTTTTAGACCATTTCGCTAACCTTCGGACCTAAAAAGATGAAAAACTCATGTTTTGGGCCCGAATGCACTATTTCGGGGTAGAAAGTTGCGAACCATCCATTCTACTAGATTCGACCAAAAATGATGTTTGGGAGTGTTTCGGAGCATTTCGCTAACCTTCGGCACATAAAAAGATGCAATAGTTGTGTTTCGGGCCTGAATGCACTATTTTGAGGTGTCAAAGTTGTGATGCATCCATTCCACTCGGTTGACCCAAAATGATATTTGGGAGTGTTTTAGACCATTTCGCAAACCTTCGATCCTAAAAAGATGAAAAACTCGTGTTTGGGCCTCGAATGCACTATTTCAGGGTAGCAAAGTTGCGAAGCTTCCATTCTACTACATTCTACCTAAAATGATGTTTGGGATTGTTTCAGAGCATTTCGCTAACCTTCGGCACATAAAAAGATGCAATAGTTGTGTTTCGGGCCTGAGTGCACTATTTCGAGGTATCGAAGTTGCGGTGCATCCATTCTTCTCTTGTTGACCCAAAATGATATTTGGGAGTGTTTTAGACTATTTCGCTAAACTTCGGACCTAAAAACATGAAAACTCGTGTTTGGGCCTCGAATGCACTATTTCGGGGTAGCAAAGTTGCGAAGCATCCATTCTACTACATTCGACCAAAAATGATGTTTGGGAGTGTTTCGGAGCATTTTGCTTACCTCGGCACATAAAAAGATGCGATAGTTGTGTTTCGGGCCCGAATGCACTATTCCGAGTATCGAAGTTGCGATGCATCCATTCTACTCTGGTTGACCAAAATGAATTTTGGGAGTGTCATAGATCATTTCGCTAATCTTCGGACCTAAAAAGATGAAAAACTCATGTTTTGGGACTGAATCTACTATTTTAGGGTAGCAAAGTTGCGAGACATCTATTCTACTACATTTTACCCAAAATGATGTTTGGTAGTGTTTCGAGCATTTCGCTAACCTTTGCCACATAAATAGATGCAAAACTTGTGTTTCGGGCCCGAATGCACTTTTTTGGGGCACCGAAGTTGAGTAGCATCTAGTCTACTACATTGGACCGAAAATGATGTTTGGGAGTGTTTTGGAACATTTCGCTATCCTTCGGCACATAAATAGATGCAAAACTTGTGTTTCGTGCCCGAATGCACTTTTCGGGGCACCGATGTTGAGTAGCATCCAGTCTACTACATTGGACCAAAATGATGTTTGGGAGTGTTTTGGAACATTTCGCTATCCTTCGGCACATAAAAAGATGCAATAGTTGTGTTTCGGGCCGGAATGCACTATTTCGAGGTATCGAAGTTAAGATGCATCCATTCTACTCTAGTTGACCCAAAATGATATTTGGGTGTGTTTTAGATCATTTCGCTAACCTTCGGACCTAAAAAGATGAAAAACTCATGTTTTGGGACCGAATGCACTATTTTAGGGTAGAAGAGTTGCGAAACATCCATTCTACTACATTCGACCCTAAATGATGTTTGGGAGTGTTTCGGAGCATTTCGCTAACCTTTGGCACATAAAAAGATGTAAAACTTGTGTTTCGGGCCTGAATGCACTTTTTTTGGGGCACCGAAGTTGAGTAGCATCTAGTCTACTACATTGGACCCAAAATGATGTTTGGGAGTGTTTTGGAACATTTCGCTATCCTTCGGCACATAAAAAGATGCAATAGTTGTGTTTCGGGCCCGAATGCACTATTTCGAGGTATCGAAGTCAAGATGCATCCATTCAACTCTGGTTGACACAAAATGATGTTTGGGTGCGTTTTAGACCATTTCGCTAACCTTCGTACCTAAAAAGATGAAAAACTCATGTTTTGGGCCCGAATGCACTATTTCGGGGTAGAAGAGTTGCGAAACATCCATTCAACTACATTCGACCCTAAATGATGTTTGGGAGTGTTTCGGAGCTTTTCGCTAACCTTCGGCACATAAAAAGATGCAATAGTTGTGTTTCGGGCCTGAATGCACTATTTTGAGGTGTCAAAGTTGTGATGCATCCATTCCACTGGGTTGACCCAAAATGATATTTGGGAGTGTTTTAGACCATTTCGCAAACCTTCGATCCTAAAAAGATGAAAAACTCGTGTTTGGGCCCGAATGCACTATTTCGGGGTAGCAAAGTTGCGAAGCTTCCATTCTACTACATTCTACCTAAAATGATGTTTGGGATTGTTTCGAGCATTTCGCTAACCTTCGGCACATAAAAAGATGCAATAGTTGTGTTTCGGGCCTGAGTGCACTATTTCGAGGTATCGAAGTTGCGGTGCATCCATTCTTCTCTGGTTGACCCAAAATGATATTTGGGAGTGTTTTAGACTATTTCGCTAAACTTCGGACCTAAAAACATGAAAACTCGTGTTTGGGCCTGAATGCACTATTTCAGGGTAGCAAAGTTGCGAAGCATCCATTCTACTACATTCGACCAAAAATGATGTTTGGGAGTGTTTCGAGCATTTTGCTTACCTCGGCACATAAAAAGATGCGATAGTTGTGTTTCGGCCTGAATGCACTATTCCGAGTATCGTAGTTGCGATGCATCCATTCTACTCGGTTGACCAAAATGAGTTTTGGGAGTGTCATAGATCATTTCGCTAATCTTCGGACCTAAAAAGATGAAAAACTCATGTTTTGGGACCGAATCTACTATTTTAGGGTAGCAAAGTTGCGAGACATCTATTCTACTACATTTTACCCAAAATGATGTTTGGTAGTGTTTCGGAGCATTTCGCTAACCTTTGGCACATAAATAGATGCAAAACTTGTGTTTCGGGCCTGAATGCACTTTTTTGGGGCACCGAAGTTGAGTAGCATCTAGTCTACTACATTGGACCCAAAATGATGTTTGGGGGTGTTTTGGAACATTTCGCTATCCTTCGGCACATAAATAGATGCAAAACTTGTGTTTCGGGCCTGAATGCACTTTTTTGGGGCACCGAAGTTGAGTAGCATCCAGTCTACTACATTGGACCAAAATGATGTTTGGGAGTGTTTTGGAACATTTCGCTATCCTTCGGCACATAAAAAGATGCAATAGTTGTGTTTCGGGCCGGAATGCACTATTTCGAGGTATCGAAGTTAAGATGCATCCATTCTACTCTAGTTGACCCAAAATGATATTTGGGTGTGTTTTAGATCATTTCGCTAACCTTCGGACCTAAAAAGATGAAAAACTCATGTTTTGGGACCGAATGCACTATTTCGGGGTAGAAGAGTTGCGAAACATCCATTCAACTACATTCGACCCAAAATGATGTTTGCGAGTGTTTCGGAGCATTTAACTAACCTTTGGCACATAAAAAGATGCAAAACTTGTGTTTTGGGCTCGAATGCACTTTTTTGGGGCACCGAAGTTGAGTAGCATCTTGTCTACAACATTGGACCCAAAATGATGTTTGGGAGTGTTTGGAACATTTCGCTATCCTTCGGCACATAAAAAGATGCAATAGTTGTGTTTCGGGCGGAATGCACTATTTCGAGGTATCGAAATTAAGATGCATCCATTCTACTCCGGTTGACCCAAAATGATATTTGGGTGTGTTTTAGATCATTACGCTAACATTCGGACCTAAAAAGATGAAAAACTCATGTTTTGGGACTAAATGCACTATTTCGGGGTAGCAAAGTTGCGAAACATCCATTCTACTACATTCGACCCAAAATGATGTTTGGTAGTGTTTCAGAGCATTTCGCTAACCTTTGGCACATAAAAAGATGCAAAACTTGTGTTTCGGGCCGAATGCACTTTTTTGGGGCACCGAAGTTGAGTAGCATCTAGTCTACTACATTGGACCCAAAATGATGTTTGGGAGTGTTTTGGAACATTTCGCTATCCTTCGGAACATAAAAAGATGCAATAGTTGTGTTTCGGGCCGGAATGCACTATTTTGAGGTATCGAAGTTAAGATGCATCCATTCTACTCTGTTTGACACAAAATGATGTTTGGGTGCGTTTTAGACCATTTCGCTAACCTTCGGACCTAAAAAGATGAAAAACTCATGTTTTGGGCCTAAATGCACTATTTCGAGTAGAAGAGTTGCGAAACATCCATTCAACTACATTCGACCCTAAATGATGTTTGGGAGTGTTTCGGAGCATTTCGCTAACCTTCGGCACATAAAAAGATGCAATAGTTGTGTTTCGGGCTCGAATGCACTATTTTGAGGTGTCAAAGTTGTGATGCATCCATTCCACTCCGGTTGACCTAAAATGATATTTGGGAGTGTTTTAGACCATTTCGCAAACCTTCGATCCTAGAAAGATGAAAAACTCGTGTTTGGGCTCGAATGCACTATTTCGGGGTAGCAAAGTTGCGAAGCTTCCATTCTACTACATTCTACCTAAAATGATGTTTGGGATTGTTTCGAGCATTTCGCTAACCTTCGGCACATAAAAAGATGCAATAGTTGTGTTTCGATGCGAGTGCACTATTTCGAGGTATCGAAGTTGCGGTGCATCCATTCTTCTCTCGGTTGACCCAAAATGATATTTGGGAGTGTTTTAGACTATTTCGCTAAACTTCGGACCTAAAAACATGAAAACTCGTGTTTGGGCTTGAATGCACTATTTCAGGGTAGCAAAGTTGCGAAGCATCCATTCTACTACATTCGACCAAAAATGATGTTTGGGAGTGTTTCGAGCATTTTGCTTACCTCCGGCACATAAAAAGATGCGATAGTTGTGTTTCGGGCCTGAATGCACTATTCCGAGGTATCGAAGTTGCGATGCATCCATTCTACTCTGGTTGACCAAAATGAATTTTGGGAGTGTCATAGATCATTTCGCTAATCTTCGGACCTAAAAAGATGAAAAACTCATGTTTTGGGACTGAATCTACTATTTTAGGGTAGCAATGTTGCGAGACATCTATTCTACTACATTTTACCCAAAATGATGTTTGGTAGTGTTTCGGAGCATTTCGCTAACGTTTGGCACATAAATAGATGCAAAACTTGTGTTTCGGGCCTGAATGCACTTTTTTGGGGCACCGAAGTTGAGTAGCATCTAGTCTACTACATTGGACCCAAAATGATGTTTGGGAGTGTTTTGGAACATTTCGCTATCCTTCGGCACATAAAAAGATGCAATAGTTGTGTTTCGGGCCGGAATGCACTATTTCGAGGTATCGAAGTTAAGATGCATCCATTCTACTCCGGTTGACACAAAATGATGTTTGGGTGCGTTTTAGACCATTTCGCTAACCTTCGGACCTAAAAAGATGAAAAACTCATGTTTTGGGCTCGAATGCACTATTTCGGGGTAGAAGAGTTGCGAAACATCCATTCAACTACATTCGACCCTAAATGATGTTTGGGAGTGTTTCGGAGCATTTCGCCAACCTTCGGCACATAAAAAGATGTAATAGTTGTGTTCCGGCCCTGAATGCACTATTTTGAGGTATCAAAGTTGTGATGCATCCATTCCACTCTGGTTGACCCAAAATGCTATTTGGGAGTGTTTTAGACCATTTCGCAAACCTTCGATCCTAAAAAGATGAAAAACTCGTGTTTGTGCTCGAATGCACTATTTCGGGGTAGCAAAGTTGCGAAGCTTCCATTCTACTACATTCTACCTAAAATGATGTTTGGGATTGTTTCGCAGCATTTCCCTAACCTTCGGCACATAAAAAGATGCAATAGTTGTGTTTCGGGCCCGAGTGCACTATTTCGAGGTATCGAAGTTGCGGTGCATCCATTCTTCTCCGGTTGACCCAAAATGATATTTGGGAGTGTTTTAGACTATTTCGCTAAACTTCGGACATAAAAACATGAAAACTCGTGTTTGGTCCCGAATGCACTATTTCGGGGTAGCAAAGTTGCGAAGCATCCATTCTACTACATTCGAGCAAAAATGATGTTTGGGAGTGTTTCGAGCATTTCGCTTACCTCCGGCACATAAAAAGATGCGATAGTTGTGTTTCGGGCCCGAATGCACTATTCTAGGTATCGAAGTTGCGATGCATCCATTCTACTCTGGTTGACCAAAATGAATTTTGGGAGTGTCATAGATCATTTCGCTAATCTTCGGACCTAAAAAGATGAAAAACTCATGTTTTGGGACTGAATCTACTATTTTAGGGTAGCAAAGTTGCGAGACATCTATTCTACTACATTTTACCCAAAATGATGTTAGGTAGTGTTTCGGAGCATTTCGCTAACCTTTGGCACATAAATAGATGCAAAACTTGTGTTTCGGGCTGAATGCACTTTTTTGGGGCACCGAAGTTGAGTAGCATCTAGTCTACTACTTTGGACCCAAAATGATGTTTGGGAGTGTTTTGGAACATTTCGTTATCCTTCGGCACATAAAAAGATGCAATAGTTGTGTTTCGGGCCGGAATGCACTATTTCGAGGTATCGAAGTTAAGATGCATCCATTCTACTCTGGTTGACACAAAATGATGTTTGGGTGCGTTTTAGACCATTTCGCTAACCTTCGGACCTAAAAAGATGAAAAACTCATGTTTTGGGCCTGAATGCAATATTTCAGGGTAGAAGAGTTGCGAACATCCATTCAGCTACATTCGACCCTAAATGATGTTTGGGAGTCTTTCGGAGCATTTCGCTAACCTTTGGCACATAAAAAGATGCAAAACTTGTGTTTTGGGCCTGAATGCACTTTTTTGGGGCACCGAAGTTGAGTAGCATCTTGTCTACTACATTGGACCCAAAATGATGTTTGGGAGTGTTTGGAACATTTCGCTATCCTTCGGCACATAAAAAGATGCAATAGTTGTGTTTCGGGCCGGAATGCACTATTTCGAGGTATCGAAATTAAGATGCATCCATTCTACTCGGTTGACCCAAAATGATATTTGGGTGTGTTTTAGATCATTACGCTAACATTCGGACCTAAAAAGATGAAAAACTCATGTTTTGGGACTAAATGCACTATTTCGGGGTAGCAAAGTTGCGAAACATCCATTCTACTACATTCGACCCAAAATGATGTTTGGTAGTGTTTCGGAGCATTTCGCTAACCTTTGGCACATAAAAAGATGCAAAACTTGTGTTTCGGGCCGAATGCACTTTTTTGGGGCACCGAAGTTGAGTAGCATCTAGTCTACTACATTGGACCCAAAATGATGTTTGGGAGTGTTTTGGAACATTTCGCTATCCTTCGGAACATAAAAAGATGCAATAGTTGTGTTTCGGGCCGGAATGCACTATTTCGAGGTATCGAAGTTAAGATGCATCCATTCTACTCTCGTTTGACACAAAATGATGTTTGGGTGCGTTTTAGACCATTTCGCTAACCTTCGGACCTAAAAAGATGAAAAACTCATGTTTTGGGCCTAAATGCACTATTTCGGAGTAGAAGAGTTGCGAAACATCCATTCAACTACATTCGACCCTAAATGATGTTTGGGAGTGTTTCGAGCATTTCGCTAACCTTCGGCACATAAAAAGATGCAATAGTTGTGTTTCGGGCCCGAATGCACTATTTTGAGGTGTCAAAGTTGTGATGCATCCATTCCACTGGTTGACCTAAAATGATATTTGGGAGTGTTTTAGACCATTTCGCAAACCTTCGATCCTAGAAAGATGAAAAACTCGTGTTTGGGCCCGAATGCACTATTTCGGGGTAGCAAAGTTGCGAAGCTTCCATTCTACTACATTCTACCTAAAATGATGTTTGGGATTGTTTCGAGCATTTCGCTAACCTTCGGCACATAAAAAGATGCAATAGTTGTGTTTCGGTGCCGAGTGCACTATTTCGAGGTATCGAAGTTGCGGTGCATCCATTCTTCTCTCGGTTGACCCAAAATGATATTTGGGAGTGTTTTAGACTATTTCGCTAAACTTCGGACCTAAAAACATGAAAACTCGTGTTTGGGCCTGAATGCACTATTTCAGGGTAGCAAAGTTGCGAAGCATCCATTCTACTACATTCGACCAAAAATGATGTTTGGGAGTGTTTCGAGCATTTTGCTTACCTCCGGCACATAAAAAGATGCGATAGTTGTGTTTCGGGCCCGAATGCACTATTCCGAGGTATCGAAGTTGCGATGCATCCATTCTACTCCGGTTGACCAAAATGAATTTTGGGAGTGTCATAGATCCTTTCGCTAATCTTCGGACCTAAAAAGATGAAAAACTCATGTTTTGGGACTGAATCTACTATTTTAGGGTAGCAAAGTTGCGAGACATCTATTCTACTACATTTTACCCAAAATGATGTTTGGTAGTGTTTCGGAGCATTTCGCTAACCTTTGGCACATAAATAGATGCAAAACTTGTGTTTCGGGCCTGAATGCACTTTTTTGGGGCACCGAAGTTGAGTAGCATCTAGTCTACTACATTGGACCCAAAATGATGTTTGGGAGTGTTTTGGAACATTTCGCTATCCTTCGGCACATAAATAGATGCAATAGTTGTGTTTCGGGGCGGAATGCACTATTTCGAGGTATCGAAGTTAAGATGCATCCATTCTAGTCCGGTTGACACAAAATGATGTTTGGGTGCGTTTTAGACCATTTCGCTAACCTTCGGACCTAAAAAGATGAAAAACTCATGTTTTGGGCCTGAATGCACTATTTCGGGGTAGAAGAGTTGCGAAACTTCCATTCAACTACATTCGACCCTAAATGATGTTTGGGAGTGTTTCGGAGCATTTCGCTAACCTTCGGCACATAAAAAGATGTAATAGTTGTGTTTCGGGCCCGAATGCACTATTTTGAGGTGTCAAAGTTGTGATGCATCCATTCCACTGCGGTTGACCCAAAATGATATTTGGGAATGTTTTAGACCATTTCGCAAACCTTCGATCCTAAAAAGATGAAAAACTCGTGTTTGTGCTCGAATGCACTATTTCGGGGTAGCAAAGTTGCGAAGCTTCCATTCTACTACATTCTACCTAAAATGATGTTTGGGATTGTTTCGAGCATTTCCCTAACCTTCGGCACATAAAAAGATGCAATAGTTGTGTTTCGGGCCCGAGTGCACTATTTCGAGGTATCGAAGTTGCGGTGCATCCATTCTTCTCTGGTTGACCCAAAATGATATTTGGGAGTGTTTTAGACTATTTCGCTAAACTTCGGACCTAAAAACATGAAAACTCGTGTTTGGTCCCGAATGCACTATTTCAGGGTAGCAAAGTTGCGAAGCATCCATTCTACTACATTCGACCAAAAATGATGTTTGGGAGTGTTTCGGAGCATTTCGCTTACCTCCGGCACATAAAAAGATGCGATAGTTGTGTTTCAGGCCTGAATGCACTATTCTAGGTATCGAAGTTGCGATGCATCCATTCTACTCTGGTTGACCAAAATGAATTTTGGGAGTGTCATAGATCATTTCGCTAATCTTCGGACCTAAAAAGATGAAAAACTCATGTTTTGGGACTGAATCTACTATTTTAGGGTAGCAAAGTTGCGAGACATCTATTCTACTACATTTTACCCAAAATGATGTTTGGTAGTGTTTCGGAGCATTTCGCTAACCTTTGGCACATAAATAGATGCAAAACTTGTGTTTCGGGCTCGAATGCACTTTTTTGGGGCACCGAAGTTGAGTAGCATCTAGTCTACTACTTTGGACCCAAAATGATGTTTGGGAGTGTTTTGGAACATTTCGCTATCCTTCGGCACATAAATAGATGCAAAACTTGTGTTTCGGGCCCGAATGCACTTTTTCGGGCACCGAAGTTGAGTAGCATCCAGTCTACTACATTGGACCAAAATGATGTTTGGGAGTGTTTTGGAACATTTCGCTATCCTTCAAGCACATAAAAAGATGCAATAGTTGTGTTTCGGGCCGGAATGCACTATTTCGAGGTATCGAAGTTAAGATGCATCCATTCTACTCTAGTTGACCCAAAATGATATTTGGGTGTGTTTTAGATCATTTCGCTAACCTTCGGACCTAAAAAGATGAAAAACTCATGTTTTGGGACTGAATGCACTATTTCAGGGTAGAAGAGTTGCGAAACATCCATTCAACTACATTCGACCCTAAATGATGTTTGGGAGTGTTTCGGAGCATTTCGCTAACCTTTGGCACATAAAAAGATGCAAAACTTGTGTTTTGGGCCTGAATGCACTTTTTTGGGGCACCGAAGTTGAGTAGCATCTTGTCTACTACATTGGACCCAAAATGATGTTTGGGAGTGTTTGGAACATTTCGCTATCCTTCGGCACATAAAAAGATGCAATAGTTGTGTTTCGGGCCGGAATGCACTATTTCAAGGTATCGAAGTTAAGTTGCATCCATTCTACTCTAGTCGACCCAAAATGATCTTTGGGAGTGTTTCGGAGCATTTCGCTAACCTTCGATCCTAAAAAGATGAAAAACTCATGTTTTCGGACTGAATGCACTATTTCAGAGTAGCAAAGTTGCGAAACATCCATTCTTCTCCATTCGACCCTAAATGATGTTTGGGAGTGTTTCGGAGCATTTCGCTAACCTTCGGCAAATAAAAAGATGCAATAGTTGTGTTTCGGGCCTGAATGCACTATTTTGAGGTGTCAAAGTTGTGATGCATCCATTCCACTCTTGTTGACCCAAAATGATATTTGGGAGTGTTTTAGACCATTTCGCAAACCTTCGATCCTAAAAAGATGAAAAACTCGTGTTTGGGCCTGAATGCACTATTTCAGGGTAGCAAAGTTGCGAAGCTTCCATTCTACTACATTCTACCTAAAATGATGTTTGGGATTGTTTCAGAGCATTTCGCTAACCTTCGGCACATAAAAAGATGCAATAGTTGTGTTTCGGGCCTGAGTGCACTATTTCGAGGTATCGAAGTTGCGGTGCATCCATTCTTCTCTGGTTGACCCAAAATGATATTTGGGAGTGTTTTAGACTATTTCGCTAAACTTCGGACCTAAAAACATGAAAACTCGTGTTTGGGCCTCGAATGCACTATTTCGGGGTAGCAAAGTTGCGAAGCATCCATTCTACTACATTCGACCAAAAATGATGTTTGGGAGTGTTTCGAGCATTTCGCTTACCTCCGGCACATAAAAAGATGCGATAGTTGTGTTTCGAGGCCTGAATGCACTATTCTAGTTATCGAAGTTGCGATGCATCCATTCTACTCTGGTTGACCAAAATGAATTTTGGGAGTGTCATAGATCATTTCGCTAATCTTCGGACCTAAAAAGATGAAAAACTCATGTTTTGGGACTGAATCTACTATTTTAGGGTAGCAAAGTTGCGAGACATCTATTCTACTACATTTTACCCAAAATGATGTTTGGGAGTGTTTCGGAGCATTTCGCTTACCTCCGGCACATAAAAAGATGCGATAGTTGTGTTTCGGGCCTGAATGCACTTTTTTGGGGCACCGAAGTTGAGTAGCATCTAGTCTACTACTTTGGACCCAAAATGATGTTTGGGAGTGTTTTGGAACATTTCGCTATCCTTCGGCACATAAATAGATGCAAAACTTGTGTTTCGAGCCCGAATGCACTTTTTCGGGGCACCGAAGTTGAGTAGCATCCGGTCTACTACATTGGACCAAAATGATGTTTGGGAGTGTTTTGGAACATTTCGCTATCCTTCGGCACATAAAAAGATGCAATAGTTGTGTTTCGGGCCGGAATGCACTATTTCGAGTTATCGAAGTTAAGATGCATCCATTCTACTCTAGTTGACCCAAAATGATATTAGGGTGTGTTTTAGATCATTTCGCTAACCTTCGGACCTAAAAAGATGAAAAACTCATGTTTTGGGACTGAATGCACTATTTCAGGGTAGAAGAGTTGCGAAACATCCATTCAACTACATTCGACCCTAAATGATGTTTGGGAGTGTTTCGGAGCATTTCGCTAACCTTTGGCACATAAAAAGATGCAAAACTTGTGTTTTGGGCCTGAATGCACTTTTTTGGGGCACCGAAGTTGAGTAGCATCTTGTCTACTACATTGGACCCAAAATGATGTTTGGGAGTGTTTGGAACATTTCGCTATCCTTCGGCACATAAAAAGATGCAATAGTTGTGTTTCGGGCCGGAATGCACTATTTCGAGGTATCGAAGTTAAGATGCATCCATTCTACTCTAGTTGACCCAAAATGATATTTGGGTGTGTTTTAGATCATTTCGCTAACATTCGGACCTAAAAAGATGAAAAACTCATGTTTTGGGACCGAATGCACTATTTCGGAGTAGCAAAGTTGCGAAACATCCATTCTACTACATTCGACCCTAAATGATGTTTGGGAGTGTTTCGGAGCATTTCGCTAACCTTTGGCAAATAAAAAGATGCAAAACTTGTGTTTCGGCGCCTTCCAGTCTTTGGGGCACCGAAGTTGAGTAGCATCTAGTCTACTACATTGGACCCAAAATGATGTTTGGGAGTGTTTTGGAACATTTCGCTATCCTTCGGCACATAAAAAGATGCAATAGTTGTGTTTCGGGCCGGAATGCACTATTTCGAGGTATCGAAGTTAAGATGCATCCATTCTACTCGGTTGACACAAAATGATGTTTGGGTGCGTTTTAGACCATTTCGCTAACCTTCGGACCTAAAAAGATGAAAAACTCATGTTTTGGGCCCGAATGCACTATTTCGGGGTAGAAGAGTTGCGAAACATCCATTCAACTACATTCGACCCAAAATGATGTTTGGGAGTGTTTCGGAGCATTTCGCTAACCTTCGGCACATAAAAAGATGCAATAGTTGTGTTTCGGGCCCGAATGCACTATTTTGAGGTGTCAAAGTTGGGATGCATCCATTCCACTTGGTTGACCCAAAATGATATTTGGGACTGTTTTGGACCATTTCGCTAACCTTCGATCCTAAAAAGATGAAAAACTCGTGTTTGGGCCTGAATGCACTATTTCAGGGTAGCAAAGTTGCGAAGCTTCCATTCTACTACATTCTACCTAAAATGATGTTTGGGATTGTTTCAGAGCATTTCTCTAACCTTCGGCACATAAAAAGATGCAATAGTTGTGTTTCGGGCCCGAGTGCACTATTTCGAGGTATCGAAGTTGCGGTGCATCCATTCTTCTCTCGGTTGACCCAAAATGATATTTGGAGTGTTTTAGACTATTTCGCTAAACTTCGGACGGAAAAACATGAAAACTCGTGTTTGGGCCTGAATGCACTATTTCGGGGTAGCAAAGTTGCGAAGCATCCATTCTACTAAATTCGACCAAAAATGATGTTTGGGAGTGTTTCGGAAAGCATTTCGCTTACCTCCGGCACATAAAAAGATGCGATAGTTGTGTTTCACGCCTGAATGCACTATTTCGGTATCGAAGTTGCGATGCATCCATTCTACTCGGTTGACCAAAATGAATTTTGGGAGTGTTATAGATCATTTCGCTAATCTTCGGACCTAAAAAGATGAAAAACTCGGGTTTTGGGACCGAATCTACTATTTTAGGGTAGCAAAGTTGCGAGACATCTATTCTACTACATTTTACCCAATATGATGTTTGGTAGTGTTTCGAGCATTTCGCTAACCTTTGGCACATAAATAGATGCAAAACTTGTGTTTCGGGCCTGAATGCACTTTTTTGGGGCACCGAAGTTGAGTAGCATCTAGTCTACTACATTGGACCCAAAATGATGTTTGGGAGTGTTTTGGAACATTTCGCTATCCTTCGGCACATAAATAGATGCAAAACTTGTGTTTCAGGCCTGAATGCACTTTTCGGGGCACCGATGTTGAGTAGCATCCGGTCTACTACATTGGACCAAAATGATGTTTGGGAGTGTTTTGGAACATTTCGCTATCCTTCGGCACATAAAAAGATGCAATAGTTGTGTTTCGGGCCGGAATGCACTATTTCGAGGTATCGAAGTTAAGATGCATCCATTCTACTCTAGTTGACCCAAAATGATATTTGGGTGTGTTTTAGATCATTTCGCTAACCTTCGGACCTAAAAAGATGAAAAACTCATGTTTTGGGACCGAATGCACTATTTTAGGGTAGAAGAGTTGCGAAGCATCCATTCTACTACATTCGACCCAAATGATGTTTGGGAGTGTTTCGGAGCATTTCGCTAACCTTTAGCACATAAAAAGATGCAAAACTTGTGTTTCGGGCCGAATGCACTTTTTTGGGGCACCGAAGTTGAGTAGCATCTAGTCTACTACATTGGACCGAAAATGATGTTTGGGAGTGTTTTGGAACATTTCGCTATCCTTCGGCACATAAATAGATGCAAAACTTGTGTTTCGGGCCGAATGCACTTTTTCGGGCACCGATGTTGAGTAGCATCCGAGCCTCACTACATTGGACCAAAATGATGTTTGGGAGTGTTTTGGAACATTTCGCTATCCTTCGGCACATAAAAAGATGCAATAGTTGTGTTTCGGGCCGGAATGCACTATTTCGAGGTATCGAAGTTAAGATGCATCCATTCTACTCTAGTTGACCCAAAATGATATTTGGGTGTGTTTTAGATCATTTCGCTAACCTTCGGACCTAAAAAGATGAAAAACTCATGTTTTGGGACTGAATGCACTATTTCAGGGTAGAAGAGTTGCGAAACATCCATTCTACTACATTCGACCCAAAATGATCTTTGGGAGTGTTTCGGAGCATTTCGCTAACCTTTGGCACATAAAAAGATGCAATAGTTGTGTTTCGGGCCTGAATGCACTTTTTTGGGGCACCGAAGTTGAGTAGCATCTAGTCTACTACATTGGACCCAAAATGATGTTTGGGAGTGTTTTGGAACATTTCGCTATCCTTCGGCACATAAAAAGATGCAATAGTTGTGTTTCGGCCGAATGCACTATTTCGAGGTATCGAAGTTAAGATGCATCCATTCTACTCTGGTTGACACAAAATGATGTTTGGGTGCGTTTTAGACCATTTCGCTAACCTTCGGACCTAAAAAGATGAAAAACTCATGTTTTGGGCCTGAATGCACTATTTCAGAATAGGAGAGTTGGGAAACATCCATTCAACTACATTCGACCCTAAATGATCTTTGGGAGTGTTTCGGAGCATTTCGCTAACCTTCGGCACATAAAAAGATGCAATAGTTGTGTTTCGGGCATGAATGCACTATTTTGAGTTGTCAAAGTTGTGATGCATCCATTCCACTCTGGTTGACCCAAAATGATATTTGGGAGTGTTTTAGACCATTTCGCAAACCTTCGATCCTAAAAAGATGAAAAACTCGTGTTTGGGCCTCGAATGCACTATTTCGGGGTAGCAAAGTTGCGAAGCTTCCATTCTACTACATTCTACCTAAAATGATGTTTGGGATTGTTTCGAGCATTTCGCTAACCTTCGGCACATAAAAAGATGCGATAGTTGTGTTTCGGTCCCGAGTGCACTATTTCGAGGTATCGAAGTTGCGGTGCATCCATTCTTCTCTGGTTGACCCAAAATGATATTTGGGAGTGTTTTAGACTATTTCGCTAAACTTCGGACCTAAAAACATGAAAACTCGTGTTTGGGCCTCGAATGCACTATTTCAGGGTAGCAAAGTTGCGAAGCATCCATTCTACTACATTCGACCAAAAATGATGTTTGGGAGTGTTTCGAGCATTTCGCTTACCTCCGGCACATAAAAAGATGCGATAGTTGTGTTTCGGGCCCGAATGCACTATTCCGAGTATCGAAGTTGCGATGCATCCATTCTACTCCGGTTGACCAAAATGAATTTTGGGAGTGTCATAGATCATTTCGCCGATCTTCGGACCTAAAAAGATGAAAAACTCATGTTTTGGGACTGAATCTACTATTTTAGGGTAGCAAAGTTGCGAGACATCTATTCTACTACATTTTACCCAAAATGATGTTTGGTAGTGTTTCGGAGCATTTCGCTAACCTTTGCCACATAAATAGATGCAAAACTTGTGTTTCGGGCCTGAATGCACTTTTTTGGGGCACCGAAGTTGAGTAGCATCTAGTCTACTACATTGGACCCAAAATGATGTTTGGGAGTGTTTTGGAACATTTCGCTATCCTTCGACACAAAAATAGATGCAAAACTTGTGTTTCGTGCTCGAATGCACTTTTTCGGGGCACCGAAGTTAAGTAGCATCCATTCTACTACATTAGACCAAAATGATGTTTGGGAGTGTTTTGGAACATTTCGCTATCCTTCGGCACATAAAAAGATGCAATAGTTGTGTTTCGGGCCGGAATGCACTATTTCGAGGTATCGAAGTTAAGATGCATCCATTCTACTCTAGTTGACCCAAAATGATATTTGGGTGTGTTTTAGATCATTTCGCTAACCTTCGGACCTAAAAAGATGAAAAACTCATGTTTTGGGACTGAATGCACTATTTCAGGGTAGAAGAGTTGCGAAACATCCATTCAACTACATTCGACCCTAAATGATGTTTGGGAGTGTTTCGGAGCATTTCACTAACCTTCGGCAAATAAAAAGATGCAAAACTTGTGTTTTGGGCACCGAATGCACTTTTTTGGGGCACCGAAGTTGAGTAGCATCTTGTCTACTACATTGGACCCAAAATGATGTTTGGGAGTGTTTGGAACATTTCGCTATCCTTCGTCACATAAAAAGATGCAATAGTTGTGTTTCGGGCGGAATGCACTATTTCGAGGTATCGAAATTAAGATGCATCCATTCTACTCTAGTTGACCCAAAATGATATTTGGGTGTGTTTTAGATCATTACGCTAACATTCGGACCTAAAAAGATGAAAAACTCATGTTTTCGGACTGAATGCACTATTTCAGAGTAGCAAAGTTGCGAAACATCCATTCTTCTCCATTCGACCCTAAATGATGTTTGGGAGTGTTTCGGAGCATTTCGCTAACCTTCGGCACATAAAAAGATGCAATAGTTGTGTTTCGGGCCGGAATGCACTATTTCGAGGTATCAAAGTTGGGATGCATCCATTCCACTCGCGGTTGACCCAAAATGATATTTCGGATTGTTTTAGACCATTTCGCAAACCTTCGATCCTAAAAAGATGAAAAACTCGTGTTTGGGCCTGAATGCACTATTTCAGGGTAGCAAAGTTGCGAAGCTTCCATTCTACTACATTCTACCTAAAATAATGTTTGGGATTGTTTCGAGCATTTCCCAAACCTTCGGCACATAAAAAGATGCAATAGTTGTGTTTCGGGCCCGAGTGCACTATTTCGAGGTATCGAAGTTGCGGTGCATCCATTCTTCTCTCGGTTGACCCAAAATGATATTTGGAGTGTTTTAGACTATTTCGCTAAACTTCGGACGAGAAAAACATGAAAACTCGTGTTTGGGCCTGAATGCACTATTTCGGGGGTAGCAAAGTTGCGAAGCATCCATTCTACTAAATTCGACCAAAAATGATGTTTGGGAGTGTTTCGGAGCATTTCGCTTACCTCCGGCACATAAAAAGATGCGATAGTTGTGTTTCACGCCTGAATGCACTATTTCGGGTATCGAAGTTGCGATGCATCCATTCTACTCCGGTTGACCAAAATGAATTTTGGGAGTGTTATAGATCATTTCGCTAATCTTCGGACCTAAAAAGATGAAAAACTCGGGTTTTGGGCCGCTCGAATCTACTATTTTAGGGTAGCAAAGTTGCGAGACATCTATTCTACTACATTTTACCCAATATGATGTTTGGTAGTGTTTCTGAGCATTTCGCTAACCTTTGGCACATAAATAGATGCAAAACTTGTGTTTCGGGCTGAATGCACTTTTTTGGGGCACCGAAGTTGAGTAGCATCTAGTCTACTACATTGGACCCAAAATGATGTTTGGGAGTGTTTTGGAACATTTCGCTATCCTTCGGCACATAAATAGATGCAAAACTTGTGTTTCAGGCCTGAATGCACTTTTTCGGGGCACCGAAGTTAAGTAGCATCCATTCTACTACATTAGACCAAAATGATGTTTGGGAGTGTTTTGGAACATTTCGCTATCCTTCGGCACATAAAAAGATGCAATAGTTGTGTTTCGGGCCGGAATGCACTATTTCGAGGTATCGAAGTTAAGATGCATCCATTCTACTCTAGTTGACCCAAAATGATATTTGGGTGTGTTTTAGATCATTTCGCTAACCTTCGGACCTAAAAAGATGAAAAACTCATGTTTTGGGACTGAATGCACTATTTCAGGGTAGAAGAGTTGCGAAACATCCATTCTACTACATTCGACCCAAAATGATCTTTGGGAGTGTTTCGGAGCATTTCGCTAACCTTTGGCACATAAAAAGATGCAATAGTTGTGTTTCGGGCCTGAATGCACTTTTTTGGGGCACCGAAGTTGAGTAGCATCTAGTCTACTACATTGGACCCAAAATGATGTTTGGGAGTGTTTTGGAACATTTCGCTATCCTTCGGCACATAAATAGATGCAAAACTTGTGTTTCAGGCCTGAATGCACTTTTTCGGGGCACCGATGTTGAGTAGCATCCGCTCTACTACATTGGACCAAAATGATGTTTGGGAGTGTTTTGGAACATTTCGCTATCCTTCGGCACATAAAAAGATGCAATAGTTGTGTTTCGGTAGGAATGCACTATTTCGAGGTATCGAAGTTAAGATGCATCCATTCTACTCCAGTTGCCCCAAAATGTTATTCGAGAGTGTTTTAAACCATTTCGCTAACCTTCGGACCTAAAAAGATGAAAAACTCATGTTTTGGGACCGAATGCACTATTTTAGGGTAGAAGAGTTGCGAAACATCCATTCTACTACATTCGACCCTAAATGATGTTTGGGAGTGTTTCGAGCATTTCGCTAACCTTTGGCACATAAAAAGATGCAAAACTTGTGTTTCGGGCCCGAATGCACTTTTTTGGGGCACCGAAGTTGAGTAGCATCTAGTCTACTACATTGGACCCAAAATGATGTTTGGGAGTGTTTTGGAACATTTCGCTATCCTTCGGCACATAAAAAGATGCAATAGTTGTGTTTCGGGCCGGAATGCACTATTTCGAGGTATCGAAGTCAAGATGCATCCATTCTACTCGGTTGACACAAAATGATGTTTGGGTGCGTTTTAGACCATTTCGCTAACCTTCGGACCTAAAAAGATGAAAAACTCATGTTTTGGGCCTAAATGCACTATTTCGAGTAGAAGAGTTGCGAAACATCCAGTCAACTACATTCGACCCTAAATGATGTTTGGGAGTGTTTCGGAGCATTTCGCTAACCTTCGGCAAATAAAAAGATGCAATAGTTGTGTTTCGGGCCTGAATGCACTATTTTGAGGTGTCAAAGTTGTGATGCATCCATTCCACTCTTGTTGACCCAAAATGATATTTGGGAGTGTTTTAGACCATTTCGCAAACCTTCGATCCTAAAAGATGAAAAACTTGTGTTTGGGCCTGAATGCACTATTTCAGGGTAGCAAAGTTGCGAAGCTTCCATTCTACTACATTCTACCTAAAATGATGTTTGGGATTGTTTCAGAGCATTTCGCTAACCTTCGGCACATAAAAAGATGCGGTAGTTGTGTTTCGGTCCCGAGTGCACTATTTCGAGGTATCGAAGTTGCGGTGCATCCATTCTTCTCCGGTTGACCCAAAATGATATTTGGGAGTGTTTTAGACTATTTCGCTAAACTTCGGACCTAAAAACATGAAAACTCGTGTTTGGGCCTCGAATGCACTATTTCGGGGTAGCAAAGTTGCGAAGCATCCATTCTACTACATTCGACCAAAAATGATGTTTGGGAGTGTTTGAGCATTTCGCTTACCTCCGGCACATAAAAAGATGCGATAGTTGTGTTTCGAGCCCGAATGCACTATTCCGGTATCGAAGTTGCGATGCATCCATTCTACTCCGGTTGACCAAAATGAATTTTGGGAGTGTCATAGATCATTTCGCCGATCTTCGGACCTAAAAAGATGAAAAACTCATGTTTTGGGACTGAATCTACTATTTTAGGGTAGCAAAGTTGCGAGACATCTATTCTACTACATTTTACCCAAAATGATGTTTGGTAGTGTTTCGGAGCATTTCGCTAACCTTTGCCACATAAATAGATGCAAAACTTGTGTTTCGGGCCCGAATGCACTTTTTTGGGGCACCGAAGTTGAGTAGCATCTAGTCTACTACATTGGACCCAAAATGATGTTTGGGAGTGTTTTGGAACATTTCGCTATCCTTCGGCACAAAAATAGATGCAAAACTTGTGTTTCGGGCCCGAATGCACTTTTTCGGGGCACCGAAGTTGAGTAGCATCCGGTCTACTACATTGGACCCAAAATGATGTTTGGGAGTGTTTTGGAACATTTCGCTATCCTTCGGCACATAAAAAGATGCAATAGTTGTGTTTCGCGTCCGGAATGCACTATTTCGAGGTATCGAAGTTAAGATGCATCCATTCTACTCTAGTTGACCCAAAATGATATTTGGGTGTGTTTTAGACCATTTCGCTAACCTTCGGACCTAAAAAGATGAAAAACTCATGTTTTGGGACCGAATGCACTATTTCGGGGTAGAAGAGTTGCGAAACATCCATTCAACTACATTCGACCCTAAATGATGTTTGGGAGTGTTTCGAGCATTTAACTAACCTTTGGCACATAAAAAGATGCAAAACTTGTGTTTTGGGCCCGAATGCACTTTTTTGGGGCACCGAAGTTGAGTAGCATCTTGTCTACTACATTGGACCCAAAATGATGTTTGGGAGTGTTTGGAACATTTCGCTATCCTTCGTCACATAAAAAGATGCAATAGTTGTGTTTCGGGCCGGAATGCACTATTTCGAGGTATCGAAATTAAGATGCATCCATTCTACTCTAGTTGACCCAAAATGATATTTGGGTGTGTTTTAGATCATTACGCTAACATTCGGACCTAAAAAGATGAAAAACTCATGTTTTGGGACTGAATGCACTATTTCAGGGTAGCAAAGTTGCGAAACATCCATTCTACTACATTCGACCCAAAATGATGTTTGGTAGTGTTTCAGAGCATTTCGCTAACCTTTGGCACATAAAAAGATGCAAAACTTGTGTTTCGGGGCTTGAATGCACTTTTTTGGGGCACCGAAGTTGAGTAGCATCTAGTCTACTACATTGGACCCAAAATGATGTTTGGGAGTGTTTTGGAACATTTCGCTATCCTTCGGCACATAAAAAGATGCAATAGTTGTGTTTCGGGCCGGAATGCACTATTTCGAGGTATCGAAGTTAAGATGCATCCATTCTACTCTGGTTGACACAAAATGATGTTTGGGTGCGTTTTAGACCATTTCGCTAAACTTCGGACCTAAAAAGATGAAAAACTCATGTTTTGGGCCTAAATGCACTATTTCGGAGTAGAAGAGTTGCGAAACATCCATTCAACTACATTCGACCCTAAATGATGTTTGGGAGTGTTTCGGAGCATTTCGCTAACCTTCGGCACATAAAAAGATGCAATAGTTGTGTTTCGGGCTCCGAATGCACTATTTTGAGGTGTCAAAGTTGTGATGCATCCATTCCACTCTGGTTGACCTAAAATGATATTTGGGAGTGTTTTAGACCATTTCGCAAACCTTCGATCCTAGAAAGATGAAAAACTCGTGTTTGGGCCTGAATGCACTATTTCAGGGTAGCAAAGTTGCGAAGCTTCCATTCTACTACATTCTACCTAAAATGATGTTTGGGATTGTTTCGAGCATTTCGCTAACCTTCGGCACATAAAAAGATGCGATAGTTGTGTTTCGGTCCCCGAGTGCACTATTTCGAGGTATCAAAGTTGCGGTGCATCCATTCTTCTCTGGTTGACCCAAAATGATATTTGGGAGTGTTTTAGACTATTTCGCTAAACTTCGGACCTAAAAACATGAAAACTCGTGTTTGGGCTTGAATGCACTATTTCAGGGTAGCAAAGTTGCGAAGCATCCATTCTACTACATTCGACCAAAAATGATGTTTGGGAGTGTTTCGGAGCATTTCGCTTACCTCCGGCACATAAAAAGATGCGATAGTTGTGTTTCAGGCCTGAATGCACTATTCCGGTATCGAAGTTGCGATGCATCCATTCTACTCGTTGACCAAAATGAATTTTGGGAGTGTCATAGATCATTTCGCTAATCTTCGGACCTAAAAAGATGAAAAACTCATGTTTTGGGACTGAATCTACTATTTTAGGGTAGCAAAGTTGCGAGACATCTATTCTACTACATTTTACCCAAAATGATGTTTGGTAGTGTTTCGGAGCATTTCGCTAACCTTTGCCACATAAATAGATGCAAAACTTGTGTTTCGGGCCTGAATGCACTTTTTTGGGGCACCGAAGTTGAGTAGCATCTAGTCTACTACATTGGACCCAAAATGATGTTTGGGAGTGTTTTGGAACATTTCGCTATCCTTCGGCACATAAATAGATGCAAAACTTGTGTTTCAGGCCTGAATGCACTTTTTCGGGGCACCGAAGTTGAGTAGCATCCAGTCTACTACATTGGACCAAAATGATGTTTGGGAGTGTTTTGGAACATTTCGCTATCCTTCGGCACATAAAAAGATGCAATAGTTGTGTTTCGGGCCGGAATGCACTATTTCGAGGTATCGAAGTTAAGATGCATCCATTCTACTCTAGTTGACCCAAAATGATATTTGGGTGTGTTTTAGATCATTTCGCTAACCTTCGGACCTAAAAAGATGAAAAACTCATGTTTTGGGACCGAATGCACTATTTCAGGGTAGAAGAGTTGCGAAACATCCATTCAACTACATTCGACCCTAAATGATGTTTGGGAGTGTTTCGGAGCATTTCGCTAACCTTTGGCACATAAAAAGATGCAAAACTTGTGTTTTGGGCCTGAATGCACTTTTTTGGGGCACCGAAGTTGAGTAGCATCTTGTCTACTACATTGGACCCAAAATGATGTTTGGGAGTGTTTGGAACATTTCGCTATCCTTCGGCACATAAAAAGATGCAATAGTTGTGTTTCGGGCCGGAATGCACTATTTCGAGGTATCGAAGTTAAGATGCATCCATTCTACTCTAGTTGACCCAAAATGATATTTGGGTGTGTTTTAGATCATTTCGCTAACATTCGGACCTAAAAAGATGAAAAACTCATGTTTTGGGACTGAATGCACTATTTCAGGGTAGCAAAGTTGCGAAACATCCATTCTACTACATTCGACCCAAAATGATGTTTGGTAGTGTTTCAGAGCATTTCGCTAACCTTTGGCACATAAAAAGATGCAAAACTTGTGTTTCGGGCCTGAATGCACTTTTTTGGGGCACCGAAGTTGAGTAGCATCTAGTCTACTACATTGGACCCAAAATGATGTTTGGGAGTGTTTTGGAACATTTCGCTATCCTTCGGCACATAAAAAGATGCAATAGTTGTGTTTCGGGCCGGAATGCACTATTTCGAGGTATCGAAGTTAAGATGCATCCATTCTACTCTGGTTGACACAAAATGATGTTTGGGTGCGTTTTAGACCATTTCGCTAAACTTCGGACCTAAAAAGATGAAAAACTCATGTTTTGGGCCTAAATGCACTATTTCGAGTAGAAGAGTTGCGAAACATCCATTCAACTACATTCGACCCTAAATGATGTTTGGGAGTGTTTCGGAGCATTTCGCTAACCTTCGGCACATAAAACGATGCAATAGTTGTGTTTCGGGCTCGAATGCACTATTTTGAGGTGTCAAAGTTGTGATGCATCCATTCCACTCGGTTGACCTAAAATGATATTTGGGAGTGTTTTAGACCATTTCGCAAACCTTCGATCCTACAAAGATGAAAAACTCGTGTTTGGGCCTGAATGCACTATTTCAGGGTAGCAAAGTTGCGAAGCTTCCATTCTACTACATTCTACCTAAAATGATGTTTGGGATTGTTTCAGAGCATTTCGCTAACCTTCGGCACATAAAAAGATGCGGTAGTTGTGTTTCGGTCCCGAGTGCACTATTTCGAGGTATCGAAGTTGCGGTGCATCCATTCTTCTCTCGGTTGACCCAAAATGATATTTGGGAGTGTTTTAGACTATTTCGCTAAACTTCGGACCTAAAAACATGAAAACTCGTGTTTGGGCCTCCGAATGCACTATTTCGGGGTAGCAAAGTTGCGAAGCATCCATTCTACTACATTCGACCAAAAATGATGTTTGGGAGTGTTTCGAAGCATTTCGCTTACCTCCGGCACATAAAAAGATGCGATAGTTGTGTTTCGAGGCCGAATGCACTATTCCGGGGTATCGAAGTTGCGATGCATCCATTCTACTACGGTTGACCAAAATGAATTTTGGGAGTGTCATAGATCATTTCGCTAATCTTCGGACCTAAAAAGATGAAAAACTCATGTTTTGGGACCGAATCTACTATTTTAGGGTAGCAAAGTTGCGAGACATCTATTCTACTACATTTTACCCAAAATGATGTTTGGTAGTGTTTCGGAGCATTTCGCTAACCTTTGCCACATAAATAGATGCAAAACTTGTGTTTCGGGCCTGAATGCACTTTTTTGGGGCACCGAAGTTGAGTAGCATCTAGTCTACTACATTGGACCCAAAATGATGTTTGGGAGTGTTTTGGAACATTTCGCTATCCTTCGGCACATAAATAGATGCAAAACTTGTGTTTCAGGCCTGAATGCACTTTTTGGGGCACCGAAGTTGAGTAGCATCCAGTCTACTACATTGGACCAAAATGATGTTTGGGAGTGTTTTGGAACATTTCGCTATCCTTCGGCACATAAAAAGATGCAATAGTTGTGTTTCGGGCCGGAATGCACTATTTCGAGGTATCGAAGTTAAGATGCATCCATTCTACTCTAGTTGACCCAAAATGATATTTGGGTGTGTTTTAGATCATTTCGCTAACCTTCGGACCTAAAAAGATGAAAAACTCATGTTTTGGGACTGAATGCACTATTTCAGGGTAGAAGAGTTGCGAAACATCCATTCAACTACATTCGACCCTAAATGATGTTTGGGAGTGTTTCGGAGCATTTCGCTAACCTTTGGCACATAAAAAGATGCAAAACTTGTGTTTTGGGCCTGAATGCACTTTTTTGGGGCACCGAAGTTGAGTAGCATCTTGTCTACTACATTGGACCCAAAATGATGTTTGGGAGTGTTTGGAACATCGCTATCCTTCGTCACATAAAAAGATGCAATAGTTGTGTTTCGGGCCGGAATGCACTATTTCGAGGTATCGAAATTAAGATGCATCCATTCTACTCTAGTTGACCCAAAATGATATTTGGGTGTGTTTTAGATCATTACGCTAACCTTCGGACCTAAAAAGATGAAAAACTCATGTTTTGGGACAGAATGCACTATTTCAGGGTAGCAAAGTTGCGAAACATCCATTCTACTACATTCGACCCAAAATGATGTTTGGTAGTGTTTCAGAGCATTTCGCTAACCTTTGGCACATAAAAAGATGCAAAACTTGTGTTTCGGGCCTGAATGCACTTTTTTGGGGCACCGAAGTTGAGTAGCATCTAGTCTACTACATTGGACCCAAAATGATGTTTGGGAGTGTTTTGGAACATTTCGCTATCCTTCGGCACATAAAAAGATGCAATAGTTGTGTTTCGGGCCGGAATGCACTATTTCGAGGTATCGAAGTTAAGATGCATCCATTCTACTCGGTTGACACAAAATGATGTTTGGGTGCGTTTTAGACCATTTCGCTAACCTTCGGACCTAAAAAGATGAAAAACTCATGTTTTGGGCCTAAATGCACTATTTCGGGGTAGAAGAGTTGCGAAACATCCAGTCAACTACATTCGACCCTAAATGATGTTTGGGAGTGTTTCGGAGCATTTCGCTAACCTTCGGCAAATAAAAAGATGCAATAGTTGTGTTTCGGGCCTGAATGCACTATTTTGAGGTGTCAAAGTTGTGATGCATCCATTCCACGCTGGTTGACCCAAAATGATATTTGGGAGTGTTTTAGACCATTTCGCAAACCTTCGATCCTAAAAAGATGAAAAACTCGTGTTTGGGCCTGAATGCACTATTTCAGGGTAGCAAAGTTGCGAAGCATCCATTCTACTACATTCTACCTAAAATGATGTTTGGGATTGTTTCAAAGCATTTCGCTAACCTTCGGCACATAAAAAGATGCAATAGTTGTGTTTCGATCCTGAGTGCACTATTTCGAGGTATCGAAGTTGCGGTGCATCCATTCTTCTCTGGTTGACCCAAAATGATATTTGGGAGTGTTTTAGACTATTTCGCTAAACTTCGGACCTAAAAACATGAAAACTCGTGTTTGGGCCTGAATGCACTATTTCAGGGTAGCAAAGTTGCGAAGCATCCATTCTACTACATTCGACCAAAAATGATGTTTGGGAGTGTTTCGAGCATTTTGCTTACCTCGGCACATAAAAAGATGCGATAGTTGTGTTTCGAACCCTGAATGCACTATTCCGAGTATCGAAGTTGCGATGCATCCATTCTACTCCGGTTGACCAAAATGAATTTTGGGAGTGTCATAGATCATTTCGCTAATCTTCGGACCTAAAAAGATGAAAAACTCATGTTTTGGGACCGAATCTACTACTATTTTAGGGTAGCAAAGTTGCGAGACATCTATTCTACTACATTTTACCCAAAATGATGTTTGGTAGTGTTTCGGAGCATTTCGCTAACCTTTGGCACATAAAAAGATGCAAAACTTGTGTTTCGGGCCTGAATGCACTTTTTTGGGGCACCGAAGTTGAGTAGCATCTAGTCTACTACATTGGACCCAAAATGATGTTTGGGAGTGTTTTGGAACATTTCGCTATCCTTCGGCACATAAATAGATGCAAAACTTGTGTTTCAGGCCTGAATGCACTTTTTCGGGGCACCGAAGTTAAGTAGCATCCATTCTACTACATTAGACCAAAATGATGTTTGGGAGTGTTTTGGAACATTTCGCTATCCTTCGGCACATAAAAAGATGCAATAGTTGTGTTTCGGGCCGGAATGCACTATTTCGAAGTTAAGATGCATCCATTCTACTCTAGTTGACCCAAAATGATATTTAGGTGTGTTTTAGATCATTTCGCTAACCTTCGGACCTAAAAAGATGAAAAACTCATGTTTTGGGACCGAATGCACTATTTCGGGGTAGAAGAGTTGCGAAACATACATTCAACTACATTCGACCCTAAATGATGTTTGGGAGTGTTTCGGAGCATTTAACTAACCTTTGGCACATAAAAAGATGCAAAACTTGTGTTTTGGGCCTGAATGCACTTTTTTTGGGGCACCGAAGTTGAGTAGCATCTTGTCTACTACATTGGACCCAAAATGATGTTTGGGAGTGTTTGGAACATTTCGCTATCCTTCGGCACATAAAAAGATGCAATAGTTGTGTTTCGGGCTAGAATGCACTATTTCGAGGTATCGAAGTTAAGATGCATCCATTCTACTCTAGTTGACCCAAAATGATATTTGGGTGTGTTTTAGATCATTTCCCTAACATTCGGACCTAAAAAGATGAAAAACTCATGTTTTGGGACTGAATGCACTATTTCGGGGGTAGCAAAGTTGCGAAACATCCATTCTACTACATTCGACCCAAAATGATGTTTGGTAGTGTTTCAGAGCATTTCGCTAACCTTTGGCACATAAAAAGATGCAAAACTTGTGTTTCGGGCCTGAATGCACTTTTTGGGGCACCGAAGTTGAGTAGCATCTAGTCTACTACATTGGACCCAAAATGATGTTTGGGAGTGTTTTGGAACATTTCGCTATCCTTCGGCACATAAAAAGATGCAATAGTTGTGTTTCGGGGCGGAATGCACTATTTCGAGGTATCGAAGTTAAGATGCATCCATTCTACGCTGGTTGACAAAAAATGATGTTTGGGTGCGTTTTAGACCATTTCGCTAACCTTCGGACCTAAAAAAAATGAAAAACTCATGTTTTGGGCCCGAATGCACTATTTCGAGTAGAAGAGTTGCGAAACATCCATTCAACTACATTCGACCCTAAATGATGTTTGGGAGTGTTTCGGAGCATTTTGCTAACCTTCGGCACATAAAAAGATGCAATCGTTGTGTTTCGGGCCTTGAATGCACTATTTTGAGGTGTCAAAGTTGTGATGCATCCATTCCACTCTGGTTGACCCAAAATGATATTTGGGAGTGTTTTAGACCATTTCGCAAACCTTCGATCCTAAAAAGATGAAAAACTCGTGTTTGGGCTCGAATGCACTATTTCGGGGTAGCAAAGTTGCGAAGCTTCCATTCTACTACATTCTACCTAAAATGATGTTTGGGATTGTTTCACAGCATTTCGCTAACCTTCGGCACATAAAAAGATGCAATAGTTGTGTTTCGGGCGCGAATGCACTATTTCGAGGTATCGAAGTTGCGGTGCATCCATTCTTCTCTGGTTGACCCAAAATGATATTTGGGAGTGTTTTAGACTATTTCGCTAAACTTCGGACCTAAAAACATGAAAACTCGTGTTTGGGCCTGAATGCACTATTTCAGGGTAGCAAAGTTGCGAAGCATCCATTCTACTACATTCGACCAAAAATGATGTTTGGGAGTGTTTCGGAGCATTTCGCTTACCTCCGGCACATAAAAAGATGCGATAGTTGTGTTTCAGGCCTGAATGCACTATTCTAGGTATCGAAGTTGCGATGCATCCATTCTACTCTGGTTGACCAAAATGAATTTTGGGAGTGTCATAGATCATTTCGCTAATCTTCGGACCTAAAAAGATGAAAAACTCATGTTTTGGGACTGAATCTACTATTTTAGGGTAGCAAAGTTGCGAGACATCTATTCTACTACATTTTACCCAAAATGATGTTTGGTAGTGTTTCGGAGCATTTCGCTAACCTTTGGCACATAAATAGATGCAAAACTTGTGTTTCGGGCCTGAATGCACTTTTTTGGGGCACCGAAGTTGAGTAGCATCTAGTCTACTACATTGGACCCAAAATGATGTTTGGGAGTGTTTTGGAACATTTCGCTATCCTTCGGCACATAAATAGATGCAAAACTTGTGTTTCAGGCCTGAATGCACTTTTTCGGGGCACCGAAGTTGAGTAGCATACGAGTCTACTACATTGGAACAAAATGATGTTTGGGAGTGTTTTGGAACATTTCGCTATCCTTCGGCACATAAAAAGATGCAATAGTTGTGTTTCGTGCGGAATGCACTATTTCGAGGTATCGAAGTTAAGATGCATCCATTCTACTCTAGTTGACCCAAAATGATATTTGGGTGTGTTTTAGATCATTTCGCTAACCTTCGGACCTAAAAAGATGAAAAACTCATGTTTTGGGACTGAATGCACTATTTCAGGGTAGAAGAGTTGCGAAACATCCATTCAACTACATTCGACCCTAAATGATGTTTGGGAGTGTTTCGGAGCATTTCGCTAACCTTTGGCACATAAAAAAAAAGCAAAACTTGTGTTTTGGGCCCGAATGCACTTTTTTGGGGCACCGAAGTTGAGTAGCATCTTGTCTACTACATTGGACCCAAAATGATGTTTGGGAGTGTTTGGAACATTTCGCTATCCTTTGGCACATAAAAAAATACAATAGTTGTGTTTCGGGCCGGAATGCACTATTTCGAGGTATCGAAGTTAAGATGCATCCATTCTACTCTAGTTGACCCAAAATGATATTTGGGTGTGTTTTAGATCATTTCGCTAACCTTCGGACCTAAAAAGATGAAAAACTCATGTTTTGGGACTGAATGCACTATTTCAGGGTAGAAGAGTTGCGAAACATCCATTCAACTACATTCGACCCAAAATGATGTTTGGGAGTGTTTCGGAGCATTTCGCTAACCTTTGGCACATAAAAAGATGCAAAACTTGTGTTTCGGGCCTGAATGCACTTTTTTGGTGCACCGAAGTTGAGTAGCATCTTGTCTACTACATTGGACCCAAAATGATGTTTGGGAGTGTTTGGAACATTTCGCTATCCTTCGGCACATAAAAAGATGCAATAGTTGTGTTTCGGGCCGGAATGCACTATTTCGAGGTATCGAAGTTAAGATGCATCAATTCTACTCTAGTTGACCCAAAATGATATTTGGGTGTGTTTTAGATCATTTCGCTAGCATTCGGACCTAAAAAGATGAAAAACTCATGTTTTGGGTCTGAATGCACTATTTCAAGGTAGCAAAGTTGCGAAGCATCCATTCTACTACATTCGACCCAAAATGATGTTTGATATTGTTTCGGAGCATTTCGCTAAGCTTCGGCACATAAAAAGATGCAAAACTTGTGTTTCGGTCCTGAATGCACTCTTTTGAGGTACCGAAGTTGAGATGCATCCATTCTACTCTGGTTGACCCAAAATAATGTTTGGGAGTGTTTTAGACCACTTTGCTAACCTTCGGACCTAAAAAGATAAAAAACTTGTGTTTGGGCCTGAATGCACTATTTCAGGGTAGCAAAGTTGTGAAGCTTCGATTCTACTACATTGGACCGAAAATGATGTTTGGGATTGTTTCGAGCATTTCGCTAACCTTCGGCACATAAAAAGATGCAATAGTTGTGTTTCGGGCACCGAGTGCACTATTTCGAGGTATCGAAGTTGCGGTGCATCCATTCTTCTCTCGGTTGACCCAAAATGACATTTGGGAGTGTTTTAGACTATTTCGCTAAACTTCGGACCTAAAAACATGAAAACTCGTGTTTGGGCCCGAATGCACTATTTCGGGGTAGCAAAGTTGCGAAGCATCCATTCTACTACATTCGACCAAAAATGATGTTTGGGAGTGTTTCGAAGCATTTCGCTTACCTCGGCACATAAAAAGATGCGATAGTTGTGTTTCGGCCCGAATGCACTATTCTAGGTATCGAAGTTGCGATGCATCCATTCTACTCTGGTTGACCAAAATGAATTTTGGGAGTGTCATAGATCATTTCGCTAATCTTCGGACCTAAAAAGATGAAAAACTCATGTTTTGGGACTGAATCTACTATTTTAGGGTAGCAAAGTTGCGAGACATCTATTCTACTACATTTTACCCAAAATGATGTTTGGTAGTGTTTCGGAGCATTTCGCTAACCTTTGGCACATAAATAGATGCAAAACTTGTGTTTCGGGCTCCGAATGCACTTTTTTGGGGCACCGAAGTTGAGTAGCATCTAGTCTACTACATTGGACCCAAAATGATGTTTGGGAGTGTTTTGGAACATTTCGCTATCCTTCGGCACAAAAATAGATGCAAAACTTGTGTTTCGAGCTTGAATGCACTTTTTCGGGGCACCGAAGTTGAGTAGCATACGATCTACTACATTGGAACAAAATGATGTTTGGGAGTGTTTTGGAACATTTCGCTATCCTTCGGCACATAAAAAGATTTAATAGTTGTGTTTCGGGCCGGAATGCACTATTTCGAGGTATCGAAGTTAAGATGCATCCATTCTACTCTAGTTGACCCAAAATGATATTTGGGTGTGTTTTAAATCATTTCGCTAACCTTCGGACCTAAAAAGATGAAAAACTCATGTTTTGGGACCGAATGCACTATTTCGGGGTAGAAGAGTTGCGAAACATCCATTCAACTACATTCGACCCTAAATGATGTTTGGGAGTGTTTGAGCATTTCGCTAACCTTTGGCACATAAAAAAAAAGCAAAACTTGTGTTTTGGGCCTCGAATGCACTTTTTTGGGGCACCGAAGTTGAGTAGCATCTTGTCTACTACATTGGACCCAAAATGATGTTTGGGAGTGTTTGGAACATTTCGCTATCCTTTGGCACATAAAAAGATACAATAGTTCAGTTTCGGGCCGGAATGCACTATTTCGAGGTATCGAAGTTAAGATGCATCCATTCTACTCTAGTTGACCCAAAATGATATTTGGGTGTGTTTTAGATCATTTCGCTAACATTCGGACCTAAAAAGATGAAAAACTCATGTTTTGGGACTGAATGCACTATTTCAGGGTAGAAGAGTTGCGAAACATCCATTCTACTACATTCGACCCAAAATGATCTTTGGGAGTGTTTCGGAGCATTTCGCTAACCTTTGGCACATAAAAAGATGCAATAGTTGTGTTTCGGGCCTGAATGCACTTTTTTGGGGCACCGAAGTTGAGTAGCATCTTGTCTACTACATTGGACCCAAAATGATGTTTGGGAGTGTTTGGAACATTTCGCTATCCTTCGGCACATAAAAAGATGCAATAGTTGTGTTTCGGGCCGGAATGCACTATTTCGAGGTATCGAAGTTAAGATGCATCAATTCTACTCTAGTTGACCCAAAATGATATTTGGGTGTGTTTTAGATCATTTCGCTAACATTCGGACCTAAAAAGATGAAAAACTCATGTTTTGGGACCGAATGCACTATTTCGGGGTAGCAAAGTTGCGAAACATCCATTCTACTATATTCGACCCAAAATGATGTTTGCTATTGTTTCGGAGCATTTCGCTAACCTTTGGCACATAAAAAGATGCAAAACTTGTGTTTCGGGCTTTGAATGCACTATTTTGAGGTGTCAAAGTTGTGATGCATCCATTCCACTCTGGTTGACCCAAAATGATATTTGGGGGTGTTTTAGACCATTTCGCAAACCTTCGATCCTAAAAAGATGAAAAACTCGTGTTTGGGCTCGAATGCACTATTTCGGGGTAGCAAAGTTGTGAAGCTTCCATTCTACTACATTCTACCTAAAATGATGTTTGGGATTGTTTCGAGCATTTCGCTAACCTTCGGCACATAAAAAGATGCAATAGTTGTGTTTCGGGCCGAGTGCACTATTTCGAGGTATCGAAGTTGCGGTGCATCCATTCTTCTCTGGTTGACCCAAAATGATATTTGGGAGTGTTTTAGACTATTTCGCTAAACTTCGGACCTAAAAACATGAAAACTCGTGTTTGGGCCTGAATGCACTATTTCAGGGTAGCAAAGTTGCGAAGCATCCATTCTACTACATTCGACCAAAACTGATGTTTGGGAGTGTTTCGGAGCATTTCGCTTACCTCCGGCACATAAAAAGATGCGATAGTTGTGTTTCAGCCTGAATGCACTATTCTAGGTATCGAAGTTGCGATGCATCCATTCTACTCTGGTTGACCAAAATGAATTTTGGGAGTGTCATAGATCATTTCGCTAATCTTCGGACCTAAAAAGATGAAAAACTCATGTTTTGGGACTGAATCTACTATTTTAGGGTAGCAAAGTTGCGAGACATCTATTCTACTACATTTTACCCTAAATGATGTTTGGGAGTGTTTCAGAGCATTTCGCTAACCTTTGGCACATAAAAAGATGCAAAACTTGTGTTTTGGGCTTGAATGCACTTTTTTGGGGCACCGAAGTTGAGTAGCATCTTGTCTACTACATTGGACCCAAAATGATGTTTGGGAGTGTTTGGAACATTTCGCTATCCTTCGGCACATAAAAAGATGCAATAGTTGTGTTTCGGGCTGGAATGCACTATTTCAAGGTATCGAAGTTAAGATGCATCCATTCTACTCTAGTTGACCCAAAATGATATTTGGGTGTGTTTTAGATCATTTCGCTAACATTCGGACCTAAAAAGATGAAAAACTCATGTTTTGGGACTGAATGCACTATTTCAGGGTAGCAAAGTTGCGAAACATCCATTCTACTACATTCGACCCAAAATGATATTTGGGACTGTTTTGGACCATTTCGCTAACCTTCGGCACATAAAAAGATGCAAAACTTGTGTTTCGGGCCTGAATGCACTATTTTGAGGTGTCAAAGTTGTGATGCATCCATTCCACTCTGGTTGACCCAAAATGATATTTGGGAGTGTTTTAGACCATTTCGCAAACCTTCGATCCTAAAAAGATGAAAAACTCGTGTTTGGGCCTGAATGCACTATTTCAGGGTAGCAAAGTTGCGAAGCTTCCATTCTACTACATTCTACCTAAAATGATGTTTGGGATTGTTTCAGAGCATTTCGCTAACCTTCGGCACATAAAAAGATGCAATAGTTGTGTTTCGGGCCTGAGTGCACTATTTCGAGGTATCGAAGTTGCGGTGCATCCATTCTTCTCTGGTTGACCCAAAATGATATTTGGGAGTGTTTTAGACTATTTCGCTAAACTTCGGACCTAAAAACATGAAAACTCGTGTTTGGGCCTGAATGCACTATTTCAGGGTAGCAAAGTTGCGAAGCATCCATTCTACTACATTCGACCAAAAATGATGTTTGGGAGTGTTTCGAGCTTTTCGCTTACCTCCGGCACATAAAAAGATGCGATAGTTGTGTTTCGAGCCTGAATGCACTATTCTAGGTATCGAAGTTGCGATGCATCCATTCTACTCCGGTTGACCAAAATGAATTTTGGGAGTGTCATAGATCATTTCGCTAATTTTCGGACCTAAAAAGATGAAAAACTCATGTTTTGGGACTGAATCTACTATTTTAGGGTAGCAAAGTTGCGAGACATCTATTCTACTACATTTTACCCAAAATGATGTTTGGTAGTGTTTCGGAGCATTTCGCTAACCTTTGGCACATAAATAGATGCAAAACTTGTGTTTCGGGCCTGAATGCACTTTTTTGGGGCACCGAAGTTGAGTAGCATCTAGTCTACTACATTGGACCCAAAATGATGTTTGGGAGTGTTTTGGAACATTTCGCTATCCTTCGGCACATAAAAAGATGCAAAACTTGTGTTTCGGGCCTGAATGCACTTTTTTGAGGCACCGAAGTTGAGTAGCATCTAGTCTACTACATTGGACCGAAAATGATGTTTGGGAGTGTTTTGGAACATTTCGCTATTCTTCAGCACATAAAAAGATGCAATAGTTGTGTTTCGGGCCGGAATGCACTATTTCGAGGTATCGAAGTGAAGATGCAGCCATTCTACTCTGGTTGACCCAAAATGATGTTTGGGTGTGTTTTAGACCATTTCGCTAACCTTCGGACCTAAAAAGATGAAAAACTCATGTTTTGGGACTGAATGCACTATTTCAGGGTAGCAAAGTTGCGAAACATCCATTCTACTACATTCGACCCAAAATGATGTTTGGTAGTGTTTCAGAGCATTTCGCTAACCTTTGGCACATAAAAAGATGCAAAACTTGTGTTTCGGGCCTGAATGCACTTTTTTGGGGCACCGAAGTTGAGTAGCATCTAGTCTACTACATTGGACCCAAAATGATGTTTGGGAGTGTTTTGGAACATTTCTCTATCCTTCGGCACATAAAAAGATGCAATAGTTGTGTTTCGGGCCGGAATGCATTATTTGGAGGTATCGAAGTTAAGATGCATCCATTCTACTCTGGTTGACCCAAAATGATGTTTGGGTCTGTTTTAGACCATTTTGCTAACCTTCGGACCTAAAAAGATGAAAAACTCATGTTTTGGGCCTGAATGCACTTTTTTGGGCACCGAAGTTGAGTAGCATCTAGTCTACTACATTGGACCCAAAATGATGTTTGGGAGTGTTTTGAAACATTTCGCTATCCTTCGGCACATAAAAAGATGCAATAGTTGTGTTTCGGGGCGGAATGCACTATTTCGAGGTATCGAATTTAAGATGCATCCATTCTACTCTGGTTGACCCAAAATGATGTTTGGGTGTGTTTTAGATCATTTCGCTAACCTTCGGACCTAAAAAGATGAAAAACTCATGTTTTGGGCCTGAATGCACTTTTTTGGGGCACCGAAGTTGAGTAGCATCTAGTCTACTACATTGGACCCAAAATGATGTTTGGGAGTGTTTTGGAACATTTCTCTATCCTTCGGCACATAAAAAGATGCAATAATTGTGTTTCGGGCCGGAATGCATTATTTGGAGGTATCGAAGTTAAGATGCATCCATTCTACTCGGTTGACCCAAAATGATGTTTGGGTGTGTTTTAGACCATTTCGCTAACCTTCGGACCTAAAAAGATGAAAAACTCATGTTTTGGGCCTGAATGCACTATTTCAGGGTAGCAAGTCGCGAAACATCCATTCAACTACATTCGACCCTAAATGATGTTTGGGAGCGTTTCGGAGCATTTCGCTAACCTTCGGCACATAAAAAGATGCAATAGTTGTGTTCGGGCCTCGGTGCACTATTTTGAGGTATCAAAGTTGCGATGCATCCATTCCACTCTGGTTGACCCAAAATGATATTTGGGAGTGTTTTAGACTATTTGGCTAAACTTCGGACCTAAAAAGATGAAAACTCGTGTGTTGGGCCTGAATGCACTATTTCAGGGTAGCAAACTTGCGAAGCATCCATTCTACTACATTCTACCCAAAATGATGTTTGGGAGTGTTTCAGAGCATTTCGCTAACCTTCGGCACATAAAAAGATGCAAAACTTGTGTTTCGAGCCCGAATGCACTTTTTCAGGGCACCGAAGTTGAGTAGCATCCATCTACTACATTGGGACCCAAAATGATGTTTGGGAGTGTTTTGGAACATTTCGCTATCCTTCGGCACATAAAAAGATGCAAAACTTGTGTTTCGGGCCTGAATGCACTTTTTTGGGGCACCGAAGTTGAGTAGCATCTAGTCCACTACATTGGACCCAAAATGATGTTTGGGAGTGTTTTGGAACATTTCGCTATCCTTCGGCACATAAAAAGATGCAATAGTTGTGTTTCGGGCCGGAATGCACTATTTCAGGGTAGCAAAGTTGCGAAGCATCCATTCTACTACATTCTACCCAAAATGATGTTTGGGAGTGTTTCAGAGCATTTCGCTAACCTTCGGCACATAAAAAGATGCAAAACTTGTGTTTCGGGCCTGAATGCACTTTTTTGGGGCACCGAAGTTGAGTAGCATCTAGTCTACTACATTGGACCCAAAATGATGTTTGGGAGTGTTTTGAAACATTTCGCTATCCTTCGGCACATAAAAAGATGCAATAGTTGTGTTTCGGGGCGGAATGCACTATTTCGAGGTATCGAATTTAAGATGCATCCATTCTACTCCGGTTGACCCAAAATGATGTTTGGGTGTGTTTTAGATCATTTCGCTAACCTTCGGACCTAAAAAGATGAAAAACTCATGTTTTGGGCCTGAATGCACTTTTTTGGGGCACCGAAGTTGAGTAGCATCTAGTCTACTACATTGGACCCAAAATGACGTTTGGGAGTGTTTTGGAACATTTCTCTATCCTTCGGCACATAAAAAGATGCAATAGTTGTGTTTCGGGCCGGAATGCATTATTTGGAGGTATCGAAGTTAAGATGCATCCATTCTACTCTGGTTGACCCAAAATGATGTTTGGGAGTGTTTTGGAACATTTCGCTATCCTTCGGCACATAAAAAGATGCAAAACTTGTGTTTCGGGCCTGAATGCACTTTTTTGGGGCACCGAAGTTGAGTAGCATCTAGTCTACTACATTGGACCCAAAATGATGTTTGGGAGTGTTTTGGAACATTTCGCTATTCTTCAGCACATAAAAAGATGCAATAGTTGTGTTTCGGGCCGGAATGCACTATTTCGAGGTATCGAAGTGAAGATGCAGCCATTCTACTCTGGTTGACCCAAAATGATGTTTGGGTGTGTTTTAGATCATTTCGCTAACCTTCGGACCTAAAAAGATGAAAAACTCATGTTTTGGGCCTGAATGCACTTTTTTGGGGCACCGAAGTTGAGTAGCATCTAGTCTACTACATTGGACCCAAAATGATGTTTGGGAGTGTTTTGGAACATTTCTCTATCCTTCGGCACATAAAAAGATGCAATAGTTGTGTTTCGGGCCGGAATGCATTATTTGGAGGTATCGAAGTTAAGATGCATCCATTCTACTCCGGTTGACCCAAAATGATGTTTGGGTGTGTTTTAGACCATTTCGCTAACCTTCGGACCTAAAAAGATGAAAAACTCATGTTTTGGGCCTGAATGCACTATTTCAGGGTAGCAATTGCGAAACATCCATTCAACTACATTCGACCCTAAATGATGTTTGGGAGTGTTTCGGAGCATTTCGCTAACCTTCGGCACATAAAAAGATGCAATAGTTGTGTTCGGGCCTCGGTGCACTATTTTGAGGTATCAAAGTTGCGATGCATCCATTCCACTCTGGTTGACCCAAAATGATATTTGGGAGTGTTTTAGACTATTTGGCTAAACTTCGGACCTAAAAAGATGAAAACTCGTGTGTTGGGCCTGAATGCACTATTTCAGGGTAGCAAACTTGCGAAGCATCCATTCTACTACATTCTACCCAAAATGATGTTTGGGAGTGTTTCAGAGCATTTCGCTAACCTTCGGCACATAAAAAGATGCAAAACTTGTGTTTCAGGCCTGAATGCACTTTTTCGGGGCACCGATGTTGAGTAGCATCCAGTCTACTATATTGGGACCCAAAATGATGTTTGGGAGTGTTTTGGAACATTTCGCTATCCTTCGGCACATAAAAAGATGCAAAACTTGTGTTTCGGGCCTGAATGCACTTTTTTGGGGCACCGAAGTTGAGTAGCATCTAGTCCACTACATTGGACCCAAAATGATGTTTGGGAGTGTTTTGGAACATTTTGCTATCCTTCGGCACATAAAAAGATGCAATAGTTGTGTTTCGGGCCGGAATGCACTATTTTGAGGTATCGAAGTTAAGATGCATGCATTCTACTCTGGTTGACCCAAAATGATGTTTGGTTGTGTTTTAGACCATTTCGCTAACCTTCGGACCTAAAAAGATGAAAAACTCATGTTTTGGGCCTGAATGCACTATTCCAGGGTAGCGAGTTGCGAAACATCCATTCAACTACATTCGACCCTAAATGATGTTTGGGAGCGTTTCGGAGCATTTCGCTAACCTTCGGCACATAAAAAGATGCAATAGTTGTGTTTCGGGCCCGAATGCACTATTTTGAGGTATCAAAGTTGCCATGCATCCATTCTACTCTGGTTGACCCAAAATGATATTTGGGAGTGCTTTAGACCATTTCGCTAACCTTGGGATCTAAAAAGATGAAAAACTCTTGTTTTGGGCCTGAATGCACTATTTCAGGGTAGCAAAGTTGCGAAGCATCCATTCTACTACATTCTACCCAAAATGATGTTTGGGAGTGTTTCAGAGCATTTCGCTAACCTTCGGCACATAAAAAGATGTAAAACTTGTGTTTCGGGCCTGAATGCACTTTTTTGGGGCACCGAAGTTGAGTAGCATCTAGTCTACTACATTGGACCCAAAATGATGTTTGGGAGTGTTTTGGAACATTTCGCTATCCTTCGGCACATAAAAAGATGCAATAGTTGTGTTTCGGGCCGGAATGCACTATTTTGAGGTATCGAAGTGAAGATGCCGGCCATTCTACTCTCCGGTTGACCCAAAATGATGTTTGGGTGTGTTTTAGACCATTTCGCTAACCTTCGGACCTAAAAAGATGAAAAACTCATGTTTTGGGACTGAATGCACTATTTCAGGGTAGCAAAGTTGCGAAACATCCATTCTACTACATTCGACCCAAAATGATGTTTGGTAGTGTTTAGAGCATTTCGCTAACCTTTGGCACATAAAAAGATGCAAAACTTGTGTTTCGGGCCTGAATGCACTTTTTTGGGGCACCGAAGTTGAGTAGCATCTAGTCTACTACATTGGACCCAAAATGATGTTTGGGAGTGTTTTGGAACATTTCGCTATCCTTCGGCACATAAAAAGATGCAATAGTTGTGTTTCGGGCCGGAATGCACTATTTTGAGGTATCGAAGTTAAGATGCATCCATTCTACTTTGGTTGACCCAAAATGATGTTTGGTTGTGTTTTAGACCATTTCGCTAACCTTCGGACCTAAAAAGATGAAAAACTCATGTTTTGGGCCTGAATGCACTATTCCAGGGGTAGCGAGTTGCGAAACATCCATTCAACTACATTCGACCCTAAATGATGTTTGGGAGCGTTTCGGAGCATTTCGCTAACCTTCGGCACATAAAAAGATGCAATAGTTGTGTTTCGGGCCTGAATGCACTATTTTGAGGTATCGAAGTTGCGATGCATCCATTCCACTCTGGTTGACCCAAAATGATATTTGGGAGTGTTTTAGACTATTTGGCTAAACTTCGGACCTAAAAAGATGAAAACTCGTGTGTTGGGACTGAATGCACTATTTCAGGGTAGCAAAGTTGCGAAACATCCATTCTACTACATTCGACCCAAAATGATGTTTGGTTGTGTTTCAGAGCATTTCGCTAAACTTTGGCACATAAAAAGATGCAAAACTTGTGTTTCGGGCCTGAATGCACTTTTTTGGGGCACCGAAGTTGAGTAGCATCTAGTCTACTACATTGGACCCAAAATGATGTTTGGGAGTGTTTTGGAACATTTATCTATCCTTCGGCACATAAAAAGATGCAATAGTTGTGTTTCGGGCCGGAATGCATTATTTGGAGGTATCGAAGTTAAGATGCATCCATTCTACTCTGGTTGACCCAAAATGATGTTTGGGTGTGTTTTAGACCATTTCGCTAACCTTCGGACCTAAAAAGATGAAAAACTCATGTTTTGGGCCCGAATGCACTATTTCGGGGGTAGCGGCGTCGCGAAACATCCATTCAACTACATTCGACCCTAAATGATGTTTGGGAGCGTTTCGGAGCATTTCGCTAACCTTCGGCACATAAAAAGATGCAATAGTTGTGTTCGGGCCTCGGTGCACTATTTTGAGGTATCAAAGTTGCGATGCATCCATTCCACTCGGTTGACCCAAAATGATATTTGGGAGTGTTTTAGACTATTTGGCTAAACTTCGGACCTAAAAAGATGAAAACTCGTGTGTTGGGCCTGAATGCACTATTTCAGGGTAGCAAACTTGCGAAGCATCCATTCTACTACATTCTACCCAAAATGATGTTTGGGAGTGTTTCAGAGCATTTCGCTAACCTTCGGCACATAAAAAGATGCAAAACTTGTGTTTCAGGCCTGAATGCACTTTTTCGGGGCACCGATGTTGAGTAGCATCCAGTCTACTACATTGGGACCCAAAATGATGTTTGGGAGTGTTTTGGAACATTTCGCTATCCTTCGGCACATAAAAAGATGCAAAACTTGTGTTTCGGGCCTGGAATGCACTTTTTTGGGGCACCGAAGTTGAGTAGCATCTAGTCCACTACATTGGACCCAAAATGATGTTTGGGAGTGTTTTGGAACATTTTGCTATCCTTCGGCACATAAAAAGATGCAATAGTTGTGTTTCGGGCCGGAATGCACTATTTTGAGGTATCGAAGTTAAGATGCATCCATTCTACTCTGGTTGACCCAAAATGATGTTTGGTTGTGTTTTAGACCATTTCGCTAACCTTCGGACCTAAAAAGATGAAAAACTCATGTTTTGGGCCCGAATGCACTATTCCGGGGTAGCGAGTTGCGAAACATCCATTCAACTACATTCGACCCTAAATGATGTTTGGGAGCGTTTCGGAGCATTTCGCTAACCTTCGGCACATAAAAAGATGCAATAGTTGTGTTTCGGGCCTGAATGCACTATTTTGAGGTATCGAAGTTGCGATGCATCCATTCTACTCCGGTTGACCCAAAATGATGTTTGGGAGTGTTTTAGACCATTTCGCTAACCTTGGGACCTAAAAAGATGAAAAACTCATGTTTTGGGCCCGAATGCACTATTTCAGGGTAGCGAACTTGCGAAGCATCCATTCTACTACATTCGACCCAAAATGATGTTTGGGAGTGTTTCAGAGCATTTCGCTAGCCTTCGGCACATAAAAAGATGCAAAACTTGTGTTTCGGGCTCGAATGCACTTTTTTGGGGCACCGAAGTTGAGTAGCATCTAGTCTACTACATTGGACCCAAAATGATGTTTGGGAGTGTTTTGGAACATTTCGCTATCCTTCGGCACATAAAAAGATGCAATAGTTGTGTTTCGGGCCGGAATGCACTATTTCGAGGTATCGAAGTGAAGATGCTTGCCATTCTACTCGGTTGACCCAAAATGATGTTTGGGTGTGTTTTAGACCATTTCGCTAACCTTCGGACCTAAAAAGATGAAAAACTCATGTTTTGGGACCGAATGCACTATTTCAGGGTAGCAAAGTTGCGAAACATCCATTCTACTACATTCGACCCAAAATGATGTTTGGTAGTGTTCAGAGCATTTCGCTAACCTTCGGCACATAAAAAGATGTAAAACTTGTGTTTCGGGCCTGAATGCACTTTTTTGGGGCACCGAAGTTGAGTAGCATCTAGTCTACTACATTGGACCCAAAATGATGTTTGGGAGTGTTTTGGAACATTTCGCTATCCTTCGGCACATAAAAATATGCAATAGTTGTGTTTCGAGCCGGAATGCACTATTTCGTGGTATCGAAGTTAAGATGCATCCATTCTACTCTGGTTGACCCAAAATGATGTTTGGGTGTGTTTTAGACCATTTCGCTAACCTTCGGACCTAAAAAGATGAAAAACTCATGTTTTGGGCCTGAATGCACTATTTCAGGGTAGCGAACTTGCGAAACATCCATTCAACTACATTCGACCCTAAATGATGTTTGGGAGCGTTTCGGAGCATTTCGCTAACCTTCGGCACATAAAAAGATGCAATAGTTGTGTTTCGGGCCTGAATGCACTATTTTGAGGTATCGAAGTTGCGATGCATCCATTCTACTCTGGTTGACCCAAAATGATTTTTGGGAGTGTTTTAGACCATTTCGCTAACCTTGGGACCTAAAAAGATGAAAAACTCATGTTTTGGGCCTGAATGCACTATTTCAGGGTAGCAATTGCGAAGCATCCATTCTACTACATTCTACCCAAAATGATGTTTGGGAGTGTTTCAGAGCATTTCGCTAACCTTCGGCACATAAAAAGATGCAAAACTTGTGTTTCGGGCATGAATGCACTTTTTTGGGGCACCGAAGTTGAGTAGCATCTAGTCTACTACATTGGACCCAAAATGATGTTTGGGAGTGTTTTGGAACATTTCGCTATCCTTCAGCACATAAAAAGATGCAATAGTTGTGTTTCGGGCCGGAATGCACTATTTCGAGGTATCGAAGTTAAGATGCATCCATTCTACTCTGGTTGACCCAAAATGATGTTTGGGTGTGTTTTAGACCATTTCGCTAACCTTCGGACCTAAAAAGATGAAAAACTCATGTTTTGGGACTGAATGCACTATTTCAGGGTAGCAAAGTTGCGAAACATCCATTCTACTACATTCGACCCAAAATGATGTTTGGTAGTGTTTCAGAGCATTTCGCTAACCTTTGGCACATAAAAAGATGCAAAACTTGTGTTTCAGCCTAGAATGCACTTTTTTGGGGCACCGAAGTTGAGTAGCATCTAGTCTACTACATTGGACCCAAAATGATGTTTGGGAGTGTTTTGGAACATTTCGCTATCCTTCGGCACATAAAAAGATGCAATAGTTGTGTTTCGGGCCGGAATGCACTATTTTGAGGTATCGAAGTTAAGATGTATCCATTCTACTTTGGTTGACCCAAAATGATGTTTGGGTGTGTTTTAGACCATTTCGCTAACCTTCGGACCTAAAAAGATGAAAAACTCATGTTTTGGGCCTGAATGCACTATTCCGGGGTAGCGAGTTGCGAAACATCCATTCAACTACATTCGACCCTAAATGATGTTTGGGAGCGTTTCGGAGCATTTCGCTAACCTTCGGCACATAAAAAGATGCAATAGTTGTGTTTCGGGCCTGAATGCACTATTTTGAGGTATCGAAGTTGCGATGCATCCATTCCACTCGGTTGACCCAAAATGATATTTGGGAGTGTTTTAGACTATTTGGCTAAACTTCGGACCTAAAAAGATGAAAACTCGTGTGTTGGGACTGAATGCACTATTTCGGGGGTAGCAAAGTTGCGAAACATCCATTCTACTACATTCGACCCAAAATGATGTTTGGTTGTGTTTCAGAGCATTTCGCTAAACTTTGGCACATAAAAAGATGCAAAACTTGTGTTTCGGGCCCGAATGCACTTTTTTGGGGCACCGAAGTTGAGTAGCATCTAGTCTACTACATTGGACCCAAAATGATGTTTGGGAGTGTTTTGGAACATTTCTCTATCCTTCGGCACATAAAAAGATGCAATAGTTGTGTTTCGGGCCGGAATGCATTATTTGGAGGTATCGAAGTTAAGATGCATCCATTCTACTCTGGTTGACCCAAAATGATGTTTGGGTGTGTTTTAGACCATTTCGCTAACCTTCGGACCTAAAAAGATGAAAAACTCATGTTTTGGGCCTGAATGCACTATTTCAGGGTAGCAACGTCGCGAAACATCCATTCAACTACATTCGACCCTAAATGATGTTTGGGAGCGTTTCGGAGCATTTCGCTAACCTTCGGCACATAAAAAGATGCAATAGTTGTGTTCGGGCCTCGGTGCACTATTTTGAGGTATCAAAGTTGCGATGCATCCATTCCACTCTGGTTGACCCAAAATGATATTTGGGAGTGTTTTAGACTATTTGGCTAAACTTCGGACCTAAAAAGATGAAAACTCGTGTGTTGGGCCTGAATGCACTATTTCAGGGTAGCAAACTTGCGAAGCATCCATTCTACTACATTCTACCCAAAATGATGTTTGGGAGTGTTTCAGAGCATTTCGCTAACCTTCGGCACATAAAAAGATGCAAAACTTGTGTTTCAGGCCTGGAATGCACTTTTTCGGGGCACCGATGTTGAGTAGCATCCAGTCTACTACATTGGGACCCAAAATGATGTTTGGGAGTGTTTTGGAACATTTCGCTATCCTTCGGCACATAAAAAGATGCAAAACTTGTGTTTCGGGCCAGAATGCACTTTTTTGGGGCACCGAAGTTGAGTAGCATCTAGTCCACTACATTGGACCCAAAATGATGTTTGGGAGTGTTTTGGAACATTTCGCTATCCTTCGGCACATAAAAAGATGCAATAGTTGTGTTTCGGGCCGGAATGCACTATTTTGAGGTATCGAAGTTAAGATGCATCCATTCTACTCTGGTTGACCCAAAATGATGTTTGGTTGTGTTTTAGACCATTTCGCTAACCTTCGGACCTAAAAAGATGAAAAACTCATGTTTTGGGCCTGAATGCACTATTCCAGGGGTAGCGAGTTGCGAAACATCCATTCTACTACATTCGACCCAAAATGATGTCTGGAAGCCTTTCGGAGCTTTTCGCTAACCTTCGGCACATAAAAAGATGCAATAGTTGTGTTTCGGGCCTGAATGCACTATTTCGAGGTATCAAAGTTACGATGCGTCCATTCTACTCCGGTTGACCTAAAATGATGTTTGGGGGTGTTTTAGACCATTTCCCTAACCTTCGGACCTAAAAAGATGAAAAACACATGTTTTGGGCCTGAATGCACTATTTCGGGGTAGCAAAGTTGCGAAGCATCCATTCTACTACATTCTACCCAAAATGATGTTTGGGAGTGTTTCAGAGCATTTCGCTAACCTTCGGCACATAAAAAGATGCAAAACTTGTGTTTCGGGCCTGAATGCACTTTTTTGGGGCACCGAAGTTGAGTAGCATCTAGTCTACTACATTGGACCCAAAATGATGTTTGGGAGTGTTTTGGAACATTTCGCTATCCTTCAGCACATAAAAAGATGCAATAGTTGTGTTTCGGGCCGGAATGCACTATTTCGAGGTATCGAAGTGAAGATGCAGCCATTCTACTCTGGTTGACCCAAAATGATGTTTGGGTGTGTTTTAGACCATTTCGCTAACCTTCGGACCTAAAAAGATGAAAAACTCATGTTTTGGGACTGAATGCACTATTTCAGGGTAGCAAAGTTGCGAAACATCCATTCTACTACATTCGACCCAAAATGATGTTTGGTAGTGTTTCAGAGCATTTCGCTAACCTTTGGCACATAAAAAGATGCAAAACTTGTGTTTCGGGCTGAATGCACTTTTTTGGGGCACCGAAGTTGAGTAGCATCTAGTCTACTACATTGGACCCAAAATGATGTTTGGGAGTGTTTTGGAACATTTCGCTATCCTTCGGCACATAAAAAGATGCAATAGTTGTGTTTCGGGCCGGAATGCACTATTTTGAGGTATCGAAGTTAAGATGCATCCATTCTACTCCGGTTGACTCAAAATGATGTTTGGTTGTGTTTTAGACCATTTCGCTAACCTTCGGACCTAAAAAGATGAAAAACTCATGTTTTGGGCCCGAATGCACTATTCCGGGGTAGCGAGTTGCGAAACATCCATTCAACTACATTCGACCCTAAATGATGTTTGGGAGCGTTTCGGAGCATTTCGCTAACCTTCGGCACATAAAAAGATGCAATAGTTGTGTTTCGGGCCCGAATGCACTATTTTGAGGTATCGAAGTTGCGATGCATCCATTCCACTCCGGTTGACCCAAAATGATATTTGGGAGTGTTTTAGACTATTTGGCTAAACTTCGGACCTAAAAAGATGAAAACTCGTGTGTTGGGACTGAATGCACTATTTCAGGGTAGCAAAGTTGCGAAACATCCATTCTACTACATTCGACCCAAAATGATGTTTGGTTGTATTTCAGAGCATTTCGCTAAACTTTGGCACATAAAAAGATGCAAAACTTGTGTTTCGGGCCTGAATGCACTTTTTTGGGGCACCGAAGTTGAGTAGCATCTAGTCTACTACATTGGACCCAAAATGATGTTTGGGAGTGTTTTGGAACATTTATCTATCCTTCGGCACATAAAAAGATGCAATAGTTGTGTTTCGGGCCGGAATGCATTATTTGGAGGTATCGAAGTTAAGATGCATCCATTCTACTCCGGTTGACCCAAAATGATGTTTGGGAGTGTTTTAGACCATTTCGCTAACCTTCAGGACCTAAAAAGATGAAAAACTCATGTTTTGGGCCCGAATGCACTATTTCAGGGTAGCGAACTTGCGAAGCATCCATTCAACTACATTCGACCCTAAATGATGTTTGGGAGCGTTTCGGAGCATTTCGCTAACCTTCGGCACATAAAAAGATGCAATAGTTGTGTTCGGGCCTCGGTGCACTATTTTGAGGTATCAAAGTTGCGATGCATCCATTCCACTCGGTTGACCCAAAATGATATTTGGGAGTGTTTTAGACTATTTGGCTAAACTTCGGACCTAAAAAGATGAAAACTCGTGTGTTGGGCCTGAATGCACTATTTCAGGGTAGCAAACTTGCGAAGCATCCATTCTACTACATTCTACCCAAAATGATGTTTGGGAGTGTTTCAGAGCATTTCGCTAACCTTCGGCACATAAAAAGATGCAAAACTTGTGTTTCAGGCCTGAATGCACTTTTTCGGGGCACCGATGTTGAGTAGCATCCAGTCTACTACATTGGGACCCAAAATGATGTTTGGGAGTGTTTTGGAACATTTCGCTATCCTTCGGCACATAAAAAGATGCAAAACTTGTGTTTCGGGCCTGAATGCACTTTTTTGGGGCACCGAAGTTGAGTAGCATCTAGTCCACTACATTGGACCCAAAATGATGTTTGGGAGTGTTTTGGAACATTTCGCTATCCTTCGGCACATAAAAAGATGCAATAGTTGTGTTTCGGGCCGGAATGCACTATTTTGAGGTATCGAAGTTAAGATGCATCCATTCTACTCGGTTGACCCAAAATGATGTTTGGTTGTGTTTTAGACCATTTCGCTAACCTTCGGACCTAAAAAGATGAAAAACTCATGTTTTGGGCCCGAATGCACTATTCCGGGGTAGCGAGTTGCGAAACATCCATTCAACTACATTCGACCCTAAATGATGTTTGGGAGCGTTTCGGAGCATTTCGCTAACCTTCGGCACATAAAAAGATGCAATAGTTGTGTTTCGGGCCTGAATGCACTATTTTGAGGTATCGAAGTTGCGATGCATCCATTCTACTCCGGTTGACCCAAAATGATGTTTGGGAGTGTTTTAGACCATTTCGCTAACCTTGGGATCTAAAAAGATGAAAAACTCATGTTTTGGGCACTATTTCGGGGTAGCAAAGTTGCGAAGCATCCATTCTACTACATTCTACCCAAAATGATGTTTGGGAGTGTTTCGAGCATTTCGCTAACCTTCGGCACATAAAAAGATGCAAAACTTGTGTTTCGGGCCTGAATGCACTTTTTTGGGGCACCGAAGTTGAGTAGCATCTAGTCTACTACATTGGACACAAAATGATGTTTGGGAGTGTTTTGGAACATTTCGCTATCCTTCAGCACATAAAAAGATGCAATAGTTGTGTTTCGGGCCGGAATGCACTATTTCGAGGTATCGAAGTGAAGATGCCTGCCATTCTACTCCGGTTGACCCAAAATGATGTTTGGGTGTGTTTTAGACCATTTCGCTAACCTTCGGACCTAAAAAGATGAAAAACTTATGTTTTGGGACTCGAATGCACTATTTCGTGGGTAGCAAAGTTGCGAAACATCCATTCTACTACATTCGACCCAAAATGATGTTTGGTAGTGTTTCGAGCATTTCGCTAACCTTCGGCACATAAAAAGATGTAAAACTTGTGTTTCGGGCCTGAATGCACTTTTTTGGGGCACCGAAGTTGAGTAGCATCTAGTCTACTACATTGGACCCAAAATGATGTTTGGGAGTGTTTTGGAACATTTCGCTATCCTTCGGCACATAAAAAGATGCAATAGTTGTGTTTCGGGCCGGAATGCACTATTTTGAGGTATCGAAGTTAAGATGTATCCATTCTACTCTGGTTGACCCAAAATGATGTTTGGTTGTGTTTTAGACCATTTCGCTAACCATCGGACCTAAAAAGATGAAAAACTCATGTTTTGGGCTTGAATGCACTATTCCAGGGTAGCAGAGTTGCGAAACATCCATTCAACTACATTCGACCCTAAATGATGTTTGGGAGCGTTTCGGAGCATTTCGCTAACCTTCGGCACATAAAAAGATGCAATAGTTGTGTTTCGGGCCTGAATGCACTATTTTGAGGTATCAAAGTTGCGATGCATCCATTCCACTCTGGTTGACCCAAAATGATATTTGGGAGTGTTTTAGACTATTTGGCTAAACTTCGGACCTAAAAAGATGAAAACTCGTGTGTTGGGACTGAATGCACTATTTCAGGGTAGCAAAGTTGCGAAACATCCATTCTACTACATTCGACCCAAAATGATGTTTGGTTGTGTTTCAGAGCATTTCGCTAAACTTTGGCACATAAAAAGATGCAAAACTTGTGTTTCGGGCCTGAATGCACTTTTTTGGGGCACCGAAGTTGAGTAGCATCTAGTCTACTACATTGGACCCAAAATGATGTTTGGGAGTGTTTTGGAACATTTATCTATCCTTCGGCACATAAAAAGATGCAATAGTTGTGTTTCGGGCCGGAATGCATTATTTGGAGGTATCGAAGTTAAGATGCATCCATTCTACTCTGGTTGACCCAAAATGATGTTTGGGTGTGTTTTAGACCATTTCGCTAACCTTCGGACCTAAAAAGATGAAAAACTCATGTTTTGGGCCTGAATGCACTATTTCAGGGTAGCAGCGTCGCGAAACATCCATTCAACTACATTCGACCCTAAATGATGTTTGGGAGCGTTTCGGAGCATTTCGCTAACCTTCGGCACATAAAAAGATGCAATAGTTGTGTTTCGGGCCTGAATGCACTATTTTGAGGTATCAAAGTTGCGATGCATCCATTCTACTCTGGTTGACCCAAAATGATTTTTGGGAGTGTTTTAGACCATTTCGCTAACCTTGGGATCTAAAAAGATGAAAAACTCATGTTTTGGGCACTATTTCAGGGTAGCAAAGTTGCGAAGCATCCATTCTACTACATTCTACCCAAAATGATGTTTGGGAGTGTTTCAGAGCATTTCGCTAACCTTCGGCACATAAAAAGATGCAAAACTTGTGTTTCGGGCCCGAATGCACTTTTTTGGGGCACCGAAGTTGAGTAGCATCTAGTCTACTACATTGGACACAAAATGATGCTTGGGAGTGTTTTGGAACATTTCGCTATCCTTCGGCACATAAAAAGATGCAATAGTTGTGTTTCGGGCCGGAATGCATTATTTGGAGGTATCGAAGTTAAGATGCATCCATTCTACCCTGGTTGACCCAAAATGATGTTTGGGTGTGTTTTAGACCATTTCGCTAACCTTGGGATCTAAAAAGATGAAAAACTCTTGTTTTGGGCCTGAATGCACTATTTCAGGGTAGCAAAGTTGCGAAACATCCATTCTACTACATTCGACCCAAAATGATGTTTGGTAGTGTTTCAGAGCATTTCGCTAACCTTTGGCACATAAAAAGATGCAAAACTTGTGTTTCGGGCCTGAATGCACTTTTTTGGGCACCGAAGTTGAGTAGCATCTAGTCTACTACATTGGACCCAAAATGATGTTTGGGAGTGTTTTGGAACATTTCGCTATCCTTCGGCACATAAAAAGATGCAATAGTTGTGTTTCGGGCCGGAATGCACTATTTTGAGGTATCGAAGTTAAGATGCATCCATTCTACTCTGGTTGACCCAAAATGATGTTTGGTTGTGTTTTAGACCATTTCGCTAACCTTCGGACCTAAAAAGATGAAAAACTCATGTTTTGGGCTTGAATGCACTATTCCAGGGTAGCAGAGTTGCGAAGCATCCATTCTACTACATTCGACCCAAAATGATGTTTGGGAGTGTTTCGGAGCATTTCGCTAGCCTTTGGCACATAAAAAGATGCAATAGTTGTGTTTCGGGCCTGACTGCACTATTTTGAGGTATCGAAGTTGCGATGCATCCATTCTACTCTGGTTGACCCAAAATAATGTTTGGGAGTGTTTTAGACCACTTTGCTAACCTTCGGACCTAAAAAGATAAAAAACTTGTGTTTTGGGCCTGAATGCACTATTTCAGTGTAGCAAAGTTGTGAAGCTTCGATTCTACTACATTGGACCCAAAATGATGTTTGGGAGTGTTTCAGAGCATTTCGCAAACCTTCAGCACATAAAAAGATGCAAAACTTGTGTTTCGGGCCTGAATGTACTTTTTCGGGGCACCGAAGTTGAGTTGCATCCATTCTACTACATTGGAACCAAAATGATGTTTGAGAGTGTTTCTGAGCATTTCGCTAACCTTCGAGCACATAAAAAGATGCAATAGTTGTGTTTCGGGCCTGACTGCACTATTTCGAGGTATCGAAGTGAAGATGCCTGCCATTCTACTCTACAGTTGACCCAAAATGATGTTTGGGTGTGTTTTAGACCATTTCGCTAACCTTCGGACCTAAAAAGATGAAAAACTCATGTTTTGGGACTGAATGCACTATTTCAGGGTAGCAAAGTTGCGAAACATCCATTCTACTACATTCGACCCAAAATGATGTTTGGTAGTGTTTCGAGCATTTCGCTAACCTTTGGCACATAAAAAGATGCAAAACTTGTGTTTCGGGCACGAATGCACTTTTTTGGGGCACCGAAGTTGAGTAGCATCTAGTCTACTACATTGGACCCAAAATGATGTTTGGGAGTGTTTTGGAACATTTCGCTATCCTTCGGCACATAAAAAGATGCAATAGTTGTGTTTCGGGCCGGAATGCACTATTTTGAGGTATCGAAGTTAAGATGTATCCATTCTACTCCGGTTGACCCAAAATGATGTTTGGTTGTGTTTTAGACCATTTCGCTAACCTTCGGACCTAAAAAGATGAAAAACTCATGTTTTGGGCCCGAATGCACTATTTCAGGGTAGCGAACTTGCGAAGCATCCATTCTACTACATTCGACCCAAAATGATGTTTGGGAGTGTTTCGGAGCATTTCGCTAGCCTTCGGCACATAAAAAGATGCAATAGTTGTGTTTCGGGCCGGAATGCACTATTTTGAGGTATCGAAGTTAAGATGCATCCATTCTACTCTGGTTGACCCAAAATGATGTTTGGTTGTGTTTTAGACCATTTCGCTAACCTTCGGACCTAAAAAGATGAAAAACTCATGTTTTGGGCCTGAATGCACTATTCCAGGGTAGCAGAGTTGCGAAACATCCATTCAACTACATTCGACCCTAAATGATGTTTGGGAGCGTTTCGGAGCATTTCGCTAACCTTCGGCACATAAAAAGATGCAATAGTTGTGTTTCGGGCCTGAATGCACTATTTTGAGGTATCGAAGTTGCGATGCATCCATTCCACTCGTCTGACCCAAAATGATATTTGGGAGTGTTTTAGACTATTTGGCTAAACTTCGGACCTAAAAAGATGAAAACTCGTGTGTTGGGACTGAATGCACTATTTCAGGGTAGCAAAGTTGCGAAACATCCATTCTACTACATTCGACCCAAAATGATGTTTGGTTGTGTTTCAGAGCATTTCGCTAAACTTTGGCACATAAAAAGATGCAAAACTTGTGTTTCGGGCCTGAATGCACTTTTTTGGGGCACCGAAGTTGAGTAGCATCTAGTCTACTACATTGGACCCAAAATGATGTTTGGGAGTGTTTTGGAACATTTATCTATCCTTCGGCACATAAAAAGATGCAATAGTTGTGTTTCGGGCCGGAATGCATTATTTGGAGGTATCGAAGTTAAGATGCATCCATTCTACTCCGGTTGACCCAAAATGATGTTTGGGTGTGTTTTAGACCATTTCGCTAACCTTCGGACCTAAAAAGATGAAAAACTCATGTTTTGGGCCCGAATGCACTATTTCGGGGTAGCGAGCGTCGCGAAACATCCATTCAACTACATTCGACCCTAAATGATGTTTGGGAGCGTTTCGGAGCATTTCGCTAACCTTCGGCACATAAAAAGATGCAATAGTTGTGTTCGGGCCTCGGTGCACTATTTTGAGGTATCAAAGTTGCGATGCATCCATTCCACTCGGTTGACCCAAAATGATATTTGGGAGTGTTTTAGACTATTTGGCTAAACTTCGGACCTAAAAAGATGAAAACTCGTGTGTTGGGCCCGAATGCACTATTTCGGGGTAGCAAACTTGCGAAGCATCCATTCTACTACATTCTACCCAAAATGATGTTTGGGAGTGTTTCGAGCATTTCGCTAACCTTCGGCACATAAAAAGATGCAAAACTTGTGTTTCGAGCCCGAATGCACTTTTTCGGGGCACCGATGTTGAGTAGCATCCAGTCTACTACATTGGGACCCAAAATGATGTTTGGGAGTGTTTTGGAACATTTCGCTATCCTTCGGCACATAAAAAGATGCAAAACTTGTGTTTCGGGCCTGAATGCACTTTTTTGGGGCACCGAAGTTGAGTAGCATCTAGTCCACTACATTGGACCCAAAATGATGTTTGGGAGTGTTTTGGAACATTTCGCTATCCTTCGGCACATAAAAAGATGCAATAGTTGTGTTTCGGGCCGGAATGCACTATTTTGAGGTATCGAAGTTAAGATGCATCCATTCTACTCTGGTTGACCCAAAATGATGTTTGGTTGTGTTTTAGACCATTTCGCTAACCTTCGGACCTAAAAAGATGAAAAACTCATGTTTTGGGCCTGAATGCACTATTTCAGGGTAGCAGCGTTGCGAAACATCCATTCAACTACATTCGACCCTAAATGATGTTTGGGAGCGTTTCGGAGCATTTCGCTAACCTTCGGCACATAAAAAGATGCAATAGTTGTTTTTCGGGCCTGAATGCACTATTTTGAGGTATCAAAGTTGCCATGCATCCATTCTACTCTGGTTGACCCAAAATGATTTTTGGGAGTGTTTTAGACCATTTCGCTAACCTTGGGATCTAAAAAGATGAAAAACTCATGTTTTGGGCCTGAATGCACTATTTCAGGGTAGCAAAGTTGCGAAGCATCCATTCTACTACATTCTACCCAAAATGATGTTTGGGAGTGTTCCAGAGCATTTCGCTAACCTTCGGCACATAAAAAGATGCAAAACTTGTGTTTCGGGCCTGAATGCACTTTTTTGGGGCACCGAAGTTGAGTAGCATCTAGTCTACTACATTGGACCCAAAATGATGTTTGGGAGTGTTTTGGAACATTTCGCTATCCTTCAGCACATAAAAAGATGCAATAGTTGTGTTTCGGGCCGGAATGCACTATTTCGAGGTATCGAAGTGAAGATGCCGCCATTCTACTCCGGTTGACCCAAAATGATGTTTGGGTGTGTTTTAGACCATTTCGCTAACCTTCGGACCTAAAAAGATGAAAAACTCATGTTTTGGGACCGAATGCACTATTTCGGGGTAGCAAAGTTGCGAAACATCCATTCTACTACATTCGACCCAAAATGATGTTTGGTAGTGTTTCGAGCATTTCGCTAACCTTTGGCACATAAAAAGATGCAAAACTTGTGTTTCGGGCCCGAATGCACTTTTTTGGGGCACCGAAGTTGAGTAGCATCTAGTCTACTACATTGGACCCAAAATGATGTTTGGGAGTGTTTTGGAACATTTCGCTATCCTTCGGCACATAAAAAGATGCAATAGTTGTGTTTCGGGCCGGAATGCACTATTTTGAGGTATCGAAGTTAAGATGCATCCATTCTACTCGGTTGACCCAAAATGATGTTTGGTTGTGTTTTAGACCATTTCGCTAACCTTCGGACCTAAAAAGATGAAAAACTCATGTTTTGGGCCTGAATGCACTATTCCAGGGTAGCAGAGTTGCGAAACATCCATTCAACTACATTCGACCCTAAATGATGTTTGGGAGCGTTTCGGAGCATTTCGCTAACCTTCGGCACATAAAAAGATGCAATAGTTGTGTTTCGGGCCGGAATGCACTATTTTGAGGTATCGAAGTTAAGATGCATCCATTCTACTCTGGTTGACCCAAAATGATGTTTGGTTGTGTTTTAGACCATTTCGCTAACCTTCGGACCTAAAAAGATGAAAAACTCATGTTTTGGGCCTGAATGCACTATTCCAGGGTAGCAGAGTTGCGAAACATCCATTCAACTACATTCGACCCTAAATGATGTTTGGGAGCGTTTCGGAGCATTTCGCTAACCTTCGGCACATAAAAAGATGCAATAGTTGTGTTTCGGGCCTGAATGCACTATTTTGAGGTATCGAAGTTGCGATGCATCCATTCTACTCTGGTTGACCCAAAATGATTTTTGGGAGTGTTTTAGACCATTTCGCTAACCTTGGGATCTAAAAAGATGAAAAACTCATGTTTTGGGCACTATTTCAGGGTAGCAAAGTTGCGAAGCATCCATTCTACTACATTCTACCCAAAATGATGTTTGGGAGTGTTTCAGAGCATTTCGCTAACCTTCGGCACATAAAAAGATGCAAAACTTGTGTTTCGGGCCTGAATGCACTTTTTTGGGGCACCGAAGTTGAGTAGCATCTAGTCTACTACATTGGACCCAAAATGATGTTTGGGAGTGTTTTGGAACATTTCGCTATCCTTCGGCACATAAAAAGATGCAATAGTTGTGTTTCGGGCCGGAATGCACTATTTCGAGGTATCGAAGTGAAGATGCTTCCATTCTACTCGGTTGACCCAAAATGATGTTTGGGTGTGTTTTAGACCATTTCGCTAACCTTCGGACCTAAAAAGATGAAAAACTCATGTTTTGGGACTGAATGCACTATTTCAGGGTAGCAAAGTTGCGAAACATCCATTCTACTACATTCGACCCAAAATGATGTTTGGTAGTGTTTAGAGCATTTCGCTAACCTTTGGCACATAAAAAGATGCAAAACTTGTGTTTCGGGCCTGAATGCACTTTTTTGGGGCACCGAAGTTGAGTAGCATCTAGTCTACTACATTGGACCCAAAATGATGTTTGGGAGTGTTTTGGAACATTTCGCTATCCTTCGGCACATAAAAAGATGCAATAGTTGTGTTTCGGGCTGGAATGCATTATTTTGAGGTATCGAAGTTAAGATGCATCCATTCTACTCTGGTTGACCCAAAATGATGTTTGGTTGTGTTTTAGACCATTTCGCTAACCTTCGGACCTAAAAAGATGAAAAACTCATGTTTTGGGCCTGAATGCACTATTTCAGGGTAGCAGCGTTGCGAAACATCCATTCAACTACATTGGACCCAAAATGATGTTTGGGAGTGTTTTGGAACATTTCGCTATCCTTCAGCACATAAAAAGATGCAATAGTTGTGTTTCGGGCCGGAATGCACTATTTTGAGGTATCAAAGTTGCGATGCATCCATTCCACTCTGGTTGACCCAAAATGATATTTGGGAGTGTTTTAGACTATTTGGCTAAACTTCGGACCTAAAAAGATGAAAACTCGTGTGTTGGGCCTGAATGCACTATTTCAGGGTAGCAAACTTGCGAAGCATCCATTCTACTACATTCTACCCAAAATGATGTTTGGGAGTGTTTTAGAGCATTTCGCTAACCTTCGGCACATAAAAAGATGCAAAACTTGAGTTTCGGGCCTGAATGCACTTTTTTGGGGCACCGAAGTTGAGTAGCATCTAGTCTACTACATTGGGACCAAAATGATGTTTGGGAGTGTTTTGGAACATTTCGCTATCCTTCGACACATAAAAAGATGCAATAGTTGTGTTTCGGGCCGGAATGCATTATTTGGAGGTATCGAAGTTAAGATGCATCCATTCTACCCTGGTTGACCCAAAATGATGTTTGGGTGTGTTTTAGACCATTTCGCTAACCTTGGGATCTAAAAAGATGAAAAACTCTTGTTTTGGGCCTGAATGCACTATTCCGGGGGTAGCGAGTTGCGAAACATCCATTCAACTACATTCGACCCTAAATGATGTTTGGGAGCGTTTCGGAGCATTTCGCTAACCTTCGGCACATAAAAAGATGCAATAGTTGTGTTTCGGGCCGGAATGCACTATTTCGAGGTATCGAAGTTAAGATGTAGCCATTCTACTCTGGTTGACCTAAAATGATGTTTGGGTGTGTTTTAGACCATTTCGCTAACCTTCGGACCTAAAAAGATGAAAAACTCATGTTTTGGGCCTGAATGCTAGGTAGCAGAGTTGCGAAACATCCATTCAACTACATTCGACCCTAAATGATGTTTGGGAGCGTTTCGGAGCATTTCGCTAACCTTCTGCACATAAAAAGATGCAATAGTTGTGTTTCGGGCCTGAATGCACTAAGGTATCGAAGTTGCGATGCATCCATTCTACTCTGGTTGACCCAAAATGATTTTTGGGAGTGTTTTAGACCATTTCGCTAACCTTGGGATCTAAAAAGATGAAAAACTCATGTTTTGGGCACTATTTCAGGGTAGCAAAGTTGCGAAGCATCCATTCTACTACATTCTACCCAAAATGATGTTTCGGAGTGTTTCAGAGCATTTCGCTAACCTTCGGCACATAAAAAGATGCAAAACTTGTGTTTCGGGCCCGAATGCACTTTTTTGGGGCACCGAAGTTGAGTAGCATCTAGTCTACTACATTGGACCCAAAATGATGTTTGGGAGTGTTTTGGAACATTTCGCTATCCTTCGGCACATAAAAAGATGCAATAGTTGTGTTTCGGGCCGGAATGCACTATTTCGAGGTATCGAAGTTAAGATGCATTCATTCTACTCCGGTTGACCCAAAATGATGTTTGGGTGTGTTTTAGACCATTTCGCTAACCTTCGGACCTAAAAAGATGAAAAAATCATGTTTTGTGACTGAATGCACTATTTCAGGGTAGAAAAGTTGCGAAACATCCATTCTACTACATTCGACCCAAAATGATGTTTGGTAGTGTTTCAGAGCATTTCGCTAACCTTTGGCACATAAAAAGATGCAAAACTTGTGTTTCGGGCCTGAATGCACTTTTTTGGGGCACCGAAGTTGAGTAGCATCTAGTCTACTACATTGGACCCAAAATGATGTTTGGGAGTGTTTTGGAACATTTCGCTATCCTTCGGCACATAAAAAGATGCAATAGTTGTGTTTCGGGGCGGAATGCACTATTTTGAGGTATCGAAGTTAAGATGCATCCATTCTACTCCGTTTGACCCAAAAGAATGTTTGGTTGTGTTTTAGACCATTTCGCTAACCTTCGGACCTAAAAAGATGAAAAACTCATGTTTTGGGCCCGAATGCACTATTCCAGGGTAGCGAGTTGCGAAACATCCATTCAACTACATTCGACCCTAAATGATGTTTGGGAGCGTTTCGGAGCATTTCGCTAACCTTCGGCACATAAAAAGATGCAATAGTTGTGTTTCGGGCCCGAATGCACTATTTTGAGGTATCGAAGTTGCGATGCATCCATTCCACTCGCTTGACCCAAAATGATATTTGGGAGTGTTTTAGACTATTTGGCTAAACTTCGGACCTAAAAAGATGAAAACTCGTGTGTTGGGACTGAATGCACTATTTCGGGGTACCAAAGTTGCGAAACATCCATTCTACTACATTCGACCCAAAATGATGTTTGGTTGTGTTTCGCATTTCGCTAAACTTTGGCACATAAAAAGATGCAAAACTTGTGTTTCGGGCCTAAATGCACTTTTTTGGGGCACCGAAGTTGAGTAGCATCTAGTCTACTACATTGGACCCAAAATGATGTTTGGGAGTGTTTTGGAACATTTCTCTATCCTTCGGCACATAAAAAGATGCAATAGTTGTGTTTCGGGCCGGAATGCATTATTTGGAGGTATCGAAGTTAAGATGCATCCATTCTACTCCGGTTGACCCAAAATGATGTTTGGGTGTGTTTTAGACCATTTCGCTAACCTTCGGACCTAAAAAGATGAAAAACTCATGTTTTGGGCCTGAATGCACTATTTCAGGGTAGCAGCGTCGCGAAACATCCATTCAACTACATTCGACCCTAAATGATGTTTGGGAGCGTTTCGGAGCATTTCGCTAACCTTCGGCACATAAAAAGATGCAATAGTTGTGTTCGGGCCTCGGTGCACTATTTTGAGGTATCAAAGTTGCGATGCATCCATTCCACTCTGGTTGACCCAAAATGATATTTGGGAGTGTTTTAGACTATTTGGCTAAACTTCGGACCTAAAAAGATGAAAACTCGTGTGTTGGGCCCGAATGCACTATTTCAGGGTAGCAAACTTGCGAAGCATCCATTCTACTACATTCTACCCAAAATGATGTTTGGGAGTGTTTCAGAGCATTTCGCTAACCTTCGGCACATAAAAAGATGCAAAACTTGTGTTTCGAGCCCGAATGCACTTTTTCGGGGCACCGATGTTGAGTAGCATCCAGTCTACTACATTGGGACCCAAAATGATGTTTGGGAGTGTTTTGGAACATTTCGCTATCCTTCGGCACATAAAAAGATGCAAAACTTGTGTTTCGGGCCTGAATGCACTTTTTTGGGGCACCGAAGTTGAGTAGCATCTAGTCCACTACATTGGACCCAAAATGATGTTTGGGAGTGTTTTGGAACATTTCGCTATCCTTCGGCACATAAAAAGATGCAATAGTTGTGTTTCGGGCCGGAATGCACTATTTCGAGGTATCGAAGTTAAGATGCATCCATTCTACTCCGGTTGACCCAAAATGATGTTTGGTTGTGTTTTAGACCATTTCGCTAACCTTCGGACCTAAAAAGATGAAAAACTCATGTTTTGGGCCCGAATGCACTATTCCGGGGTAGCGAGTTGCGAAACATCCATTCAACTACATTCGACCCTAAATGATGTTTGGGAGCGTTTCGGAGCATTTCGCTAACCTTCGGCACATAAAAAGATGCAATAGTTGTGTTTCGGGCCGGAATGCACTATTTTGAGGTATCGAAGTTAAGATGCATCCATTCTACTCGGTTGACCCAAAATGATGTTTGGTTGTGTTTTAGACCATTTCGCTAACCTTCGGACCTAAAAAGATGAAAAACTCATGTTTTGGGCCTGAATGCACTATTCCAGGGTAGCGAGTTGCGAAACATCCATTCAACTACATTCGACCCTAAATGATGTTTGGGAGCTCGAGCATTTCGCTAACCTTCGGCACATAAAAAGATGCAATAGTTGTGTTTCGGGCCTGAATGCACTATTTTGAGGTATCGAAGTTGCGATGCATCCATTCTACTCCGGGTTGACCCAAAATGATTTTTGGGAGTGTTTTAGACCATTTCGCTAACCTTGGGATCTAAAAAGATGAAAAACTCATGTTTTGGGCACTATTTCAGGGTAGCAAAGTTGCGAAGCATCCATTCTACTACATTCTACCCAAAATGATGTTTGGGAGTGTTTCAGAGCATTTCGCTAACCTTCGGCACATAAAAAGATGTAAAACTTGTGTTTCGGGCCTGAATGCACTTTTTTGGGGCACCGAAGTTGAGTAGCATCTAGTCTACTACATTGGACCCAAAATGATGTTTGGGAGTGTTTTGGAACATTTCGCTATCCTTCGGCACATAAAAAGATGCAATAGTTGTGTTTCGGGCCGGAATGCACTATTTTGAGGTATCGAAGTTAAGATGCTTGCCATTCTACTCGGGTTGACCCAAAATGATGTTTGGGTGTGTTTTAGACCATTTCGCTAACCTTCGGACCTAAAAAGATGAAAAACTCATGTTTTGGGACTGAATGCACTATTTCAGGGTAGCAAAGTTGCGAAACATCCATTCTACTACATTCGACCCAAAATGATGTTTGGTAGTGTTTCGAGCATTTCGCTAACCTTTGGCACATAAAAAGATGCAAAACTTGTGTTTCGGGCTCGAATGCACTTTTTTGGGGCACCGAAGTTGAGTAGCATCTAGTCTACTACATTGGACCCAAAATGATGTTTGGGAGTGTTTTGGAACATTTCGCTATCCTTCGGCACATAAAAAGATGCAATAGTTGTGTTTCGGGCGGAATGCACTATTTTGAGGTATCGAAGTTAAGATGCATCCATTCTACTCCGGTTGACCCAAAATGATGTTTGGTTGTGTTTTAGACCATTTCGCTAACCTTCGGACCTAAAAAGATGAAAAACTCATGTTTTGGGCCTGAATGCACTATTCCAGGGTAGCAGAGTTGCGAAACATCCATTCAACTACATTCGACCCTAAATGATGTTTGGGAGCGTTTCGGAGCATTTCGCTAACCTTCGGCACATAAAAAGATGCAATAGTTGTGTTTCGGGCCTGAATGCACTATTTTGAGGTATCGAAGTTGCGATGCATCCATTCCACTCTGGTTGACCCAAAATGATATTTGGGAGTGTTTTAGACTATTTGGCTAAACTTCGGACCTAAAAAGATGAAAACTCGTGTGTTGGGACTGAATGCACTATTTCAGGGTAGCAAAGTTGCGAAACATCCATTCTACTACATTCGACCCAAAATGATGTTTGGTTGTGTTTCAGAGCATTTCGCTAAACTTTGGCACATAAAAAGATGCAAAACTTGTGTTTCGGGCCCGAATGCACTTTTTTGGGGCACCGAAGTTGAGTAGCATCTAGTCTACTACATTGGACCCAAAATGATGTTTGGGAGTGTTTTGGAACATTTATCTATCCTTCGGCACATAAAAAGATGCAATAGTTGTGTTTCGGGCCGGAATGCATTATTTGGAGGTATCGAAGTTAAGATGCATCCATTCTACTCTGGTTGACCCAAAATGATGTTTGGTTGTGTTTTAGACCATTTCGCTAACCTTCGGACCTAAAAAGATGAAAAACTCATGTTTTGGGCCTGAATGCACTATTCCAGGGTAGCAGAGTTGCGAAACATCCATTCAACTACATTCGACCCTAAATGATGTTTGGGAGCGTTTCGGAGCATTTCGCTAACCTTCGGCACATAAAAAGATGCAATAGTTGTGTTTCGGGCCGGAATGCACTATTTTGACGTATCGAAGTTAAGATGCATCCATTCTACTCTGGTTGACCCAAAATGATGTTTGGTTGTGTTTTAGACCATTTCGCTAACCTTCGGACCTAAAAAGATGAAAAACTCATGTTTTGGGCAATACAAAAAACAAACAAAAGGAAAAGGAGGGGGAAAAAACCCATCAAACAAAATACAACCCAAAAAGAGGTTTGGGGGCGTTTCGGAGCATTTCGCTAACCTTCGCACATAAAAAGATGCAATAGTTGTGTTTCGGCGCGTAATGCACTAAGGTATCGAAGTTGCGATGCATCCATTCTACTCCGGTTGACATTCCACCCAAAATGATTTTTGGGAGTGTTTTAGACCATTTCGCTAACCTTGGGATCTAAAAAGATGAAAAACTCATGTTTTGGGCACTATTTCAGGGTAGCAAAGTTGCGAAGCATCCATTCTACTACATTCTACCCAAAATGATGTTTCGGAGTGTTTCAGAGCATTTCGCTAACCTTCGGCACATAAAAAGATGCAAAACTTGTGTTTCGGGCCTGAATGCACTTTTTTGGGGCACCGAAGTTGAGTAGCATCTAGTCTACTACATTGGACCCAAAATGATGTTTGGGAGTGTTTTGGAACATTTCGCTATCCTTCGGCACATAAAAAGATGCAATAGTTGTGTTTCGGGCCGGAATGCACTATTTCGAGGTATCGAAGTTAAGATGCATTCATTCTACTCCGGTTGACCCAAAATGATGTTTGGGTGTGTTTTAGACCATTTCGCTAACCTTCGGACCTAAAAAGATGAAAAAATCATGTTTTGTGACTGAATGCACTATTTCAGGGTAGAAAAGTTGCGAAACATCCATTCTACTACATTCGACCCAAAATGATGTTTGGTAGTGTTTCGAGCATTTCGCTAACCTTTGGCACATAAAAAGATGCAAAACTTGTGTTTCGGCCCGAATGCACTTTTTTGGGGCACCGAAGTTGAGTAGCATCTAGTCTACTACATTGGACCCAAAATGATGTTTGGGAGTGTTTTGGAACATTTCGCTATCCTTCGGCACATAAAAAGATGCAATAGTTGTGTTTCGGGGCGGAATGCACTATTTTGAGGTATCGAAGTTAAGATGCATCCATTCTACTCCGGTTGACCCAAAATGATGTTTGGGTGTGTTTTAGATCATTTCGCTAACCTTCGGACCTAAAAAGATGAAAAACTCATGTTTTGGGCCTGGCATGCACATCGGGGGAAGAGAGTTGCGAAACATCCATTCAACTACATTCGACCCTAAATGATGTTTGGGAGCGTTTCGGAGCATTTCGCTAACCTTCGGCACATAAAAAGATGCAATAGTTGTGTTTCGGGCCGAATGCACTATTTTGAGGTATCGAAGTTGCGATGCATCCATTCCACTCAGTTGACCCAAAATGATATTTGGGAGTGTTTTAGACTATTTGGCTAAACTTCGGACCTAAAAAGATGAAAACTCGTGTGTTGGGACTGAATGCACTATTTCAGGGTAGCAAAGTTGCGAAACATCCATTCTACTACATTCGACCCAAAATGATGTTTGGTTGTGTTTCAGAGCATTTCGCTAAACTTTGGCACATAAAAAGATGCAAAACTTGTGTTTCGGGCCTAAATGCACTTTTTTGGGGCACCGAAGTTGAGTAGCATCTAGTCTACTACATTGGACCCAAAATGATGTTTGGGAGTGTTTTGGAACATTTCTCTATCCTTCGGCACATAAAAAGATGCAATAGTTGTGTTTCGGGCCGGAATGCATTATTTGGAGGTATCGAAGTTAAGATGCATCCATTCTACTCTGGTTGACCCAAAATGATGTTTGGGTGTGTTTTAGACCATTTCGCTAACCTTCGGACCTAAAAAGATGAAAAACTCATGTTTTGGGCCTGAATGCACTATTTCAGGGTAGCAGCGTCGCGAAACATCCATTCAACTACATTCGACCCTAAATGATGTTTGGGAGCGTTTCGGAGCATTTCGCTAACCTTCGGCACATAAAAAGATGCAATAGTTGTGTTTGGGCCTGAATGCACTATTTTGAGGTATCAAAGTTGCGATGCATCCATTCCACTCCGGTTGACCCAAAATGATATTTGGGAGTGTTTTAGACTATTTGGCTAAACTTCGGACCTAAAAAGATGAAAACTCGTGTGTTGGGCCCGAATGCACTATTTCGGGGTAGCAAACTTGCGAAGCATCCATTCTACTACATTCGACCCAAAATGATGTTTGGGAGTGTTTCGAGCATTTCGCTAACCTTCGGCACATAAAAAGATACAAAACTTGTGTTTCGGGCCCGAATGCACTTTTTCGGGGCACCGATGTTGAGTAGCATCCAGTCTACTACATTGGGACCCAAAATGATGTTTGGGAGTGTTTTGGAACATTTCGCTATCCTTCGGCACATAAAAAGATGCAAAACTTGTGTTTCGGGCCAGAATGCACTTTTTTGGGGCACCGAAGTTGAGTAGCATCTAGTCCACTACATTGGACCCAAAATGATGTTTGGGAGTGTTTTGGAACATTTCGCTATCCTTCGGCACATAAAAAGATGCAATAGTTGTGTTTCGGGCCGGAATGCACTATTTTGAGGTATCGAAGTTAAGATGCATCCATTCTACTCCGGTTGACCCAAAATGATGTTTGGGTGTGTTTTAGATCATTTCGCTAACCTTCGGACCTAAAAAGATGAAAAACTCATGTTTTGGGCCCGAATGCACTATTCCGGGGTAGCGAGTTGCGAAACATCCATTCAACTACATTCGACCCTAAATGATGTTTGGGAGCGTTTCGGAGCATTTCGCTAACCTTCGGCACATAAAAAGATGCAATAGTTGTGTTTCGGGCCCGAATGCTCTATTTCGAGGTATCGAAGTTGCGATGCATCCATTCTACTATGGTTGACCCAAAATGATGTTTGGGAGTGTTTTAGACCATTTCGCTAACCTTGGGACCTAAAAAGATGAAAAACTCATGTTTTGGGCCCGAATGCACTATTTCGAGGTAGCAAAGTTGCGAACCATCCATTCTACTACATTCTACCCAAAATGATGTTTGGGAGTGTTCCGAGCATTTCGCTAACCTTCGGCACATAAAAAGATGCAAAACTTGTGTTTCGGGCCCGAATGCACTTTTTTGGGGCACCGAAGTTGAGTAGCATCTAGTCTACTACATTGGACCCAAAATGATGTTTGGGAGTGTTTTGGAACATTTCGCTATCCTTCAAGACATAAAAAGATGCAATAGTTGTGTTTCGGGCCGGAATGCACTATTTCGAGGTATCGAAGTGAAGATGCCGGCCATTCTACTCGGTTGACCCAAAATGATGTTTGGGTGTGTTTTAGACCATTTCGCTAACCTTCGGACCTAAAAAGATGAAAAACTCATGTTTTGGGACTGAATGCACTATTTCAGGGTAGCAAAGTTGCGAAACATCCATTCTACTACATTCGACCCAAAATGATGTTTGGTAGTGTTTCAGAGCATTTCGCTAACCTTTGGCACATAAAAAGATGCAAAACTTGTGTTTCGGGCCTGAATGCACTTTTTTGGGGCACCGAAGTTGAGTAGCATCTAGTCTACTACATTGGACCCAAAATGATGTTTGGGAGTGTTTTGGAACATTTCGCTATCCTTCGGCACATAAAAAGATGCAATAGTTGTGTTTCGGGCCGGAATGCACTATTTTGAGGTATCGAAGTTAAGATGTATCCATTCTACTCTGATTGACCCAAAATGATGTTTGGGTGTGTTTTAGACCATTTCGCTAACCTTCGGACCTAAAAAGATGAAAAACTCATGTTTTGGGCCTGAATGCACTATTCCGGGGTAGCAGAAGTTGCGAAACATCCATTCAACTACATTCGACCCTAAATGATGTTTGGGAGCGTTTCGGAGCATTTCGCTAACCTTCGGCACATAAAAAGATGCAATAGTTGTGTTTCGGGCCTCGAATGCACTATTTTGAGGTATCGAAGTTAAGATGTATCCATTCTACTCTGGTTGACCCAAAATGATGTTTGGGTGTGTTTTAGACCATTTCGCTAACCTTCGGACCTAAAAAGATGAAAAACTCATGTTGTTGGGCCCAGGATCACTTTCTCAGGGTAGCGAGTTGCGAAACATCCATTCAACTACATTCGACCCTAAATGATGTTTCGTTTCGGAGCATTTCGCTAACCTTCGCACATAAAAAGATGCAATAGTTGTGTTTCGGGCACGAATGCACTATTTTGAGGTATCGAAGTTGCGATGCATCCATTCTACCTTGGTTGACCCAAAATGATTTTTGGGAGTGTTTTAGACCATTTCGCTAACCTTGGGACCTAAAAAGATGAAAAACTCATGTTTTGGGACTGCACTATTTCAGGGTAGCAAAGTTGCGAAACATCCATTCTACTACATTCGACCCAAAATGATGTTTGGGAGTGTTTTGGAACATTTCGCTATCCTTCGGCACATAAAAAGATGCAAAACTTGTGTTTCGGGCCTGAATGCACTTTTTTGGGGCACCGAAGTTGAGTAGCATCTAGTCCACTACATTGGACCCAAAATGATGTTTGGGAGTGTTTTGGAACATTTCGCTATCCTTCGGCACATAAAAAGATGCAATAGTTGTGTTTCGGGGCGGAATGCACTATTTCGAGGTATCGAAGTTAAGTTGCATCCATTCTACTCCGGTTGACCCAAAATGATGTTTGGGTGTGTTTTAGACCATTTCGCTAACCTTCAGACCTAAAAGATGAAAAACTCATGTTTTGGGCCCCGAATGCACTATTCCGGGGGTAGCGAGTTGCGAAACATCCATTCAACTACATTCGACCCTAAATGATGTTTGGGAGCGTTTCGGAGCATTTCGCTAACCTTCGGCACATAAAAAGATGCAATAGTTGTGTTTCGGGCCTGAATGCACTATTTTGAGGTATCAAAGTTGCCATGCATCCATTCTACTCTGGTTGACCCAAAATGATTTTTGGGAGTGTTTTAGACCATTTCGCTAACCTTGGGATCTAAAAAGATGAAAAACTCTTGTTTTGGGCCTGAATGCACTATTTCAGGGTAGCAAAGTTGCGAAGCATCCATTCTACTACATTCTACCCAAAATGATGTTTGGGAGTGTTTCAGAGCATTTCGCTAACCTTCGGCACATAAAAAGATGCAAAACTTGAGTTTCGGGCCTGAATGCACTTTTTTGGGGCACCGAAGTTGAGTAGCATCTAGTCTACTACATTGGACCCAAAATGATGTTTGGGAGTGTTTTGGAACATTTCGCTATCCTTCAAAGCACATAAAAAGATGCAATAGTTGTGTTTCGGGCCTGAATGCACTATTTCGAGGTATCAAAGTTACGATGCGTCCATTCTACTCTGGTTGACCTAAAATGATGTTTGGGTGTGTTTTAGACCATTTCGCTAACCTTCAGACCTAAAAAGATGAAAAACTCATGTTTTGGGACTGAATGCACTATTTCAGGGTAGCAAAGTTGCGCAACATCCATTCTACTACATTCGACCCAAAATGATGTTTGGTAGTGTTTCAGAGCATTTCGCTAACCTTTGGCACATAAAAAGATGCAAAACTTGTGTTTCGGGCCTGAATGCACTTTTTTGGGGCACCGAAGTTGAGTAGCATCTAGTCTACTACATTGGACCCAAAATGATGTTTGGGAGTGTTTTGGAACATTTCGCTATCCTTCGGCACATAAAAAGATGCAATAGTTGTGTTTCGTGCGGAATGCACTATTTTGAGGTATCGAAGTTAAGATGCATCCATTCTACTCCGGTTGACCCAAAATGATGTTTGGGTGTGTTTTAGACCATTTCGCTAACCTTCGGACCTAAAAAGATGAAAAACTCATGTTTTGGGCCCGAATGCACTATTCCGGGGGTAGCGAGTTGCGAAACATCCATTCAACTACATTCGACCCTAAATGATGTTTGGGAGCGTTTCGGAGCATTTCGCTAACCTTCGGCACATAAAAAGATGCAATAGTTGTGTTTCGGGCCTCGAATGCACTATTTTGAGGTATCGAAGTTAAGATGCATCCATTCCACTCCGGTTGACCCAAAATGATGTTTGGTTGTGTTTTAGACCATTTCGCTAACCTTCGGACCTAAAAAGATGAAAAACTCATGTTTTGGGCCCGAATGCACTATTCCGGGGTAGCGAGTTGCGAAACATCCATTCAACTACATTCGACCCTAAATGATGTTTGGGACGGTTTTGAGCATTTCGCTAACCTTCGCACATAAAAAGATGCAATAGTTGTGTTTCGGGCCGAATGCACTATTTTGAGGTATCGAAGTTGCGATGCATCCATTCTACTCGGTTGACCCAAAATGATTTTTGGGAGTGTTTTAGACCATTTCGCTAACCTTGGGATCTAAAAAGATGAAAAACTCATGTTTTGGGCACTATTTCAGGGTAGCAAAGTTGCGAAGCATCCATTCTACTACATTCTACCCAAAATGATGTTTGGGAGTGTTTCAGAGCATTTCGCTAACCTTCGGCACATAAAAAGATGTAAAACTTGTGTTTCGGGCCTGAATGCACTTTTTTGGGGCACCGAAGTTGAGTAGCATCTAGTCTACTACATTGGACCCAAAATGATGTTTGGGAGTGTTTTGGAACATTTCGCTATCCTTCGGCACATAAAAAGATGCAATAGTTGTGTTTCGGGCCGGAATGCACTATTTCGAGGTATCGAAGTGAAGATGCAGCCATTCTACTCTGGTTGACCCAAAATGATGTTTGGGTGTGTTTTAGACCATTTCGCTAACCTTCGGACCTAAAAAGATGAAAAACTCATGTTTTGGGACTGAATGCACTATTTCAGGGTAGCAAAGTTGCGAAACATCCATTCTACTACATTCGACCCAAAATGATGTTTGGTAGTGTTTCAGAGCATTTCGCTAACCTTTGGCACATAAAAAGATGCAAAACTTGTGTTTCGGGCTTGAATGCACTTTTTTGGGGCACCGAAGTTGAGTAGCATCTAGTCTACTACATTGGACCCAAAATGATGTTTGGGAGTGTTTTGGAACATTTCGCTATCCTTCGGCACATAAAAAGATGCAATAGTTGTGTTTCGGGCCGGAATGCACTATTTTGAGGTATCGAAGTTAAGATGTATCCATTCTACTCTGGTTGACCCAAAATGATGTTTGGGTGTGTTTTAGACCATTTCGCTAACCTTCGGACCTAAAAAGATGAAAAACTCATGTTTTGGGCCTGAATGCACTATTTCAGGGTAGCAGCGTTGCGAAACATCCATTCAACTACATTCGACCCTAAATGATGTTTGGGAGCGTTTCGGAGCATTTCGCTAACCTTCGGCACATAAAAAGATGCAATAGTTGTTTTTCGGGCCTGAATGCACTATTTTGAGGTATCGAAGTTGCGATGCATCCATTCCACTCCGGTTGACCCAAAATGATATTTGGGAGTGTTTTAGACTATTTGGCTAAACTTCGGACCTAAAAAGATGAAAAACTCGTGTGTTGGGACTGAATGCACTATTTCAGGGTAGCAAAGTTGCGAAACATCCATTCTACTACATTCGACCCAAAATGATGTTTGGTTGTGTTTCGTAGCATTTCGCTAAACTTTGGCACATAAAAAGATGCAAAACTTGTGTTTCGGGCCTGAATGCACTTTTTTGGGGCACCGAAGTTGAGTAGCATCTAGTCTACTACATTGGACCCAAAATGATGTTTGGGAGTGTTTTGGAACATTTCTCTATCCTTCGGCACATAAAAAGATGCAATAGTTGTGTTTCGGGCCGGAATGCACTATTTGGAGGTATCGAAGTTAAGATGCATCCATTCTACTCTGGTTGACACAAAATGATGTTTGGGTGTGTTTTAGACCATTTCGCTAACCTTCGGACCTAAAAAGATGAAAAACTCATGTTTTGGGCCTGAATGCACTATTTCAGGGTAGCAGCGTCGCGAAACATCCATTCAACTACATTCGACCCTAAATGATGTTTGGGAGCGTTTCGGAGCATTTCGCTAACCTTCGGCACATAAAAAGATGCAATAGTTGTGTTCCGGCCTCGGTGCACTATTTTGAGGTATCAAAGTTGCGATGCATCCATTCCACTCGGTTGACCCAAAATGATATTTGGGAGTGTTTTAGACTATTTGGCTAAACTTCGGACCTAAAAAGATGAAAACTCGTGTGTTGGGCCCGAATGCACTATTTCAGGGTAGCAAACTTGCGAAGCATCCATTCTACTACATTCTACCCAAAATGATGTTTGGGAGTGTTTCGAGCATTTCGCTAACCTTCGGCACATAAAAAGATGCAAAACTTGTGTTTCGAGCCCGAATGCACTTTTTCGGGGCACCGATGTTGAGTAGCATCCGATCTACTACATTGGGACCCAAAATGATGTTTGGGAGTGTTTTGGAACATTTCGCTATCCTTCGGCACATAAAAAGATGCAAAACTTGTGTTTCGGGCCAGAATGCACTTTTTTGGGGCACCGAAGTTGAGTAGCATCTAGTCCACTACATTGGACCCAAAATGATGTTTGGGAGTGTTTTGGAACATTTCGCTATCCTTCGGCACATAAAAAGATGCAATAGTTGTGTTTCGGGCCGGAATGCACTATTTTGAGGTATCGAAGTTAAGATGCATCCATTCTACTCTGGTTGACCCAAAATGATGTTTGGTTGTGTTTTAGACCATTTCGCTAACCTTCGGACCTAAAAAGATGAAAAACTCATGTTTTGGGCCTGAATGCACTATTTCAGGGTAGCAGCGTTGCGAAACATCCATTCAACTACATTCGACCCTAAATGATGTTTGGGAGCGTTTCGGAGCATTTCGCTAACCTTCGGCACATAAAAAGATGCAATAGTTGTTTTTCGGGCCTGAATGCACTATTTTGAGGTATCAAAGTTGCCATGCATCCATTCTACTCTGGTTGACCCAAAATGATTTTTGGGAGTGTTTTAGACCATTTCGCTAACCTTGGGATCTAAAAAGATGAAAAACTCTTGTTTTGGGCCTGCACTATTTCAGGGTAGCAAAGTTGCGAAGCATCCATTCTACTACATTCTACCCAAAATGATGTTTGGGAGTGTTTCAGAGCATTTCGCTAACCTTCGGCACATAAAAAGATGCAAAACTTGTGTTTCGGGCCGCCCCGAATGCACTTTTTTGGGGCACCGAAGTTGAGTAGCATCTAGTCTACTACATTGGACCCAAAATGATGTTTGGGAGTGTTTTGGAACATTTCGCTATCCTTCGGCACATAAAAAGATGCAATAGTTGTGTTTCGGGCCGGAATGCACTATTTCGAGGTATCGAAGTGAAGATGCTTGCCATTCTACTCTCCGGTTGACCCAAAATGATGTTTGGGTGTGTTTTAGACCATTTCGCTAACCTTCGGACCTAAAAAGATGAAAAACTCATGTTTTGGGACTGAATGCACTATTTCGGGGTAGCAAAGTTGCGAAACATCCATTCTACTACATTCGACCCAAAATGATGTTTGGTAGTGTTTCGAGCATTTCGCTAACCTTTGGCACATAAAAAGATGCAAAACTTGTGTTTCGGGCCCGAATGCACTTTTTTGGGGCACCGAAGTTGAGTAGCATCTAGTCTACTACATTGGACCCAAAATGATGTTTGGGAGTGTTTTGGAACATTTCGCTATCCTTCGGCACATAAAAAGATGCAATAGTTGTGTTTCGGGCCGGAATGCACTATTTTGAGGTATCGAAGTTAAGATGCATCCATTCTACTCGGTTGACCCAAAATGATGTTTGGTTGTGTTTTAGACCATTTCGCTAACCTTCGGACCTAAAAAGATGAAAAACTCATGTTTTGGGCCCTGAATGCACTATTCCGGGGGTAGCGAGTTGCGAAACATCCATTCAACTACATTCGACCCTAAATGATGTTTGGGAGCGTTTTGGAGCATTTCGCTAACCTTCGGCACATAAAAAGATGCAATAGTTGTGTTTCGGGCCTGAATGCACTATTTTGAGGTATCGAAGTTGCGATGCATCCATTCCACTCTGGTTGACCCAAAATGATATTTGGGAGTGTTTTAGACCATTTCGCTAACCTTCGGACCTAAAAAGATGAAAAACTCGTGTGTTGGGACTGAATGCACTATTTCGGTGGGTAGCAAAGTTGCGAAACATCCATTCTACTACATTGGACCCAAAATGATGTTTGGTTGTGTTTCGGAGCGTTTCGCTAACCTTTGGCACATAAAAAGATGCAAAACTTGTGTTTCGGGCCTTGATGCACTTTTTTGGGGCACCGAAGTTGAGTAGCATCTAGTCTACTACATTGGACCCAAAATGATGTTTGGGAGTGTTTTGGAACATTTCGCTATCCTTCAGCACATAAAAAGATGCAATAGTTGTGTTTCGGGCCGGAATGCACTATTTCGAGGTATCGAAGTGAAGATGCAGCCATTCTACTCTGGTTGACCCAAAATGATGTTTGGGTGTGTTTTAGACCATTTCGCTAACCTTCGGACCTAAAAAGATGAAAAACTCATGTTTTGGGACTGAATGCACTATTTCAGGGTAGCAAAGTTGCGAAACATCCATTCTACTACATTCGACCCAAAATGATGTTTGGTAGTGTTTCAGAGCATTTCGCTAACCTTTGGCACATAAAAAGATGCAAAACTTGTGTTTCGGGCCTGAATGCACTTTTTTGGGCACCGAAGTTGAGTAGCATCTAGTCTACTACATTGGACCCAAAATGATGTTTGGGAGTGTTTTGAAACATTTCGCTATCCTTCGGCACATAAAAAGATGCAATAGTTGTGTTTCGGGGCGGAATGCACTATTTCGAGGTATCGAATTTAAGATGCATCCATTCTACTCCGGTTGACCCAAAATGATGTTTGGGTGTGTTTTAGATCATTTCGCTAACCTTCGGACCAAAAAAGATGAAAAACTCATGTTTTGGGCCTGAATGCACTTTTTTGGGGCACCGAAGTTGAGTAGCATCTAGTCTACTACATTGGACCCAAAATGATGTTTGGGAGTGTTTTGGAACATTTCTCTATCCTTCGGCACATAAAAAGATGCAATAGTTGTGTTTCGGGCCGGAATGCATTATTTGGAGGTATCGAAGTTAAGATGCATCCATTCTACTCTGGTTGACCCAAAATGATGTTTGGGTGTGTTTTAGACCATTTCGCTAACCTTCGGACCTAAAAAGATGAAAAACTCATGTTTTGGGCCCGAATGCACTATTTCGGGGGTAGCGGCATCGCGAAACATCCATTCAACTACATTCGACCCTAAATGATGTTTGGGAGCGTTTCGGAGCATTTCGCTAACCTTCGGCACATAAAAAGATGCAATAGTTGTGTTCCGGGCCTCGATGCACTATTTTGAGGTATCAAAGTTGCGATGCATCCATTCCACTCTGGTTGACCCAAAATGATATTTGGGAGTGTTTTAGACTATTTGGCTAAACTTCGGACCTAAAAAGATGAAAACTCGTGTGTTGGGCCCGAATGCACTATTTCAGGGTAGCAAACTTGCGAAGCATCCATTCTACTACATTCGACCCAAAATGATGTTTGGGAGTGTTTCGGAGCATTTCGCTAACCTTCTGCACATAAAAAAGATACAAAACTTGTGTTTCGGCCCGAATGCACTTTTTCGGGGCACCGATGTTGAGTAGCATCCGAGTCTACTACATTGGGACCCAAAATGATGTTTGGGAGTGTTTTGGAACATTTCGCTAACCTTCTGCACATAAAAAAGATACAAAACTTGTGTTTCGGGACTGAATGCACTTTTTTGGAGCATCGAAGTTGTGTAGCATCTAGTCCACTACATTGGACCCAAAATGATGTTTGGGAGTGTTTTGGAACATTTCGCTATCCTTCGGCACATAAAAAGATGCAATAGTTGTGTTTCGGGCGGAATGCACTATTTTGAGGTATCGAAGTTAAGATGCATCCATTCTACTCTGTTGACCCAAAATGATGTTTGGTTGTGTTTTAGACCATTTCGCTAACCTTCGGACCTAAAAAGATGAAAAACTCATGTTTTGGGCCCGAATGCACTATTCCGGGGGTAGCGAGTTGCGAAACATCCATTCAACTACATTCGACCCTAAATGATGTTTGGGAGCGTTTCGGAGCATTTCGCTAACCTTCGGCACATAAAAAGATGCAATAGTTGTGTTTCGGGCCCTGAATGCACTATTTTGAGGTATCGAAGTTGCGATGCATCCATTCTACTACAGGTTGGACCCAAAATGATGTTTTTTGGGAGTGTTTTAGACCATTTCGCTAACCTTGGGATCTAAAAAGATGAAAAACTCTTGTTTTGGGCCTTGAATGCACTATTTCGAGGTAGCAAAGTTGCGAAGCATCCATTCTACTACATTCTACCCAAAATGATGTTTGGGAGTGTTTCAGAGCATTTCGCTAACCTTCGGCACATAAAAAGATGCAAAACTTGAGTTTCGGGCCTGAATGCACTTTTTTGGGGCACCGAAGTTGAGTAGCATCTAGTCTACTACATTGGACCCAAAATGATGTTTGGGAGTGTTTTGGAACATTTCGCTATCCTTCGGCACATAAAAAGATGCAATAGTTGTGTTTCGGGCCGGAATGCACTATTTCGAGGTATCGAAGTTAAGATGCAGCCATTCTACTCTGGTTGACCTAAAATGATGTTTGGGGGTGTTTTAGACCATTTCGCTAACCTTCGGACCTAAAAAGATGAAAAACTCATGTTTTGGGACTGAATGCACTATTTCAGGGTAGCAAAGTTGCGAAACATCCATTCTACTACATTCGACCCAAAATGATGTTTGGTAGTGTTTCAGAGCATTTCGCTAACCTTTGGCACATAAAAAGATGCAAAACTTGTGTTTCGGGCCTGAATGCACTTTTTTGGGGCACCGAAGTTGAGTAGCATCTAGTCTACTACATTGGACCCAAAATGATGTTTGGGAGTGTTTTGGAACATTTCGCTATCCTTCGGCACATAAAAAGATGCAATAGTTGTGTTTCGGGGCGGAATGCACTATTTCGAGGTATCGAAGTTAAGATGCATCCATTCTACTCCGGTTGACCCAAAATGATGTTTGGGTGTGTTTTAGATCATTTCGCTAACCTTCGGACCTAAAAAGATGAAAAACTCATGTTTTGGGCCTCGAATGCACTTTTTTGGGGCACCGAAGTTGAGTAGCATCTAGTCTACTACATTGGACCCAAAATGATGTTTGGGAGTGTTTTGGAACATTTCGCTATCCTTCGGCACATAAAAAGATGCAATAGTTGTGTTTCGGGCCGGAATGCACTATTTGGAGGTATCGAAGTTAAGATGCATCCATTCTACTCTGGTTGACCCAAAATGATGTTTGGGTGTGTTTTAGACCATTTCGCTAACCTTCGGACCTAAAAAGATGAAAAACTCATGTTTCGGGCCTGAATGCACTATTTCAGGGTAGCAGAGTTGCGAAACATCCATTCAACTACATTCGACCCTAAATGATGTTTGGGAGTGTTTCGGAGCATTTCGCCAACCTTCGGCACATAAAAAGATGCAATAGTTGTGTTTGGGCCTCGGTGCACTATTTTGAGGTATCAAAGTTGCGATGCATCCATTCCACTCGGTTGACCCAAAATGATATTTGGGAGTGTTTTAGACTATTTGGCTAACTTCGACCTCAAAAAGATGAAAACTCGTGTGTTGGGCCCTGAATGCACTATTTCGGGGTAGCAAACTTGCGAAGCATCCATTCTACTACATTCTACCCAAAATGATGTTTGGGAGTGTTTCCACATAAAAAGATGCAAAACTTGTGTTTCGGGCGAATGCACTTTTGGGGCACGATGTTGAGTAGCATCCCTACTACATTGGGACCCAAAATGATGTTTGGGAGTGTTTTGGAGCATTTCGCTATCCTTTGGCACATAAAAAGATGCAAAACTTGTGTTTTGGGCCTGAATGCACTTTTTTGGGGCACCGAAGTTGAGTAGCATCTAGTCCACTACATTGGACCCAAAATGATGTTTGGGAGTGTTTTGGAACATTTCGCTATCCTTCGGCACATAAAAAGATGCAATAGTTGTGTTTCGGGGCGGAATGCACTATTTCGAGGTATCGAAGTTAAGATGCATCCATTCTACTCCGGTTGACCCAAAATGATGTTTGGGTGTGTTTTAGATCATTTCGCTAACCTTCGGACCTAAAAAGATGAAAAACTCATGTTTTGGGCCTGAATGCACTTTTTTGGGGCACCGAAGTTGAGTAGCATCTAGGCTACTACATTGGACCCAAAATGATGTTTGGGAGTGTTTTGGAACATTTCGCTATCCTTCGGCACATAAAAAGATGCAATAGTTGTGTTTCGGGCCGGAATGCACTATTTGGAGGTATCGAAGTTAAGATGCATCCATTCTACTCTGGTTGACCCAAAATGATGTTTGGGTGTGTTTTAGACCATTTCGCTAACCTTCGGACCTAAAAAGATGAAAAACTCATGTTTTGGGCCTGAATGCACTATTTCAGGGTAGCAGCATCGCGAAACATCCATTCAACTACATTCGACCCTAAATGATGTTTGGGAGCGTTTCGGAGCATTTCGCTAACCTTCGGCACATAAAAAGATGCAATAGTTGTGTTCCGGGCCTCAGTGCACTATTTTGAGGTATCAAAGTTGCGATGCATCCATTCCACTCGGTTGACCCAAAATGATATTTGGGAGTGTTTTAGACTATTTGGCTAAACTTCGGACCTAAAAAGATGAAAACTCGTGTGTTGGGCCTGAATGCACTATTCAGGGTAGCAATTGCGAACTATCCATTCTACTACATTCGACCCAAAATGATGTTTGGGAGTGTTTTGGAACATTTCGCTAACCTTCGGCACATAAAAAGATGCAAAACTTGTGTTTCAGGCCTGAATGCACTTTTTCGGGGCACCGATGTTGAGTAGCATCCAGTCTACTACATTGGGACCCAAAATGATGTTTGGGAGTGTTTTGGAACATTTCGCTATCCTTCGGCACATAAAAAGATGCAAAACTTGTGTTTCGGGCCTGAATGCACTTTTTTTGGGGCACCGAAGTTGAGTAGCATCTAGTCCACTACATTGGACCCAAAATGATGTTTGGGAGTGTTTTGGAACATTTCGCTATCCTTCGGCACATAAAAAGATGCAATAGTTGTGTTTCGGGCCGGAATGCACTATTTTGAGGTATCGAAGTTAAGATGCATCCATTCTACTCGGTTGACCCAAAATGATGTTTGGTTGTGTTTTAGACCATTTCGCTAACCTTCGGACCTAAAAAGATGAAAAACTCATGTTTTGGGCCTGAATGCACTATTCCAGGGTAGCGAGTTGCGAAACATCCATTCAACTACATTCGACCCTAAATGATGTTTGGGAGCGTTTCGGAGCATTTCGCTAACCTTCGGCACATAAAAAGATGCAATAGTTGTGTTTCGGGCCCGAATGCACTATTTTGAGGTATCGAAGTTGCGATGCATCCATTCTACTCTGGTTGACCCAAAATGATTTTTGGGAGTGTTTTAGACCATTTCGCTAACCTTGGGATCTAAAAAGATGAAAAACTCTTGTTTTGGGCCTGAATGCACTATTTCAGGGTAGCAAAGTTGCGAAGCATCCATTCTACTACATTCTACCCAAAATGATGTTTGGGAGTGTTTCAGAGCATTTCGCTAACCTTCGGCACATAAAAAGATGTAAAACTTGTGTTTCGGGCCTGAATGCACTTTTTTGGGGCACCGAAGTTGAGTAGCATCTAGTCTACTACATTGGACCCAAAATGATGTTTGGGAGTGTTTTGGAACATTTCGCTATCCTTCGGCACATAAAAAGATGCAATAGTTGTGTTTCGGGCCGGAATGCACTATTTTGAGGTATCGAAGTTAAGATGCTTGCCATTCTACTCCGGTTGACCCAAAATGATGTTTGGGTGTGTTTTAGACCATTTCGCTAACCTTCGGACCTAAAAAGATGAAAAACTCATGTTTTGGGACTGAATGCACTATTTCAGGGTAGCAAAGTTGCGAAACATCCATTCTACTACATTCGACCCAAAATGATGTTTGGTAGTGTTTCAGAGCATTTCGCTAACCTTTGGCACATAAGAAGATGCAAAACTTGTGTTTCGGGCCTGAATGCACTTTTTTGGGGCACCGAAGTTGAGTAGCATCTAGTCTACTACATTGGACCCAAAATGATGTTTGGGAGTGTTTTGGAACATTTCGCTATCCTTCGGCACATAAAAAGATGCAATAGTTGTGTTTCGGGGCGGAATGCACTATTTCGAGGTATCGAAGTTAAGATGCATCCATTCTACTCCGGTTGACCCAAAATGATGTTTGGGTGTGTTTTAGATCATTTCGCTAACCTTCGGACCTAAAAAGATGAAAAACTCATGTTTTGGGCCTGAATGCACTTTTTTTGGGGCACCGAAGTTGAGTAGCATCTAGTCTACTACATTGGACCCAAAATGATGTTTGGGAGTGTTTTGGAACATTTCGCTATCCTTCGGCACATAAAAAGATGCAATAGTTGTGTTTCGGGCCGGAATGCACTATTTGGAGGTATCGAAGTTAAGATGCATCCATTCTACTCTGGTTGACCCAAAATGATGTTTGGGTGTGTTTTAGACCATTTCGCTAACCTTCGGACCTAAAAAGATGAAAAACTCATGTTTTGGGCCTGAATGCACTATTTCAGGGTAGCAGCGTCGCGAAACATCCATTCAACTACATTCGACCCTAAATGATGTTTGGGAGCGTTTCGGAGCATTTCGCTAACCTTCGGCACATAAAAAGATGCAATAGTTGTGTTCCGGGCCTCAGTGCACTATTTTGAGGTATCAAAGTTGCGATGCATCCATTCCACTCTGGTTGACCCAAAATGATATTTGGGAGTGTTTTAGACTATTTGGCTAAACTTCGGACCTAAAAAGATGAAAACTCGTGTGTTGGGCCCGAATGCACTATTTCAGGGTAGCAATTGCGAAGCATCCATTCTACTACATTCGACCCAAAATGATGTTTGGGAGTGTTTCGAAGCATTTCGCTAACCTTCGGCACATAAAAAGATGCAAAACTTGTGTTTCGGGCCTGAATGCACTTTTTCGGGGCACCGATGTTGAGTAGCATCCGATCTACTACATTGGGACCCAAAATGATGTTTGGGAGTGTTTTGGAACATTTCGCTATCCTTCGGCACATAAAAAGATGCAAAACTTGTGTTTCGGGCCTGAATGCACTTTTTTGGGGCACCGAAGTTGAGTAGCATCTAGTCCACTACATTGGACCCAAAATGATGTTTGGGAGTGTTTTGGAACATTTCGCTATCCTTCGGCACATAAAAAGATGCAATAGTTGTGTTTCGGGCCGGAATGCACTATTTTGAGGTATCGAAGTTAAGATGCATCCATTCTACTCTGGTTGACCCAAAATGATGTTTGGTTGTGTTTTAGACCATTTCGCTAACCTTCGGACCTAAAAAGATGAAAAACTCATGTTTTGGGCCTGAATGCACTATTCCAGGGGTAGCGCGTTGCGAAACATCCATTCAACTACATTCGACCCTAAATGATGTTTGGGAGCGTTTCGGAGCATTTCGCTAACCTTCGGCACATAAAAAGATGCAATAGTTGTTTTTCGGGCCTGAATGCACTATTTTGAGGTATCAAAGTTGCCATGCATCCATTCTACTCTGGTTGACCCAAAATGATTTTTGGGAGTGTTTTAGACCATTTCGCTAACCTTGGGATCTAAAAAGATGAAAAACTCTTGTTTTGGGCCTGAATGCACTATTTCAGGGTAGCAAAGTTGCGAAGCATCCATTCTACTACATTCTACCCAAAATGATGTTTGGGAGTGTTTCAGAGCATTTCGCATCAACTTGTGTTTCGGCCGAATGCAGGGCACGAGTTGAGTAGCATCAGCACACATGACCCAAAATGATGTTGGGAGTGTTTAAAAAGATCAAAGTGTGGAAGCCATAGACGAAAGACCCACCACCCAAAAGATGGTGTTTTAGACCATTTCGCTAACCTCGACCTAAAAAGATGAAAAACTCATGTTTTGGGACGAATGCACTATTTCAGGGTAGCAAAGTTGCGAAACATCCATTCTACTACATTCGACCCAAAATGATGTTTGGTAGTGTTTCGGAGCATTTCGCTAACCTTCGGCACATAAAAAGATGAAAAACTTGTGTTTCGGGCCTGAATGCACTTTTTTGGGGCACCGAAGTTGAGTAGCATCTAGTCTACTACATTGGACCCAAAATGATGTTTGGGAGTGTTTTGGAACATTTCGCTATCCTTCGGCACATAAAAAGATGCAATAGTTGTGTTTCGGGGCGGAATGCACTATTTCGAGGTATCGAAGTTAAAATGCATCCATTCTATTACCCAAAATGGCCCATTCTACTCCCGGTTGACCCAAAATGATGTTTGGGTGTGTTTTAGACCATTTCGCTAACCTTCGGACCTAAAAAGATGAAAAACTCATGTTTTGGGACTGAATGCACTATTTCAGGGTAGCAAAGTTGCGAAACATCCATTCTACTACATTCGACCCAAAATGATGTTTGGTAGTGTTTCAGAGCATTTCGCTAACCATAAGTGCAAACATTAGTAAGTCTATACACCGATAAAAAGATCAATTCAACCAGAGGTATCGAAGTTAAGATGCATCCATTCTACTCTGGTTGACCCAAAATGATGTTTGGGTGTGTTTTAGATCCATTTCGCTAACCTTCGGCACCTAAAAAGATGAAAAACTCATGTTTTGGGCCTCAGCAAAAACTTGTGTTTCGGGCTCCGAATGCACTTTTTTGGGGCACCGAAGTTGAGTAGCATCTAGTCTACTACATTGGACCCAAAATGATGTTTGGGAGTGTTTTGGAACATTTCGCTATCCTTCGGCACATAAAAAGATGCAATAGTTGTGTTTCGGGGCGGAATGCACTATTTCGAGGTATCGAAGTTAAGATGCATCCATTCTACTCCGGTTGACCCAAAATGATGTTTGGGTGTGTTTTAGATCATTTCGCTAACCTTCGGACCTAAAAAGATGAAAAACTCATGTTTTGGGCCTGAATGCACTTTTTTGGGGCACCGAAGTTGAGTAGCATCTAGTCTACTACATTGGACCCAAAATGATGTTTGGGAGTGTTTTGGAACATTTCGCTATCCTTCGGCACATAAAAAGATGCAATAGTTGTGTTTCGGGCCGGAATGCACTATTTGGAGGTATCGAAGTTAAGATGCATCCATTCTACTCTGTTGACCCAATATGATGTTTGGGTGTGTTTTAGATCATTTCGCTAACCTTCGGACCTAAAAAGATGAAAAACTCATGTTTTGGGCTCGAATGCACTATTTCGGGGTAGCGACATCGCGAAACATCCATTCAACTACATTCGACCCTAAATGATGTTTGGGAGCGTTTCGGAGCATTTCGCTAACCTTCGGCACATAAAAAGATGCAATAGTTGTGTTCCGGGCCTCAGTGCACTATTTTGAGGTATCAAAGTTGCGATGCATCCATTCCACTCCGGTTGACCCAAAATGATATTTGGGAGTGTTTTAGACTATTTGGCTAAACTTCGGACCTAAAAAGATGAAAACTCGTGTGTTGGGCCTGAATGCACTATTTCAGGGTAGCAAACTTGCGAAGCATCCATTCTACTACATTCTACCCAAAATGATGTTTGGGAGTGTTTCAGAGCATTTCGCTAACCTTCGGCACATAAAAAGATGCAAAACTTGTGTTTCGGGCCCGAATGCACTTTTTCGGGGCACCGATGTTGAGTAGCATCCGATCTACTACATTGGGACCCAAAATGATGTTTGGGAGTGTTTTGGAACATTTCGCTATCCTTCGGCACATAAAAAGATGCAAAACTTGTGTTTCGGGCTGAATGCACTTTTTTGGGGCACCGAAGTTGAGTAGCATCTAGTCCACTACATTGGACCCAAAATGATGTTTGGGAGTGTTTTGGAACATTTCGCTATCCTTCGGCACATAAAAAGATGCAATAGTTGTGTTTCGGGCCGGAATGCACTATTTTGAGGTATCGAAGTTAAGATGCATCCATTCTACTCGGTTGACCCAAAATGATGTTTGGTTGTGTTTTAGACCATTTCGCTAACCTTCGGACCTAAAAAGATGAAAAACTCATGTTTTGGGCACCAGTTTGGGCCCGAATGCACTATTCCGGGGGGTAGCGCGAGTTGCGAAACATCCATTCAACTACATTCGACCATAAATGATGTTTGGGAGCGTTTCGGAACATTTCGCTAACCTTCGGCACATAAAAAGATGCAATAGTTGTGTTTCGGGCCTGAATGCACTATTTTGAGGTATCGAAGTTGCGATGCATCCATTCTACTCCGGTTGACCCAAAATGATATTTTGGGAGTGTTTTAGACCATTTCGCTAACCTTGGGATCTAAAAAGATGAAAAACTCATGTTTTGGGCCTCGAATGCACTATTTCGGGGTAGCAAAGTTGCGAAGCATCCATTCTACTACATTCTACCCAAAATGATGTTTGGGAGTGTTTCGAGAGCATTTCGCTAACCTTCGGCACATAAAAAGATGCAAAACTTGTGTTTCGGGCCCTGAATGCACTTTTTTGGGGCACCGAAGTTGAGTAGCATCTAGTCTACTACATTGGACCCAAAATGATGTTTGGGAGTGTTTTGGAACATTTCGCTATCCTTCAGCACACATAAAAAGATGGCAATAGTTGTGTTTCGGGCCGGAATGCACTATTTCGAGGTATCGAAGTGAAGATGCTGCCATTCTACTCTGGTTGACCCAAAATGATGTTTGGGTGTGTTTTAGACCATTTCGCTAACCTTCGGACCTAAAAAGATGAAAAACTCATGTTTTGGGACTGAATGCACTATTTCAGGGTAGCAAAGTTGCGAAACATCCATTCTACTACATTCGACCCAAAATGATGTTTGGTAGTGTTTCGAGCATTTCGCTAACCTTTGGCACATAAAAAGATGCAAAACTTGTGTTTCGGGCTTGAATGCACTTTTTTGGGGCACCGAAGTTGAGTAGCATCTAGTCTACTACATTGGACCCAAAATGATGTTTGGGAGTGTTTTGGAACATTTCGCTATCCTTCGGCACATAAAAAGATGCAATAGTTGTGTTTCGGGGCGGAATGCACTATTTCGAGGTATCGAAGTTAAGATGCATCCATTCTACTCCGGTTGACCCAAAATGATGTTTGGGTGTGTTTTAGATCATTTCGCTAACCTTCGGACCTAAAAAGATGAAAAACTCATGTTTTGGGCCTCCGAATGCACTTTTTTGGGGCACCGAAGTTGAGTAGCATCTAGTCTACTACATTGGACCCAAAATGATGTTTGGGAGTGTTTTGGAACATTTCGCTATCCTTCGGCACATAAAAAGATGCAATAGTTGTGTTTCGGGCCGGAATGCACTATTTGGAGGTATCGAAGTTAAGATGCATCCATTCTACTCCGGTTGACCCAAAATGATGTTTGGGTGTGTTTTAGATCATTTGTCTAACCTTCGGATCTAAAAAGATGAAAAACTCATGTTTTGGGCCTCGAATGCACTATTTCGGGGGTAGCGGCGTCGCGAAACATCCATTCAACTACATTCGACCCTAAATGATGTTTGGGAGCGTTTCGGAGCATTTCGCTAACCTTCGGCACATAAAAAGATGCAATAGTTGTGTTCGGGCCTCGGTGCACTATTTTGAGGTATCAAAGTTGCGATGCATCCATTCCACTCTGGTTGACCCAAAATGATATTTGGGAGTGTTTTAGACTATTTGGCTAAACTTCGGACCTAAAAAGATGAAAACTCGTGTGTTGGGCCTGAATGCACTATTTCAGGGTAGCAAACTTGCGAAGCATCCATTCTACTACATTCTACCCAAAATGATGTTTGGGAGTGTTTCAGAGCATTTCGCTAACCTTCGGCACATAAAAAGATGCAAAACTTGTGTTTCAGGCCTGAATGCACTTTTTCGGGGCACCGATGTTGAGTAGCATCCAGTCTACTACATTGGGACCCAAAATGATGTTTGGGAGTGTTTTGGAACATTTCGCTATCCTTCGGCACATAAAAAGATGCAAAACTTGTGTTTCGGGCTCGAATGCACTTTTTTGGGGCACCGAAGTTGAGTAGCATCTAGTCCACTACATTGGACCCAAAATGATGTTTGGGAGTGTTTTGGAACATTTCGCTATCCTTCGGCACATAAAAAGATGCAATAGTTGTGTTTCGGGCCCGAATGCACTATTTTGAGGTATCGAAGTTAAGATGCATCCATTCTACTCCGGTTGACCCAAAATGATGTTTGGTTGTGTTTTAGACCATTTCGCTAACCTTCGGACCTAAAAAGATGAAAAACTCATGTTTTGGGCCTGAATGCACTATTCCAGGGGTAGCGAGTTGCGAAACATCCATTCAACTACATTCGACCCTAAATGATGTTTGGGAGCGTTTCGGAGCATTTCGCTAACCTTCGGCACATAAAAAGATGCAATAGTTGTGTTTCGGGCCTGAATGCACTATTTTGAGGTATCGAAGTTGCGATGCATCCATTCTACTCGGTTGACCCAAAATGATTTTTGGGAGTGTTTTAGACCATTTCGCTAACCTTGGGATCTAAAAAGATGAAAAACTCATGTTTTGGGCCCGAACGCACTATTTCGAGGGTAGCAAAATCGAAGCATCCATTCTACTACATTCTAACCAAAATGATGTTTGGGAGTGTTTCAGAGCATTTCACTAACCTTCGGCACATAAAAAGATGCAAAACTTGTGTTTCGGGCTCCGAATGCACTTTTTTGGGGCACCGAAGTTGAGTAGCATCTAGTCTACTACATTTGACCCAAAATGATGTTTGGGAGTGTTTTGGAACATTTCGCTATCCTTCGGCACATAAAAAGATGCAATAGTTGTGTTTCGGGCCGGAATGCACTATTTTGAGGTATCGAAGTTAAGATGCATCCATTCTACTCCGGTTGACCCAAAATGATGGTTGGTTGTGTTTTAGACCATTTCGCTAACCTTCGGACCTAAAAAGATGAAAAACTCATGTTTTGGGCCCCGAATGCACTATTCCGGGGGTAGCAGAGTTGCGAAACATCCATTCAACTACATTCGACCCTAAATGATGTTTGGGAGCGTTTCGGAGCATTTCGCTAACCTTCGGCACATAAAAAGATGCAATAGTTGTGTTTCGGGCCTGAATGCACTATTTTGAGGTATCGAAGTTGCGATGCATCCATTCTACTGCCGGTTGACCCAAAATGATTTTTTGGGAGTGTTTTAGACCATTTCGCTAACCTTGGGATCTAAAAAGATGAAAAACTCATGTTTTCGGCCCCGGAATGCACTATTTCGGGGTAGCAAAGTTGCGAAGCATCCATTCTACTACATTCTACCCAAAATGATGTTTGGGAGTGTTTCAGAGCATTTCGCTAACCTTCGGCACATAAAAAGATGCAAAACTTGTGTTTCGGGCTCTGAATGCACTTTTTTGGGGCACCGAAGTTGAGTAGCATCTAGTCTACTACATTGGACCCAAAATGATGTTTGGGAGTGTTTTGGAACATTTCGCTAACCTTCGGCACATAAAAAGATGCAATAGTTGTGTTTCGGGCCTGAATGCACTACCCCCACCCAAAAACCCCCCCACTTCGCTGCACTATTTCGAGGTATCGAAGTTACGATGCATCCATTCTACTCTCGTTGACCCAAAATGATGTTTGGGTGTGTTTTAGACCATTTCGCTAACCTTCGGACCTAAAAAGATGAAAAACTCATGTTTTGGGCCCGAATGCACTATTTCGGGGGTAGCGAAGTTGCGAAACATCCATTCCCATCGACCCAAAAGGAGCACCAACCAAAAAACAACAACCAGGGTATCAGTTGCGATGCATCCCCACGTGACCCAAATGAGGGGTGCCATCCCTCGACCAAAAAGATGAAAACTCGTGGCTGAATCACTATTTCGGGTAGCAAAGTTGCGAAGCATCCATTCTACTACATTCTACCCAAAATGATGTTTGGGAGTGTTTCGAGCATTTCGCTAACCTTCGGCACATAAAAAGATGCAAAACTTGTGTTTCGGGCTGAATGCACTTTTTTGGGGCACCGAAGTTGAGTAGCATCTAGTCTACTACATTGGACCCAAAATGATGTTTGGGAGTGTTTTGGAACATTTCGCTATCCTTCGGCACATAAAAAGATGCAATAGTTGTGTTTCGGGCCGGAATGCACTATTTCGAGGTATCGAAGTGAAGATGCTGCCATTCTACTCTGGTTGACCCAAAATGATGTTTGGGTGGGTTTTAGACCATTTCGCTAACCTTCGGACCTAAAAAGATGAAAAACTCATGTTTTGGGACTGAATGCACTATTTCAGGGTAGCAAAGTTGCGAAACATCCATTCTACTACATTCGACCCAAAATGATGTTTGGTAGTGTTTCAGAGCATTTCGCTAACCTTTGGCACATAAAAAGATGCAAAACTTGTGTTTCGGGCCTGAATGCACTTTTTTGGGGCACCGAAGTTGAGTAGCATCTAGTCTACTACATTGGACCCAAAATGATGTTTGGGAGTGTTTTGGAACATTTCGCTATCCTTCGGCACATAAAAAGATGCAATAGTTGTGTTTCGGGCGGAATGCACTATTTCGAGGTATCGAATTTAGATGCATCCATTCTACTCCGGTTGACCCAAAATGATGTTTGGGTGTGTTTTAGATCATTTCGCTAACCTTCGGATCTAAAAAGATGAAAAACTCATGTTTTGGGCCTGAATGCACTTTTTTGGGGCACCGAAGTTGAGTAGCATCTAGTCTACTACATTGGACCCAAAATGATGTTTGGGAGTGTTTTGGAACATTTCGCTATCCTTCGGCACATAAAAAGATGCAATAGTTGTGTTTCGGGCCGGAATGCACTATTTGGAGGTATCGAAGTTAAGATGCATCCATTCTACTCTGGTTGACCCAAAATGATGTTTGGGTGTGTTTTAGACCATTTTGCTAACCTTCGGACCTAAAAAGATGAAAAACTCATGTTTTGGGCCTGAATGCACTATTTCAGGGTAGCAGCGTCGCGAAACATCCATTCAACTACATTCGACCCTAAATGATGTTTGGGAGCGTTTCGGAGCATTTCGCTAACCTTCGGCACATAAAAAGATGCAATAGTTGTGTTCCGGGCCTCAGTGCACTATTTTGAGGTATCAAAGTTGCGATGCATCCATTCCACTCTGGTTGACCCAAAATGATATTTGGGAGTGTTTTAGACTATTTGGCTAAACTTCGGACCTAAAAAGATGAAAACTCGTGTGTTGGGCCTGAATGCACTATTTCAGGGTAGCAAACTTGCGAAGCATCCATTCTACTACATTCTACCCAAAATGATGTTTGGGAGTGTTTCAGAGCATTTCGCTAACCTTCGGCACATAAAAAGATGCAAAACTTGTGTTTCGGCTGAATGCACTTTTTCGGGGCACCGATGTTGAGTAGCATCCAGTCTACTACATTGGGACCCAAAATGATGTTTGGGAGTGTTTTGGAACATTTCACTATCCTTCGGCACATAAAAAGATGCAAAACTTGTGTTTCGGGCCTGAATGCACTTTTTGTGGGCGAGGGGAGCGAGAGTTGAGTAGCATCTAGACCACTACATTGGACCCAAAATGATGTTTGGGAGTGTTTTGGAACATTTCGCTATCCTTCGGCACATAAAAAGATGCAATAGTTGTGTTTCGGGCCCGAATGCACTATTTTGAGGTATCGAAGTTAAGATGCATCCATTCTACTCCGTTGTTGACCCAAAATGATGTTTGGTTGTGTTTTAGACAATTTTGCTAACCTTCGGACCTAAAAAGATGAAAAAACTCATGTTTTGGGCACTGAATGCACTATTCCGGGGGGTAGCAGAGTTGCGAAACATCCATTCAACTACATTCGACCCAAAATGATGTTTGGGAGCGTTTCCAATACGATGGTCTACGAGGAGCATTTCGCTAACCTTCGGCACATAAAAAGATGCAATAGTTGTGTTTCGGGCCTGAATGCACTATTTTGAGGTATCGAAGTTAAGATGCATCCATTCTACTCTGGTTGACCCAAAATGATTTTTGGGAGTGTTTTAGACCATTTCGCTAACCTTGGGATCTAAAAAGATGAAAAACTCATGTTTTGGGCCTGAACGCACTATTTCAGGGTAGCAAAGTTGCGAAGCATCCATTCTACTACATTCTACCCAAAATGATGTTTGGGAGTGTTTCAGAGCATTTCACTAACCTTCGGCACATAAAAAGATGCAAAACTTGTGTTTCGGGCTCGAATGCACTTTTTTGGGGCACCGAAGTTGAGTAGCATCTAGTCCACTACATTTGACCCAAAATGATGTTTGGGAGTGTTTTGGAACATTTCGCTATCCTTCGGCACATAAAAAGATGCAATAGTTGTGTTTCGGGGCGGAATGCACTATTTTGAGGTATCGAAGTTAAGATGCATCCATTCTACTCCGGTTGACCCAAAATGATGGTTGGTTGTGTTTTAGACCATTTCGCTAACCTTCGGACCTAAAAAGATGAAAAACTCATGTTTTGGGCCCCGAATGCACTATTCCGGGTGGGAGCGAGTTGCGAAACATCCATTCAACTACATTCGACCCTAAATGATGTTTGGGAGCGTTTCGGCGAACATTTCGCTAACCTTCGGCACATAAAAAGATGCAATAGTTGTGTTTCGGGCCCGAATGCACTATTTTGAGGTATCGAAGTTGCGATGCATCCATTCTACTACGTTGACCCAAAATGATTTTTGGGAGTGTTTTGACCATTTCGCTAACCTTGGGATCTAAAAAGATGAAAAACTCATGTTTTCGGCCTTGAATGCACTATTTCGGGGTAGCAAAGTTGCGAAGCATCCATTCTACTACATTCTACCCAAAATGATGTTTGGGAGTGTTTCGAGCATTTCGCTAACCTTCGGCACATAAAAAGATACAAAACTTGTGTTTCGGGCCTGAATGCACTTTTTTGGGGCACCGAAGTTGAGTAGCATCCACTCTACTACAATGGACCCAAAATGATGTTTGGGAGTGTTTCGGAGCATTTCGCTAACCTTCGGCACATAAAACGATGCAATAGTTGTGTTTCGGGCTCCGAATGCACTATTTCGAGGTATCGAAGTTGCGATGCATCCATTCTACTCGGTTGACCCAAAATGATTTTTGGGAGTGTTTTAGACCATTTCGCTAACCTTGGGATCTAAAAAGATGAAAAACTCTTGTTTTGGGCCTGAATGCACTATTTCAGGGTAGCAAAGTTGCGAAGCATCCATTCTACTACATTCTACCCAAAATGATGTTTGGGAGTGTTTTAGAGCATTTCGCTAACCTTCGGCACATAAAAAGATGCAAAACTTGAGTTTCGGGCCTGAATGCACTTTTTTGGGGCACCGAAGTTGAGTAGCATCTAGTCTACTACATTGGACCCAAAATGATGTTTGGGAGTGTTTTGGAACATTTCGCTATCCTTCGGCACATAAAAAGATGCAATAGTTGTGTTTCGGGCCGGAATGCACTATTTCGAGGTATCGAAGTTAAGATGCTTGCCATTCTACTCCGGTTGACCCAAAATGATGTTTGGGTGGGTTTTAGACCATTTCGCTAACCTTCGGACCTAAAAAGATGAAAAACTCATGTTTTGGGACTGAATGCACTATTTCAGGGTAGCAAAGTTGCGAAACATCCATTCTACTACATTCGACCCAAAATGATGTTTGGTAGTGTTTCAGAGCATTTCGCTAACCTTTGGCACATAAAAAGATGCAAAACTTGTGTTTCGGGCTTTGAATGCACTTTTTTGGGGCACCGAAGTTGAGTAGCATCTAGTCTACTACATTGGACCCAAAATGATGTTTGGGAGTGTTTTGGAACATTTCGCTATCCTTCGGCACATAAAAAGATGCAATAGTTGTGTTTCGGGGCGGAATGCACTATTTCGAGGTATCGAATTTAAGATGCATCCATTCTACTCTGGATGACCCAAAATGATGTTTGGGTGTGTTTTAGATCATTTCGCTAACCTTCGGACCTAAAAAGATGAAAAACTCATGTTTTGGGCCCCGAATGCACTATTTCAGGGTAGCAGCGTCGCGAAACATCCATTCAACTACATTCGACCCTAAATGATGTTTGGGAGCGTTTCGGAGCATTTCGCTAACCTTCGGCACATAAAAAGATGCAATAGTTGTGTTCCGGGCCTCAGTGCACTATTTTGAGGTATCAAAGTTGCGATGCATCCATTCCACTCTGGTTGACCCAAAATGATATTTGGGAGTGTTTTAGACTATTTGGCTAAACTTCGGACCTAAAAAGATGAAAACTCGTGTGTTGGGCCCGAATGCACTATTTCAGGGTAGCAAACTTGCGAAGCATCCATTCTACTACATTCTACCCAAAATGATGTTTGGGAGTGTTTCGAGCATTTCGCTAACCTTCGGCACATAAAAAGATGCAAAACTTGTGTTTCGAGCTCGAATGCACTTTTTCGGGGCACCGATGTTGAGTAGCATCCGATCTACTACATTGGGACCCAAAATGATGTTTGGGAGTGTTTTGGAACATTTCGCTATCCTTCGGCACATAAAAAGATGCAAAACTTGTGTTTCGGGCCTGAATGCACTTTTTTGGGGCACCGAAGTTGAGCAGCATCTAGTCCACTACATTGGACCCAAAATGATGTTTGGGAGTGTTTTGGAACATTTCGCTATCCTTCGGCACATAAAAAGATGCAATAGTTGTGTTTCGGGCCCGAATGCACTATTTTGAGGTATCGAAGTTAAGATGCATCCATTCTACTCTCGGTTGACCCAAAATGATGTTTGGTTGTGTTTTAGACCATTTCGCTAACCTTCGGACCTAAAAAGATGAAAAACTCATGTTTTGGGCCTCGAATGCACTATTCCGGGGTAGCGAGTTGCGAAACATCCATTCAACTACATTCGACCCTAAATGATGTTTGGGAGCGTTTCGGAGCATTTCGCTAACCTTCGGCACATAAAAAGATGCAATAGTTGTGTTTCGGGCCCGAATGCACTATTTTGAGGTATCGAAGTTGCGATGCATCCATTCTACTCCGGTTGACCCAAAATGATTTTTGGGAGTGTTTTAGACCATTTCGCTAACCTTGGGATCTAAAAAGATGAAAATCTCATGTTTTGGGCCCGAACGCACTATTTCGGGGGTAGCAAAGTTGCGAAGCATCCATTCTACTACATTCTACCCAAAATGATGTTTGGGAGTGTTTCGAGCATTTCACTAACCTTCTGCACATAAAAAAGATACAAAACTTGTGTTTCGGGACTGAATGCACTTTTTTGGGGCACCGAAGTTGAGTAGCATCTAGTCCACTACATTTGACCCAAAATGATGTTTGGGAGTGTTTTGGAACATTTCGCTATCCTTCGGCACATAAAAAGATGCAATAGTTGTGTTTCGGCCGGAATGCACTATTTTGAGGTATCGAAGTTAAGATGCATCCATTCGACTCCGGTTGACCCAAAATGATGTTTGGTTGTGTTTTAGACCATTTCGCTAACCTTCGGACCTAAAAAGATGAAAAACTCATGTTTTGGGCCCCGAATGCACTATTCCGGGGTAGCGCGTTGCGAAACATCCATTCAACTACATTCGACCCTAAATGATGTTTGGGAGCGTTTCGGAGCATTTCGCTAACCTTCGGCACATAAAAAGATGCAATAGTTGTTTTTCGGGCCTGAATGCACTATTTTGAGGTATCAAAGTTGCCATGCATCCATTCTACTCTGGTTGACCCAAAATGATTTTTGGGAGTGTTTTAGACCATTTCGCTAACCTTCGGACCTAAAAAGATGAAAAACTCATGTTTTGGGCCTGAATGCACTATTTCAGGGTAGCAAAGTTGCGAAGCATCCATTCTACTACATTCGACCCAAAATGATGTTTGGGAGTGTTTCAGAGCATTTCGCTAACCTTCGGCACATAAAAAGATGCAAAACTTGTGTTTCGGGCCTGAATGCACTTTTTTGGGGCACCGAAGTTGAGTAGCATCTAGTCTACTACATTGGACCCAAAATGATGTTTGGGAGTGTTTTGGAACATTTCGCTATCCTTCAGCACATAAAAAGATGCAATAGTTGTGTTTCGGGCCGGAATGCACTATTTCGAGGTATCGAAGTGAAGATGCTGCCATTCTACTCTGGTTGACCCAAAATGATGTTTGGGTGTGTTTTAGACCATTTCGCTAACCTTCGGACCTAAAAAGATGAAAAACTCATGTTTTGGGACTGAATGCACTATTTCAGGGTAGCAAAGTTGCGAAACATCCATTCTACTACATTCGACCCAAAATGATGTTTGGTAGTGTTTCAGAGCATTTCGCTAACCTTTGGCACATAAAAAGATGCAAAACTTGTGTTTCGGGCCGAATGCACTTTTTTGGGGCACCGAAGTTGAGTAGCATCTAGTCTACTACATTGGACCCAAAATGATGTTTGGGAGTGTTTTGGAACATTTCGCTATCCTTCGGCACATAAAAAGATGCAATAGTTGTGTTTCGGGGCGGAATGCACTATTTCGAGGTATCGAATTTAAGATGCATCCATTCTACTCCGGTTGACCCAAAATGATGTTTGGGTGTGTTTTAGATCATTTCGCTAACCTTCGGACCTAAAAATATGAAAAACTCATGTTTTGGGCTCGAATGCACTTTTTTGGGGCACCGAAGTTGAGTAGCATCTAGTCTACTACATTGGACCCAAAATGATGTTTGGGAGTGTTTTGGAACATTTCGCTATCCTTCGGCACATAAAAAGATGCAATAGTTGTGTTTCGGGCCGGAATGCACTATTTGGAGGTATCGAAGTGAAGATGCATCCATTCTACTCTGGTTGACCCAAAATGATGTTTGGGTGTGTTTTAGACCATTTCGCTAACCTTCGGACCTAAAAAGATGAAAAACTCATGTTTTGGGCCTTGAATGCACTATTTCGGGGGGTAGCAACGTCGCGAAACATCCATTCAACTACATTCGACCAAAAATGATGTTTGGGAGTGTTTCGGAGCATTTCGCTAACCTTCGGCACATAAAAAGATACAATAGTTGTGTTTCGGGCTCGAATGCACTATTTTGAGGTATCGAAGTTGCGATGCATCCATTCTACTCTGGTTGACCCAAAATGATTTTTGGGAGTGTTTTAGACCATTTCGCTAACCTTGGGATCTAAAAAGATGAAAAACTCATGTTTTGGGCCTGAATGCAGTATTTCAGGGTAGCAAAGTTGCGAAGCATCCATTCTACTACATTCTACCTAAAATGATGTTTGGGAGTGTTTCAGAGCATTTCGCTAACCTTCGGCACATAAAAAGATGCAAAACTTGTGTTTCGGGCCTGAATGCACTTTTTTGGGGCACCGAAGTTGAGTAGCATCTAGTCTACTACATTGGACCCAAAATGATGTTTGGGAGTGTTTTGGAACATTTCGCTATCCTTCGGCACATAAAAAGATGCAATAGTTGTGTTTCGGGCCGGAATGCACTATTTCGAGGTATCGAAGTGAAGATGCTGCCATTCTACTCTGGTTGACCCAAAATGATGTTTGGGTGTGTTTTAGACCATTTCGCTAACCTTCGGACCTAAAAAGATGAAAAACTCATGTTTTGGGCCTGAATGCACTATTTCAGGGTAGCAGCGTCGCGAAACATCCATTCAACTACATTCGACCCTAAATGATGTTTGGGAGCGTTTCGGAGCATTTCGCTAACCTTCGGCACATAAAAAGATGCAATAGTTGTGTTTCGGGCCTGAATGCACTATTTTGAGGTATCAAAGTTGCGATGCATCCATTCTACTCTGGTTGACCCAAAATGATATTTGGGAGTGCTTTAAACCATTTCGCTAACCTTGGGATCTAAAAAGATGAAAAACTCTTGTTTTGGGCCTGAATGCACTATTTCAGGGTAGCAAAGTTGCGAAGCATCCATTCTACTACATTCTACCCAAAATGATGTTTGGGAGTGTTTCAGAGCATTTCGCTAACCTTCGGCACATAAAAAGATGCAAAACTTGTGTTTCGGGCCTGAATGCACTTTTTTGGGGCACCGAAGTTGAGTAGCATCTAGTCTACTACATTGGACCCAAAATGATGTTTGGGAGTGTTTTGGAACATTTCGCTATCCTTCGGCACATAAAAAGATGCAATAGTTGTGTTTCGGGCCGGAATGCACTATTTCGAGGTATCGAAGTGAAGATGCTGCCATTCTACTCTGGTTGACCCAAAATGATGTTTGGGTGTGTTTTAGACCATTTCGCTAACCTTCGGACCTAAAAAGATGAAAAACTCATGTTTTGGGACTGAATGCACTATTTCGGGGTAGCAAAGTTGCGAAACATCCATTCTACTACATTCGACCCAAAATAATGTTTGGTAGTGTTTCAGAGCATTTCGCTAACCTTTGGCACATAAAAAGATGCAAAACTTGTGTTTCGGGCCTGAATGCACTTTTTTGGGGCACCGAAGTTGAGTAGCATCTAGTCTACTACATTGGACCCAAAATGATGTTTGGGAGTGTTTTGGAATATTTCGCTATCCTTCGGCACATAAAAAGATGCAATAGTTGTGTTTCGGGGCGGAATGCACTATTTCGAGGTATCGAATTTAAGATGCATCCATTCTACTCCGGTTGACCCAAAATGATGTTTGGGTGTGTTTTAGATCATTTCGCTAACCTTCGGACCTAAAAATATGAAAAACTCATGTTTTGGGCCCGAATGCACTTTTTTGGGGCACCGAAGTTGAGTAGCATCTAGTCTACTACATTGGACCCAAAATGATGTTTGGGAGTGTTTTGGAACATTTCGCTATCCTTCGGCACATAAAAAGATGCAATAGTTGTGTTTCGGGCCGGAATGCACTATTTGGAGGTATCGAAGTGAAGATGCATCCATTCTACTCTGGTTGACCCAAAATGATGTTTGGGTGTGTTTTAGACCATTTCGCTAACCTTCGGACCTAAAAAGATGAAAAACTCATGTTTTGGGCCCGAATGCACTATTTCAGGGTAGCAAAGTCGCGAACCATCCATTCTACTAGATTCGACCAAAAATGATGTTTGGGAGTGTTTCGGAGCATTTCGCTAACCTTCGGCACATAAAAAGATACAATAGTTGTGTATCTGGCCTGAATCACTATTTTGAGGTACCGAAGTTGCGATGCATCCATTCTACTCGGTTGACCCAAAATGATTTTTGGGAGTGTTTTAGACCATTTCGCTAACCTTGGGATCTAAAAAGATGAAAAACTCATGTTTTGGGCCTCGAATGCGATATTTCGGGGTAGCAAAGTTGCGAAGCATCCATTCTACTACATTCGACCTAAAATGATGTTTGGGAGTGTTTCGGAGCATTTCGCTAACCTTCGGCACATAAAAAGATGCAAAACTTGTGTTTCGGGCCTGAATGCACTTTTTTGGGGCACCGAAGTTGAGTAGCATCTAGTCTACTACATTGGACCCAAAATGATGTTTGGGAGTGTTTTGGAACATTTCGCTATCCTTCAGCACATAAAAAGATGCAATAGTTGTGTTTCGGGCCGGAATGCACTATTTCGAGGTATCGAAGTGAAGATGCTGCCATTCTACTCTGGTTGACCCAAAATGATGTTTGGGTGTGTTTTAGACCATTTCGCTAACCTTCGGACCTAAAAAGATGAAAAACTCATGTTTTGGGACTGAATGCACTATTTCAGGGTAGCAGCGTCGCGAAACATCCATTCAACTACATTCGACCCTAAATGATGTTTGGGAGCGTTTCGGAGCATTTCGCTAACCTTCGGCACATAAAAAGATGCAATAGTTGTGTTCGGGCCTCGGTGCACTATTTTGAGGTATCAAAGTTGCGATGCATCCATTCCACTCGGTTGACCCAAAATGATGTTTGGGAGTGTTTTAGACTATTTGGCTAAACTTCGGACCTAAAAAGATGAAAACTCGTGTGTTGGGTCCGAATGCACTATTTCGGGGTAGCAAACTTGCGAAGCATCCATTCTACTACATTCTACCCAAAATGATGTTTGGGAGTGTTTCGAGCATTTCGCTAACCTTCGGCACATAAAAAGATGCAAAACTTGTGTTTCGGCTGTGCCCGAATGCACTTTTTCGGGGCACCGATGTTGAGTAGCATCCGATCTACTACATTGGGACCCAAAATGATGTTTGGGAGTGTTTTGGAATATTTCGCTATCCTTCGGCACATAAAAAGATGCAATAGTTGTGTTTCGGGCCCGAATGCACTTTTTTGGGGCACCGAAGTTAAGTAGCATCTAGTCCACTACATTGGACCCAAAATGATGTTTGGGAGTGTTTTGGAACATTTCGCTATCCTTCGGCACATAAAAAGATGCAATAGTTGTGTTTCGGGCCCGAATGCACTATTTTGAGGTATCGAAGTTAAGATGCATTCATTCTACTCTGGTTGACCCAAAATGATGTTTGGTTGTGTTTTAGACCATTTCGCTAACCTTCGGACCTAAAAAGATGAAAAACTCATGTTTTGGGCCTGAATGCACTATTCCAGGGTAGCAGAGTTGCGAAACATCCATTCAACTACATTCGACCCTAAATGATGTTTGGGAGCGTTTCGGAGCATTTCGCTAACCTTCGGCACATAAAAAGATGCAATAGTTGTGTTTCGGGCCTGAATGCACTATTTTGAGGTATCGAAGTTGCGATGCATCCATTCTACTCTGGTTGACCCAAAATGATTTTTGGGAGTGTTTTAGACCATTTCGCTAACCTTGGGATCTAAAAAGATGAAAATCTCATGTTTTGGGCCCGAACGCACTATTTCAGGGTAGCGAACTTGCGAAGCATCCATTCTACTACATTCGACCCAAAATGATGTTTGGGAGTGTTTCAGAGCATTTCGCTAACCTTCGGCACATAAAAAGATGCAAAACTTGTGTTTCGGGCTCGAATGCACTTTTTTGGGGCACCGAAGTTGAGTAGCATCTAGTCCACTACATTTGACCCAAAATGATGTTTGGGAGTGTTTTGGAACATTTCGCTATCCTTCGGCACATAAAAAGATGCAATAGTTGTGTTTCGGGCCGGAATGCACTATTTTGAGGTATCGAAGTTAAGATGCATCCATTCGACTCGTTGACCCAAAATGATGTTTGGTTGTGTTTTAGACCATTTCGCTAACCTTCGGACCTAAAAAGATGAAAAACTCATGTTTTGGGCCTGAATGCACTATTCCAGGGTAGCAGAGTTGCGAAACATCCATTCAACTACATTCGACCCTAAATGATGTTTGGGAGCGTTTCGGAGCATTTCGCTAACCTTCGGCACATAAAAAGATGCAATAGTTGTGTTTCGGGCCTGAATGCACTATTTTGAGGTATCGAAGTTGCGATGCATCCATTCTACTCTGGTTGACCCAAAATGATTTTTGGGAGTGTTTTAGACCATTTCGCTAACCTTGGGATCTAAAAAGATGAAAAACTCATGTTTTGGGCCTGAATGCACTATTTCAGGGTAGCAAAGTTGCGAAGCATCCATTCTACTACATTCTACCCAAAATGATGTTTGGGAGTGTTTCGAGCATTTCGCTAACCTTCGGCACATAAAAAGATACAAAACTTGTGTTTCGGGCCCGAATGCACTTTTTTGGGGCACCAAAGTTGAGTAGCATCTAGTCTACTACATTGGACCCAAAATGATGTTTGGGAGTGTTTTGGAACATTTCGCTATCCTTCGGCACATAAAAAGATGCAATAGTTGTGTTTCGGGCCGGAATGCACTATTTCGAGGTATCGAAGTGAAGATGCTTGCCATTCTACTCCGGTTGACCCAAAATGATGTTTGGGTGTGTTTTAGACCATTTCGCTAACCTTCGGACCTAAAAAGATGAAAAACTCATGTTTTGGGACTGAATGCACTATTTCAGGGTAGCAGCGTCGCGAAACATCCATTCAACTACATTCGACCCTAAATGATGTTTGGGAGCGTTTCGGAGCATTTCGCTAACCTTCGGCACATAAAAAGATGCAATAGTTGTGTTCCGGGCCTCAGTGCACTATTTTGAGGTATCAAAGTTGCGATGCATCCATTCCACTCGGTTGACCCAAAATGATGTTTGGGAGTGTTTTAGACTATTTGGCTAAACTTCGGACCTAAAAAGATGAAAACTCGTGTGTTGGGTCCGAATGCACTATTTCGGGGTAGCAAACTTGCGAAGCATCCATTCTACTACATTCTACCCAAAATGATGTTTGGGAGTGTTTCGAGCATTTCGCTAACCTTCGGCACATAAAAAGATGCAAAACTTGTGTTTCGAGCCCGAATGCACTTTTTCGGGGCACCGATGTTGAGTAGCATCCAGTCTACTACATTGGGACCCAAAATGATGTTTGGGAGTGTTTTGGAATATTTCGCTATCCTTCGGCACATAAAAAGATGCAATAGTTGTGTTTCGGGCCCGAATGCACTTTTTTGGGGCACCGAAGTTAAGTAGCATCTAGTCCACTACATTGGACCCAAAATGATGTTTGGGAGTGTTTTGGAACATTTCGCTATCCTTCGGCACATAAAAAGATGCAATAGTTGTGTTTCGGGCCCGAATGCACTATTTTGAGGTATCGAAGTTAAGATGCATTCATTCTACTCTGGTTGACCCAAAATGATGTTTGGTTGTGTTTTAGACCATTTCGCTAACCTTCGGACCTAAAAAGATGAAAAACTCATGTTTTGGGCCTGAATGCACTATTCCAGGGTAGCAGAGTTGCGAAACATCCATTCAACTACATTCGACCTTAAATGATGTTTGGGAGTGTTTCGGAGCATTTTGCTAACCTTCGGCACATAAAAAGATGCAATCGTTGTGTTTCGGGCATAATGAACTATTTCGAGGTAACGAATTTGCGATGCATCCATTCTACTCTAGTTGACCCAAAATAATTTTTGGGAGTGTTTTAGACCATTTCGCTAACCTTGGGATCTAAAAAGATGAAAATCTCATGTTTTGGGCCTGAACGCACTATTTCAGGGTAGCAAAGTTGCGAAGCATCCATTCTACTACATTCTACCCAAAATGATGTTTGGGAGTGTTTCAGAGCATTTCACTAACCTTCGGCACATAAAAAGATGCAAAACTTGTGTTTCGGGCCTGAATGCACTTTTTTGGGGCACCGAAGTTGAGTAGCATCTAGTCTACTACATTGGACCCAAAATGATGTTTGGGAGTGTTTTGGAACATTTCGCTATCCTTCGGCACATAAAAAGATGCAATAGTTGTGTTTCGCGCCGAATGCACTATTTGGAGGTATCGAAGTTAAGATGCATCCATTCTACTCTGGTTGACCCAAAATGATGTTTGGGTGTGTTTTAGACCATTTCGCTAACCTTCGGACCTAAAAAGATGAAAAACTCATGTTTTGGGCCTGAATGCACTATTTCAGGGTAGCAGCATCGCGAAACATCCATTCAACTACATTCGACCCTAAATGATGTTTGGGAGCGTTTCAGAGCATTTCGCTAACCTTCGGCACATAAAAAGATGCAATAGTTGTGTTCCGGGCCTCAGTGCACTATTTTGAGGTATCAAAGTTGCGATGCATCCATTCCACTCTGGTTGACCCAAAATGATATTTGGGAGTGTTTTAGACTATTTGGCTAAACTTCGGACCTAAAAAGATGAAAACTCGTGTGTTGGGCCTGAATGCACTATTTCAGGGTAGCAAACTTGCGAAGCATCCATTCTACTACATTCTACCCAAAATGACGTTTGGGAGTGTTTCAGAGCATTTCGCTAACCTTCGGCACATAAAAAGATGCAAAACTTGTCTTTCAGGCCTGAATGCACTTTTTCGGGGCACCGATGTTGAGTAGCATCCAGTCTTCTACATTGGGACCCAAAATGATGTTTGGGAGTGTTTTGGAACATTTCGCTATCCTTCGGCACATAAAAAGATGCAAAACTTGTGTTTCGGGCCTGAATGCACTTTTTTGGGGCACCGAAGTTGAGTAGCATCTAGTCCACTACATTGGACCCAAAATGATGTTTGGGAGTGTTTTGGAACATTTCGCTATCCTTCGGCACATAAAAAGATGCAATAGTTGTGTTTCGGGCCGGAATGCACTATTTTGAGGTATCGAAGTTAAGATGCATCCATTCTACTCGGTTGACCCAAAATGATGTTTGGTTGTGTTTTAGACCATTTCGCTAACCTTCGGACCTAAAAAGATGAAAAATTCATGTTTTGGGCCTGAATGCACTATTCCGGGGTAGCGAGTTGCGAAACATCCATTCAACTACATTCGACCCTAAATGATGTTTGGGAGCGTTTCGGAGCATTTCGCTAACCTTCGGCACATAAAAAGATGCAATAGTTGTGTTTCGGGCCTGAATGCACTATTTTGAGGTATCGAAGTTGCGATGCATCCATTCCACTCTGGTTGACCCAAAATGATTTTTGGGAGTGTTTTAGACCATTTCGCTAACCTTGGGATCTAAAAAGATGAAAAACTCATGTTTTGGGCCTGAATGCACTATTTCAGGGTAGCAAAGTTGCGAGTTCTACTACATTCTACCCAAAATGATGTTTGGGAGTGTTTCAGAGCATTTCGCTAACCTTCGGCACATAAAAAGATGCAAAACTTGTGTTTCGGGCCTGAATGCACTTTTTTGGGGCACCGAAGTTGAGTAGCATCTAGTCTACTACATTGGACCCAAAATGATGTTTGGGAGTGTTTTGGAACATTTCGCTATCCTTCAGCACATAAAAAGATGCAATAGTTGTGTTTCGGGCCGGAATGCACTATTTCGAGGTATCGAAGTGAAGATGCTTGCCATTCTACTCCGGTTGACCTAAAATGATGTTTGGGTGTGTTTTAGACCATTTCGCTAACCTTCGGACCTAAAAAGATGAAAAACTCATGTTTTGGGACCGAATGCACTATTTCAGGGTAGCAAAGTTGCGAAACATCCATTCTACTACATTCGACCCAAAATGATGTTTGGTAGTGTTTCAGAGCATTTCGCTAACCTTTGGCACATAAGAAGATGCAAAACTTGTGTTTCGGGCCTGAATGCACTTTTTTGGGGCACCGAAGTTGAGTAGCATCTAGTCTACTACATTGGACCCAAAATGATGTTTGGGAGTGTTTTGGAACATTTCGCTATCCTTCGGCACATAAAAAGATGCAATAGTTGTGTTTCGGGGCGGAATGCACTATTTCGAGGTATCGAATTTAAGATGCATCCATTCTACTCCGGTTGACCCAAAATGATGTTTGGGTGTGTTTTAGATCATTTCGCTAACCTTCGGACCTAAAAAGATGAAAAACTCATGTTTTGGGCCTGAATGCACTTTTTGGGGGCACCGAAGTTGAGTAGCATCTAGTATACTACATTGGACCCAAAATGATGTTTGGGAGTGTTTTGGAACATTTCGCTATCCTTCGGCACATAAAAAGATGCAATAGTTGTGTTTCGGGCCGGAAAGCACTATTTGGAGGTATCGAAGTTAAGATGCATCCATTCTACTCTGGTTGACCCAAAATGATGTTTGGGTGTGTTTTAGACCATTTCGCTAACCTTCGGATCTAAAAAGATGAAAAACTCATGTTTTGGGACTGAATGCACTATTTCAGGGTAGCAGCGTCGCGAAACATCCATTCAACTACATTCGACCCTAAATGATGTTTGGGAGCGTTTCGGAGCATTTCGCTAACCTTCGGCACATAAAAAGATGCAATAGTTGTGTTCGGGCCTCGGTGCACTATTTTGAGGTATCAAAGTTGCGATGCATCCATTCCACTCGGTTGACCCAAAATGATATTTGGGAGTGTTTTAGACTATTTGGCTAAACTTCGGACCTAAAAAGATGAAAACTCGTGTGTTGGGCCCGAATGCACTATTTCAGGGTAGCAAACTTGCGAAGCATCCATTCTACTACATTCTACCCAAAATGATGTTTGGGAGTGTTTCAGAGCATTTCGCTAACCTTCGGCACATAAAAAGATGCAAAACTTGTGTTTCAGGCCTGAATGCACTTTTTCGGGGCACCGATGTTGAGTAGCATCCAGTCTACTACATTGGGACCCAAAATGATGTTTGGGAGTGTTTTGGAACATTTCGCTATCCTTCGGCACATAAAAAGATGCAAAACTTGTGTTTCGGGCCAGAATGCACTTTTTTGGGGCACCGAAGTTGAGTAGCATCTAGTCCACTACATTGGACCCAAAATGATGTTTGGGAGTGTTTTGGAACATTTCGCTATCCTTCGGCACATAAAAAGATGCAATAGTTGTGTTTCGGGCCGGAATGCACTATTTTGAGGTATCGAAGTTAAGATGCATCCATTCTACTCTGGTTGACCCAAAATGATGTTTGGTTGTGTTTTAGACCATTTCGCTAACCTTAGGACCTAAAAAGATGAAAAATTCATGTTTTGGGCCTGAATGCACTATTCCAGGGTAGCAGAGTTGCGAAACATCCATTCAACTACATTCGACCCTAAATGATGTTTGGGAGCGTTTCGGAGGATTTCGCTAACCTTCGGCACATAAAAAGATGCAATAGTTGTGTTTCGGGCCTGAATGCACTATTTTGAGGTATCGAAGTTGCGATGCATCCATTCTACTCTGGTTGACCCAAAATGATTTTTGGGAGTGTTTTAGACCATTTCGCTAACCTTGGGATCTAAAAAGATGAAAAACTCATGTTTTGGGCCTGAATGCACTATTTCAGGGTAGCAAAGTTGCGAGTTCTACTACATTCTACCCAAAATGATGTTTGGGAGTGTTTCAGAGCATTTCGCTAACCTTCGGCACATAAAAAGATGCAAAACTTGTGTTTCGGGCCTGAATGCACTTTTTTGGGGCACCGAAGTTGAGTAGCATCTAGTCTACTACATTGGACCCAAAATGATGTTTGGGAGTGTTTTGGAACATTTCGCTATCCTTCAAAGCACATAAAAAGATGCAATAGTTGTGTTTCGGGCCGGAATGCACTATTTCGAGGTATCGAAGTGAAGATGCTTCCATTCTACTCGGTTGACCCAAAATGATGTTTGGGTGTGTTTTAGACCATTTCGCTAACCTTCGGACCTAAAAAGATGAAAAACTCATGTTTTGGGACCGAATGCACTATTTCAGGGTAGCAAAGTTGCGAAACATCCATTCTACTACATTCGACCCAAAATGATGTTTGGTAGTGTTTCAGAGCATTTCGCTAACCTTTGGCACATAAGAAGATGCAAAACTTGTGTTTCGGGCTCCGAATGCACTTTTTTGGGGCACCGAAGTTGAGTAGCATCTAGTCTACTACATTGGACCCAAAATGATGTTTGGGAGTGTTTTGGAACATTTCGCTATCCTTCGGCACATAAAAAGATGCAATAGTTGTGTTTCGGGGCGGAATGCACTATTTCGAGGTATCGAAGTTAAGATGCATCCATTCTACTCCGGTTGACCCAAAATGATGTTTGGGTGTGTTTTAGATCATTTCGCTAACCTTCGGACCTAAAAAGATGAAAAACTCATGTTTTGGGCCTGAATGCACTTTTTGGGGGCACCGAAGTTGAGTAGCATCTAGTATACTACATTGGACCCAAAATGATGTTTGGGAGTGTTTTGGAACATTTCGCTATCCTTCGGCACATAAAAAGATGCAATAGTTGTGTTTCGGGCCGGAAAGCACTATTTGGAGGTATCGAAGTTAAGATGCATCCATTCTACTCGGTTGACCCAAAATGATGTTTGGGTGTGTTTTAGACCATTTCGCTAACCTTCGGATCTAAAAAGATGAAAAACTCATGTTTTGGGACCGAATGCACTATTTCGGGGTAGCGACGTCGCGAAACATCCATTCAACTACATTCGACCCTAAATGATGTTTGGGAGCGTTTCGGAGCATTTCGCTAACCTTCGGCACATAAAAAGATGCAATAGTTGTGTTCCGGGCCTCAGTGCACTATTTTGAGGTATCAAAGTTGCGATGCATCCATTCCACTCTGGTTAACCCAAAATGATATTTGGGAGTGTTTTAGACTATTTGGCTAAACTTCGGACCTAAAAAGATGAAAACTCGTGTGTTGGGCCTGAATGCACTATTTCAGGGTAGCAAACTTGCGAAGCATCCATTCTACTATATTCGACCAAAAATGATGTTTGGGAGTGTTTCGGAGCATTTCGCTAACCTTCATCACATAAAAAAGATACAAAACTTGTGTTTCGGGCCTAAATGCACTTTTTGGGGAACCGATGTTGAGTAGCATCCGGTCTACTACATTGGGACCCAAAATGATGTTTGGGAGTGTTTTGGAACATTTCGCTATCCTTCGGCACATAAAAAGATGCAAAACTTGTGTTTCGGGCCCGAATGCACTTTTTTGGGGCACCGAAGTTGAGTAGCATCTAGTCCACTACATTGGACCCAAAATGATGTTTGGGAGTGTTTTGGAACATTTCGCTATCCTTCGGCACATAAAAAGATGCAATAGTTGTGTTTCGGGCCGGAATGCACTATTTTGAGGTATCGAAGTTAAGATGCATCCATTCTACTCGGTTGACCCAAAATGATGTTTGGTTGTGTTTTAGACCATTTCGCTAACCTTCGGACCTAAAAAGATGAAAAACTCATGTTTTGGGCCCGAATGCACTATTCCGGGGTAGCGAGTTGCGAACCATCCATTCTACTAGATTCGACCAAAAATGATGTTTGGGAGTGTTTCGGAGCATTTCGCTAACCTTCGGCACATAAAAAGATATAATAGTTGTGTTTCTGCCTGAATGCACTATTTTGAGGTACCGAAGTTGCGATGCATCCATTCTACTCTCGGTTGACCCAAAATGATTTTTGGGAGTGTTTTAGACCATTTCGCTAACCTTGGGATCTAAAAAGATGAAAAACTCATGTTTTGGGCCCCGAATGCACTATTTCGGGGTAGCAAAGTTGCGAAGCATCCATTCTACTAAATTCTACCCAAAATGATGTTTGGGAGTGTTTCGAGCATTTCGCTAACCTTCGGCACATAAAAAGATGCAAAACTTGTGTTTCGGGCTGAATGCACTTTTTTGGGGCACCGAAGTTGAGTAGCATCTAGTCTACTACATTGGACCCAAAATGATGTTTGGGAGTGTTTTGGAACATTTCGCTATCCTTCAAGCACATAAAAAGGTGCAATAGTTGTGTTTCGGGCCGGAATGCACTATTTCGAGGTATCGAAGTGAAGATGCTTGCCATTCTACTCCGGTTGACCTAAAATGATGTTTGGGTGTGTTTTAGACCATTTCGCTAACCTTCGGACCTAAAAAGATGAAAAACTCATGTTTTGGGACTGAATGCACTATTTCAGGGTAGCAAAGTTGCGAAACATCCATTCTACTACATTCGACCCAAAATGATGTTTGGTAGTGTTTCAGAGCATTTCGCAAACCTTTGGCACATAAAAAGATGTAAAACTTGTGTTTCGGGCCTGAATGCACTTTTTTGGGGCACCGAAGTTGAGTAGCATCTAGTCTACTACATTGGACCCAAAATGATGTTTGGGAGTGTTTTGGAACATTTCGCTATGCTTCGGCACATAAAAAGATGCAATAGTTGTGTTTCGGGGCGGAATGCACTATTTCGAGGTATCGAATTTAAGATGCATCCATTCTACTCCGGTTGACCCAAAATGATGTTTGGGTGTGTTTTAGATCATTTCGCTAACCTTCGTACCTAAAAAGATGAAAAACTCATGTTTTGGGCCTGAATGCACTTTTTTGGGGCACCGAAGTTGAGTAGCATCTAGTCTACTACATTGGACCCAAAATGATGTTTGGGAGTGTTTTGGAACATTTCGCTATCCTTCGGCACATAAAAAGATGCAATAGTTGTGTTTCGGGCCGGAATGCACTATTTGGAGGTATCGAAGTTAAGATGCATCCATTCTACTCTGGTTGACCCAAAATGATGTTTGGGTGTGTTTTAGACCATTTCGCTAACCTTCGGATCTAAAAAGATGAAAAACTCATGTTTTGGGCCTGAATGCACTATTTCAGGGTAGCAGCGTCGCGAAACATCCATTCAACTACATTCGACCCTAAATGATGTTTGGGAGCGTTTCGGAGCATTTCGCTAACCTTCGGCACATAAAAAGATGCAATAGTTGTGTTCGGGCCTCGGTGCACTATTTTGAGGTATCAAAGTTGCGATGCATCCATTCCACTCTGGTTGACCCAAAATGATATTTGGGAGTGTTTTAGACTATTTGGCTAAACTTCGGACCTAAAAAGATGAAAACTCGTGTGTTGGGCCTGAATGCACTATTTCAGGGTAGCAAACTTGCGAAGCATCCATTCTACTACATTCTACCCAAAATGATGTTTGGGAGTGTTTCAGAGCATTTCGCTAACCTTCGGCACATAAAAAGATGCAAAACTTGTGTTTCAAGCCCGAATGCACTTTTTCGGGGCACCGATGTTGAGTAGCATCCGAGTCTACTACATTGGGACCCAAAATGATGTTTGGGAGTGTTTTGGAACATTTCACTATCCTTCGGCACATAAAAAGATGCAAAACTTGTGTTTCGGGCCTGAATGCACTTTTTTGGGGCACCGAAGTTGAGCAGCATCTAGACCACTACATTGGACCCAAAATGATGTTTGGGAGTGTTTTGGAACATTTCGCTATCCTTCGGCACATAAAAAGATGCAATAGTTGTGTTTCGGGCCCGAATGCACTATTTTGAGGTATCGAAGTTAAGATGCATCCATTCTACTCTGGTTGACCCAAAATGATGTTTGGTTGTGTTTTAGACAATTTTGCTAACCTTCGGACCTAAAAAGATGAAAAACTCATGTTTTGGGCCCGAATGCACTATTCCGGGGGTAGCAGAGTTGCGAAACATCCATTCAACTACATTCGACCCTAAATGATGTTTGGGAGCGTTTCGGAGCATTTCGCTAACCTTCGGCACATAAAAAGATGCAATAGTTGTGTTTCGGGCTCTGAATGCACTATTTTGAGGTATCGAAGTTGCGATGCATCCATTCTAATCCGGTTGACCCAAAATGATTTTTGGGAGTGTTTTAGACCATTTCGCTAACCTTGGGATCTAAAAAGATGAAAAACTCATGTTTTGGGCCCGAACGCACTATTTCAGGGTAGCAAAGTTGCGAAGCATCCATTCTACTACATTCTACCCAAAATGATGTTTGGGAGTGTTTCAGAGCATTTCACTAACCTTCGGCACATAAAAAGATGCAAAACTTGTGTTTCGGGCCTGAATGCACTTTTTTGGGCACCGAAGTTGAGTAGCATCTAGTCCACTACATTTGACCCAAAATGATGTTTGGGAGTGTTTTGGAACATTTCGCTATCCTTCGGCACATAAAAAGATGCAATAGTTGTGTTTCGGGCCGGAATGCACTATTTTGAGGTATCGAAGTTAAGATGCATCCATTCTACTCGGTTGACCCAAAATGATGGTTGGTTGTGTTTTAGACCATTTCGCTAACCTTCGGACCTAAAAAGATGAAAAACTCATCTTTTGGGCCCCGAATGCACTATTCCGGGGTAGCGAGTTGCGAAACATCCATTCAACTACATTCGACCCTAAATGATGTTTGGGAGCGTTTCGGAGCATTTCGCTAACCTTCGGCACATAAAAAGATGCAATAGTTGTGTTTCGGGCCTGAATGCACTATTTTGAGGTATCGAAGTTGCGATGCATCCATTCTACTCTGGTTGACCCAAAATGATTTTTGGGAGTGTTTTAGACCATTTCGCTAACCTTGGGATCTAAAAAGATGAAAAACTCATGTTTTCGGCCTGAATGCACTATTTCAGGGTAGCAATTGCGAAGCATCCATTCTACTACATTCTACCCAAAATGATGTTTGGGAGTGTTTCAGAGCATTTCGCTAACCTTCGGCACATAAAAAGATGCAAAACTTGTGTTTCGGGCCTGAATGCACTTTTTTGGGGCACCGAAGTTGAGTAGCATCTAGTCTACTACATTGGACCCAAAATGATGTTTGGGAGTGTTTCGGAGCATTTCGCTAACCTTCGGCACATAAAAAGATGCAATAGTTGTGTTTCGGGCCTGACTGCACTATTTCGAGGTATCGAAGTTGCGATGCATCCATTCTACTCGGTTGACCCAAAATGATTTTTGGGAGTGTTTTAGACCATTTCGCTAACCTTGGGATCTAAAAAGATGAAAAACTCATGTTTTGGGCCTGAATGCACTATTTCAGGGTAGCAAAGTTGCGAAGCATCCATTCTACTACATTCTACCCAAAATGAGGTTTGGGAGTGTTTCAGAGCATTTCGCTAACCTTCGGCACATAAAAAGATGCAAAACTTGTGTTTCGGGCCTGAATGCACTTTTTTGGGGCACCGAAGTTGAGTAGCATCTAGTCTACTACATTGGACCCAAAATGATGTTTGGGAGTGTTTTGGAACATTTCGCTATCCTTCAGCACATAAAAAGATGCAATAGTTGTGTTTCGGGCCGGAATGCACTATTTCGAGGCATCGAAGTGAAGATGCTGCCATTCTACTCTGGTTGACCCAAAATGATGTTTGGGTGTGTTTTAGACCATTTCGCTAACCTTCGGACCTAAAAAGATGAAAAACTCATGTTTTGGGACTGAATGCACTATTTCAGGGTAGCAAAGTTGCGAAACATCCATTCTACTACATTCGACCCAAAATGATGTTTGGTAGTGTTTCGAGCATTTCGCTAACCTTTGGCACATAAAAAGATGCAAAACTTGTGTTTCGGGCTCGAATGCACTTTTTTGGGGCACCGAAGTTGAGTAGCATCTAGTCTACTACATTGGACCCAAAATGATGTTTGGGAGTGTTTTGGAACATTTCGCTATCCTTCGGCACATAAAAAGATGCAATAGTTGTGTTTCGGGCCGGAATGCACTATTTGGAGGTATCGAAGTTAAGATGCATCCATTCTACTCGGTTGACCCAAAATAATGTTTGGGAGTGTTTTAGACCATTTTGCTAACCTTCGGACCTAAAAAGATGAAAAACTCATGTTTTGGGCCCGAATGCACTATTTCGGGGTAGCAGCGTCGCGAAACATCCATTCAACTACATTCGACCCTAAATGATGTTTGGGAGCGTTTCGGAGCATTTCGCTAACCTTCGACACATAAAAAGATGCAATAGTTGTGTTCCGGGCCTAAGTGCACTATTTTGAGGTATCAAAGTTGCGATGCATCCATTCCACTCTGGTTGACCCAAAATGATATTTGGGAGTGTTTTAGACTATTTGGCTAAACTTCGGACCTAAAAAGATGAAAACTCGTGTGTTGGGCCCGAATGCACTATTTCGGGGTAGCAAACTTGCGAAGCATCCATTCTACTACATTCTACACAAAATGATGTTTGGGAGTGTTTCGAGCATTTCGCTAACCTTCGGCACATAAAAAGATGCAAAACTTGTGTTTCAGGCCTGAATGCACTTTTTCGGGGCACCGATGTTGAGTAGCATCCAGTCTACTACATTGGGACCCAAAATGATGTTTGGGAGTGTTTTGGAACATTTCACTATCCTTCGGCACATAAAAAGATGCAAAACTTGTGTTTCGGGCCTGAATGCACTTTTTTGGGGCACCGAAGTTGAGCAGCATCTAGACCACTACATTGGACCCAAAATGATGTTTGGGAGTGTTTTGGAACATTTCGCTATCCTTCGGCACATAAAAAGATGCAATAGTTGTGTTTCGGGCCCGAATGCACTATTTTGAGGTATCGAAGTTAAGATGCATCCATTCTACTCTGGTTGACCCAAAATGATGTTTGGTTGTGTTTTAGACAATTTTGCTAACCTTCGGACCTAAAAAGATGAAAAACTCATGTTTTGGGCCTGAATGCACTATTCCAGGGTAGCAGAGTTGCGAAACATCCATTCAACTACATTCGACCCTAAATGATGTTTGGGAGCGTTTCGGAGCATTTCGCTAACCTTCGGCACATAAAAAGATGCAATAGTTGTGTTTCGGGCCTGAATGCACTATTTTGAGGTATCGAAGTTGCGATGCATCCATTCTACTCTGGTTGACCCAAAATGATTTTTGGGAGTGTTTTAGACCATTTCGCTAACCTTGGGATCTAAAAAGATGAAAAACTCATGTTTTGGGCCCGAACGCACTATTTCGGGGTAGCAAAGTTGCGAAGCATCCATTCTACTACATTCTACCCAAAATGATGTTTGGGAGTGTTTCGAAGCATTTCACTAACCTTCGGCACATAAAAAGATACAATACTTGTGTTTCGGGCTTTGAATGCACTTTTTTGGGGCACCGAAGTTGAGTAGCATCTAGTCCACTACATTTGACCCAAAATGATGTTTGGGAGTGTTTTGGAACATTTCGCTATCCTTCGGCACATAAAAAGATGCAATAGTTGTGTTTCGGGCCGGAATGCACTATTTTGAGGTATCGAAGTTAAGATGCATCCATTCTACTCTGGTTGACCCAAAATGATGGTTGGTTGTGTTTTAGACCATTTCGCTAACCTTCGGACCTAAAAAGATGAAAAACTCATGTTTTGGGCCTGAATGCACTATTCCAGGGTAGCAGAGTTGCGAAACATCCATTCAACTACATTCGACCCTAAATGATGTTTGGGAGCGTTTCGGAGCATTTCGCTAACCTTCGGCACATAAAAAGATGCAATAGTTGTGTTTCGGGCCTGAATGCACTATTTTGAGGTATCGAAGTTGCGATGCATCCATTCTACTCTGGTTGACCCAAAATGATTTTTGGGAGTGTTTTAGACCATTTCGCTAACCTTGGGATCTAAAAAGATGAAAAACTCATGTTTTCGGCTCGAATGCACTATTTCAGGGTAGCAAAGTTGCGAAGCATCCATTCTACTACATTCGACCCAAAATGATGTTTGGGAGTGTTTCGGAGCATTTCGCTAACCTTCGGCACATAAAAAGATGCAAAACTTGTGTTTCGGGCCTGAATGCACTTTTTTGGGGCACCGAAGTTGAGTAGCATCTAGTCTACTACATTCGACCCAAAATGATGTTTGGGAGTGTTTCAGAGCATTTCGCTAACCTTCGGCACATAAAAAGATGCAATAGTTGTGTTTCGGGCCTGAATGCACTATTTCGAGGTATCGAAGTTGCGATGCATCCATTCTACTCTGGTTGACCCAAAATAATGTTTGGGAGTGTTTTAGACCATTTCGCTAACCTTGGGACCTAAAAAGATGAAAAACTCATGTTTTGGGCCTGAATGCACTATTTCAGGGTAGCAAAGTTGCGAAGCATCCATTCTACTACATTCGACCCAAAATGATGTTTGGGAGTGTTTCGAAGCATTTCGCTAACCTTCGGCACATAAAAAGATACAAAACTTGTGTTTCGGGCCTGAATGCACTTTTTTGGGGCACCGAAGTTGAGTAGCATCTAGTCTACTACATTGGACCCAAAATGATGTTTGGGAGTGTTTTGGAACATTTCGCTATCCTTCAGCACATAAAAATATGCAATAGTTGTGTTTCGGGCCGGAATGCACTATTTCGAGGCATCGAAGTGAAGATGCTGCCATTCTACTCTGGTTGACCCAAAATGATGTTTGGGTGTGTTTTAGACCATTTCGCTAACCTTCGGACCTAAAAAGATGAAAAACTCATGTTTTGGGACCGAATGCACTATTTCAGGGTAGCAAAGTTGCGAAACATCCATTCTACTACATTCGACCCAAAATGATGTTTGGTAGTGTTTCAGAGCATTTCGCTAACCTTTGGCACATAAAAAGATGCAAAACTTGTGTTTCGGGCCTGAATGCACTTTTTTGGGGCACCGAAGTTGAGTAGCATCTAGTCTACTACATTGGACCCAAAATGATATTTGGGAGTGTTTTGGAACATTTCGCTATCCTTCGGCACATAAAAAGATGCAATAGTTGTGTTTCGGGGCGGAATGCACTATTTCGAGGTATCGAATTTAAGATGCATCCATTCTACTCCGGTTGACCCAAAATGATGTTTGGGTGTGTTTTAGATCATTTCGCTAACCTTCGGACCTAAAAAGATGAAAAACTCATGTTTTGGGCCTGAATGCACTATTTCAGGGTAGCAGCGTCGCGAAACATCGATTCAACTACATTCGACCCTAAATGATGTTTGGGAGCGTTTCGGAGCATTTCGCTAACCTTCGGCACATAAAAAGATGCAATAGTTGTGTTCCGGGCTTCAGTGCACTATTTTGAGGTATCAAAGTTGCGATGCATCCATTCCACTCTGGTTGACCCAAAATGATATTTGGGAGTGTTTTAGACTATTTGGCTAAACTTCGGACCTAAAAAGATGAAAACTCGTGTGTTGGGCCTGAATGCACTATTTCAGGGTAGCAAACTTGCGAAGCATCCATTCTACTACATTCTACCCAAAATGATGTTTGGGAGTGTTTCAGAGCATTTCGCTAACCTTCGGCACATAAAAAGATGCAAAACTTGTGTTTCAGGCCTGAATGCACTTTTTCGGGGCACCGATGTTGAGTAGCATCCAGTCTACTACATTGGGACCCAAAATGATGTTTGGGAGTGTTTTGGAACATTTCGCTATCCTTCGGCACATAAAAAGATGCAAAACTTGTGTTTCGGGCCTGAATGCACTTTTTTGGGGCACCGAAGTTGAGCAGCATCTAGTCCACTACATTGGACCCAAAATGATGTTTGGGAGTGTTTTGGAACATTTCGCTATCCTTCGGCACATAAAAAGATGCAATAGTTGTGTTTCGGGCCCGAATGCACTATTTTGAGGTATCGAAGTTAAGATGCATCCATTCTACTCTGGTTGACCCAAAATGATGTTTGGTTGTGTTTTAGACCATTTCGCTAACCTTCGGACCTAAAAAGATGAAAAACTCATGTTTTGGGCCTGAATGCACTATTCCAGGGTAGCAGAGTTGCGAAACATCCATTCAACTACATTCGACCCTAAATGATGTTTGGGAGCGTTTCGGAGCATTTCGCTAACCTTCGGCACATAAAAAGATGCAATAGTTGTGTTTCGGGCCTGAATGCACTATTTTGAGGTATCGAAGTTGCGATGCATCCATTCTACTCTGGTTGACCCAAAATGATTTTTGGGAGTGTTTTAGACCATTTCGCTAACCTTGGGATCTAAAAAGATGAAAATCTCATGTTTTGGGCCTGAACGCACTATTTCAGGGTAGCAAAGTTGCGAAGCATCCATTCTACTACATTCTACCCAAAATGATGTTTGGGAGTGTTTCAGAGCATTTCACTAACCTTCGGCACATAAAAAGATGCAAAACTTGTGTTTCGGGCCTGAATGCACTTTTTTGGGGCACCGAAGTTGAGTAGCATCTAGTCCACTACATTTGACCCAAAATGATGTTTGGGAGTGTTTTGGAACATTTCGCTATCCTTCGGCACATAAAAAGATGCAATAGTTGTGTTTCGGGCCGGAATGCACTATTTTGAGGTATCGAAGTTAAGATGCATCCATTCGACTCTGGTTGACCCAAAATGATGTTTGGTTGTGTTTTAGACCATTTCGCTAACCTTCGGACCTAAAAAGATGAAAAACTCATGTTTTGGGCCTGAATGCACTATTCCAGGGTAGCAGAGTTGCGAAACATCCATTCAACTACATTCGACCCTAAATGATGTTTGGGAGCGTTTCGGAGCATTTCGCTAACCTTCGGCACATAAAAAGATGCAATAGTTGTGTTTCGGGCCTGAATGCACTATTTTGAGGTATCGAAGTTGCGATGCATCCATTCTACTCTGGTTGACCCAAAATGATTTTTGGGAGTGTTTTAGACCATTTCGCTAACCTTGGGATCTAAAAAGATGAAAAACTCTTGTTTTGGGCCTGAATGCACTATTTCAGGGTAGCAAAGTTGCGAAGCATCCATTCTACTACATTCGACCCAAAATGATGTTTGGGAGTGTTTCGGAGCATTTCGCTAACCTTCGGCACATAAAAAGATGCAAAACTTGTGTTTCGGGCCCCGAATGCACTTTTTTGGGGCACCGAAGTTGAGTAGCATCTAGTCTACTACATTGGACCCAAAATGATGTTTGGGAGTGTTTTGGAACATTTCGCTATCCTTCAAGACATAAAAAGATGCAATAGTTGTGTTTCGGGCCGGAATGCACTATTTCGAGGTATCGAAGTGAAGATGCTTGCCATTCTACTCAGTTGACCCAAAATGATATTTGGGTGTGTTTTAGACCATTTCGCTAACCTTCGGACCTAAAAAGATGAAAAACTCATGTTTTGGGACTGAATGCACTATTTCAGGGTAGCAAAGTTGCGAAACATCCATTCAACTACATTCGACCCAAAATAATGTTCGGTAGTGTTTCGGAGCATTTCGCTAACCTTCGGCACATAAAAAGATGCAAAACTTGTGTTTCAGGCCTGAATGCACTTTTTTGGGGCACCGAAGTTGAGTAGCATCTAGTCTACTACATTGGACCCAAAATGATGTTTGGGAGTGTTTTGGAATATTTCGCTATCCTTCGGCACATAAAAAGATGCAATAGTTGTGTTTCGGGGCGGAATGCACTATTTCGAGGTATCGAATTTAAGATGCATCCATTCTACTCCGGTTGACCCAAAATGATGTTTGGGTGTGTTTTAGATCATTTCGCTAACCTTCGGACCTAAAAATATGAAAAACTCATGTTTTGGGCCTGAATGCACTTTTTTGGGGCACCGAAGTTGAGTAGCATCTAGTCTACTACATTGGACCCAAAATGATGTTTGGGAGTGTTTTGGAACATTTCGCTATCCTTCGGCACATAAAAAGATGCAATAGTTGTGTTTCGGGCCGGAATGCACTATTTGGAGGTATCGAAGTGAAGATGCATCCATTCTACTCTGGGTTGACCCAAAATGATGTTTGGGTGTGTTTTAGACCATTTCGCTAACCTTCGGACCTAAAAAGATGAAAAACTCATGTTTTGGGCCCGAATGCACTATTTCAGGGTAGCGAAGTCGCGAACCATCCATTCTACTAGATTCGACCAAAAATGATGTTTGGGAGTGTTTCGGAGCATTTCGCTAACCTTCGGCACATAAAAAGATACAATAGTTGTGTTTCGGGCCTGAATGCACTATTTTGAGGTATCGAAGTTGCGATGCATCCATTCTACTCTGGTTGACCCAAAATGATTTTTGGGAGTGTTTTAGACCATTTCGCTAACCTTGGGATCTAAAAAGATGAAAAACTCATGTTTTGGGCCCGAATGCGATATTTCGGGGTAGCAAAGTTGCGAAGCATCCATTCTACTACATTCTACCTAAAATGATGTTTGGGAGTGTTTCGAGCATTTCGCTAACCTTCGGCACATAAAAAGATGCAAAACTTGTGTTTCGGGCTCCGAATGCACTTTTTTGGGGCACCGAAGTTGAGTAGCATCTAGTCTACTACATTGGACCCAAAATGATGTTTGGGAGTGTTTTGGAACATTTCGCTATCCTTCAGCACATAAAAAGATGCAATAGTTGTGTTTCGGGCCGGAATGCACTATTTCGAGGTATCGAAGTGAAGATGCTGCCATTCTACTCCGGTTGACCCAAAATGATATTTCAGAGTGTTTTAGACCATTTCGCTAACCTTCGGACCTAAAAAGATGAAAAACTCATGTTTTGGGACTGAATGCACTATTTCGGGGTAGCGAGCGTCGCGAAACATCCATTCAACTACATTCGACCCTAAATGATGTTTGGGAGCGTTTCGGAGCATTTCGCTAACCTTCGGCACATAAAAAGATGCAATAGTTGTGTTCCGGGCCTCAGTGCACTATTTTGAGGTATCAAAGTTGCGATGCATCCATTCCACTCTGGTTGACCCAAAATGATGTTTGGGAGTGTTTTAGACTATTTGGCTAAACTTCGGACCTAAAAAGATGAAAACTCGTGTGTTGGGTCTGAATGCACTATTTCAAGGTAGCAAACTTGCGAAGCATCCATTCTACTACATTCTACCCAAAATGATGTTTGGGAGTGTTTCAGAGCATTTCGCTAACCTTCGGCACATAAAAAGATGCAAAACTTGTGTTTCAGGCCTGAATGCACTTTTTCGGGGCACCGATGTTGAGTAGCATCCAGTCTACTACATTGGGACCCAAAATGATGTTTGGGAGTGTTTTGGAATATTTCGCTATCCTTCGGCACATAAAAAGATGCAATAGTTGTGTTTCGGGCCCGAATGCACTTTTTGGGGCACCGAAGTTAAGTAGCATCTAGTCCACTACATTGGACCCAAAATGATGTTTGGGAGTGTTTTGGAACATTTCGCTATCCTTCGGCACATAAAAAGATGCAATAGTTGTGTTTCGGGCCGAATGCACTATTTTGAGGTATCGAAGTTAAGATGCATTCATTCTACTCTGGTTGACCCAAAATGATGTTTGGTTGTGTTTTAGACCATTTCGCTAACCTTCGGACCTAAAAAGATGAAAAACTCATGTTTTGGGCCCGAATGCACTATTCCGGGGTAGCGAGTTGCGAAACATCCATTCTACTACATTCGACCTAAAATGATGTTTGGGAGTGTTTCGGAGCATTTCGCTAACCTTCGGCACATAAAAAGATGCAATAGTTGTGTTTCGGGCCTGAATGCACTATTTTGAGGTATCGAAGTTGCGATGCATCCATTCTACTCTAGTTGACCCAAAATGATGTTTGGGAGTGTTTTAGACCATTTCGCTAACCTCCGGGATCTAAAAAGATGAAAAACTCATGTTTTGGGCCCGAACGCACTATTTCGGGGTAGCAAAGTTGCGAAGCATCCATTCTACTACATTCTACCCAAAATGATGTTTGGGAGTGTTTCGAAGCATTTCACTAACCTTCGGCACATAAAAAGATGCAATACTTGTGTTTCGGGCTCGAATGCACTTTTTTGGGGCACCGAAGTTGAGTAGCATCTAGTCCACTACATTTGACCCAAAATGATGTTTGGGAGTGTTTTGGAACATTTCGCTATCCTTCGGCACATAAAAAGATGCAATAGTTGTGTTTCGGGCCGGAATGCACTATTTTGAGGTATCGAAGTTAAGATGCATCTATTCGACTCCGGTTGACCCAATATGATGTTTGGTTGTGTTTTAGATCATTTCGCTAACCTTCGGACCTAAAAAGATGAAAAACTCATGTTTTGGGCCTGAATGCACTATTCCAGGGTAGCGAGTTGCGAAACATCCATTCAACTACATTCGACCCTAAATGATGTTTGGGAGCGTTTCGGAGCATTTCGCTAACCTTCGGCACATAAAAAGATGCAATAGTTGTGTTTCGGGCCTGAATGCACTATTTTGAGGTATCAAAGTTGCGATGCATCCATTCTACTCGTTGACCCAAAATGATTTTTGGGAGTGTTTTAGACCATTTCGCTAACCTTGGGATCTAAAAAGATGAAAAACTCATGTTTTGGGCCTGAATGCACTATTTCAGGGTAGCAAAGTTGCGAAGCATCCATTCTACTACATTCGACCCAAAATGATGTTTGGGAGTGTTTCGAGCATTTCGCTAACCTTCGGCACATAAAAAGATGCAAAACTTGTGTTTCGGGCCCGAATGCACTTTTTTGGGGCACCGAAGTTGAGTAGCATCTAGTCTACTACATTGGACCCAAAATGATGTTTGGGAGTGTTTTGGAACATTTCGCTATCCTTCAAGCACATAAAAAGATGCAATAGTTGTGTTTCGGGCCGGAATGCACTATTTCGAGGTATCGAAGTGAAGATGCTGCCATTCTACTCTGGTTGACCCAAAATGATGTTTGGGTGTGTTTTAGACCATTTCGCTAACCTTCGGACCTAAAAAGATGAAAAACTCATGTTTTGGGACTGAATGCACTATTTCAGGGTAGCAGCGTCGCGAAACATCCATTCAACTACATTCGACCCTAAATGATGTTTGGGAGCGTTTCGGAGCATTTCGCTAACCTTCGGCACATAAAAAGATGCAATAGTTGTGTTCCGGGCCTCAGTGCACTATTTTGAGGTATCAAAGTTGCGATGCATCCATTCCACTCTGGTTGACCCAAAATGATGTTTGGGAGTGTTTTAGACTATTTGGCTAAACTTCGGACCTAAAAAGATGAAAACTCGTGTGTTGGGTCTGAATGCACTATTTCAGGGTAGCAAACTTGCGAAGCATCCATTCTACTACATTCTACCCAAAATGATGTTTGGGAGTGTTTCAGAGCATTTCGCTAACCTTCGGCACATAAAAAGATGCAAAACTTGTGTTTCAGGCCTGAATGCACTTTTTCGGGGCACCGATGTTGAGTAGCATCCAGTCTACTACATTGGGACCCAAAATGATGTTTGGGAGTGTTTTGGAATATTTCGCTATCCTTCGGCACATAAAAAGATGCAATAGTTGTGTTTCGGGCCCGAATGCACTTTTTTGGGGCACCGAAGTTAAGTAGCATCTAGTCCACTACATTGGACCCAAAATGATGTTTGGGAGTGTTTTGGAACATTTCGCTATCCTTCGGCACATAAAAAGATGCAATAGTTGTGTTTCGGGCCCGAATGCACTATTTTGAGGTATCGAAGTTAAGATGCATTCATTCTACTCTCGGTTGACCCAAAATGATGTTTGGTTGTGTTTTAGACCATTTCGCTAACCTTCGGACCTAAAAAGATGAAAAACTCATGTTTTGGGCCCGAATGCACTATTCCGGGGTAGCAGAGTTGCGAAACATCCATTCAACTACATTCGACCTTAAATGATGTTTGGGAGTGTTTCGGAGCATTTCGCTAACCTTCGGCACATAAAAAGATGCAATAGTTGTGTTTCGGGCCCGAATGCACTATTTTGAGGTATCGAAGTTGCGATGCATCCATTCTACTCTAGTTGACCCAAAATGATGTTTGGGAGTGTTTTAGACCATTTCGCTAACCTTGGGATCTAAAAAGATGAAAATCTCATGTTTTGGGCCCGAACGCACTATTTCGGGGTAGCAAAGTTGCGAAGCATCCATTCTACTACATTCTACCCAAAATGATGTTTGGGAGTGTTTCGAGCATTTCACTAACCTTCGGCACATAAAAAGATGCAAAACTTGTGTTTCGGGCACGAATGCACTTTTTTGGGGCACCGAAGTTGAGTAGCATCTAGTCCACTACATTTGACCCAAAATGATGTTTGGGAGTGTTTTGGAACATTTCGCTATCCTTCGGCACATAAAAAGATGCAATAGTTGTGTTTCGGGCCGGAATGCACTATTTTGAGGTATCGAAGTTAAGATGCATCCATTCGACTCGGTTGACCCAAAATGATGTTTGGTTGTGTTTTAGACCATTTCGATAACCTTCGGACCTAAAAAGATGAAAAACTCATGTTTTGGGCCTGAATGCACTATTTCGGGGTAGCAGAGTTGCGAAACATCCATTCAACTACATTCGACCCTAAATGATGTTTGGGAGCGTTTCGGAGCATTTCGCTAACCTTCGGCACATAAAAAGATGCAATAGTTGTGTTTCGGGCCTGAATGCACTATTTTGAGGTATCAAAGTTGCGATGCATCCATTCTACTCTGGTTGACCCAAAATGATTTTTGGGAGTGTTTTAGACCATTTCGCTAACCTTGGGATCTAAAAAGATGAAAAACTCATGTTTTGGGCCTGAATGCACTATTTCAGGGTAGCAAAGTTGCGAAGCATCCATTCTACTACATTCTACCCAAAATGATGTTTGGGAGTGTTTCGAGCATTTCGCTAACCTTCGGCACATAAAAAGATGCAAAACTTGTGTTTCGGGCTCGAATGCACTTTTTTGGGGCACCGAAGTTGAGTAGCATCTAGTCTACTACATTGGACCCAAAATGATGTTTGGGAGTGTTTTGGAACATTTCACTATCCTTCAGGACATAAAAAGATGCAATAGTTGTGTTTCGGGCCGGAATGCACTATTTCGAGGTATCGAAGTGAAGATGCTGCCATTCTACTCTGGTTGACCCAAAATGATGTTTGGGTGTGTTTTAGACCATTTCGCTAACCTTCGGACCTAAAAAGATGAAAAACTCATGTTTTGGGACTGAATGCACTATTTCAGGGTAGCAGCGTCGCGAAACATCCATTCAACTACATTCGACCCTAAATGATGTTTGGGAGCGTTTCGGAGCATTTCGCTAACCTTCGGCACATAAAAAGATGCAATAGTTGTGTTCCGGGCGGAATGCACTATTTTGAGGTATCAAAGTTGCGATGCATCCATTCCACTCTGGTTGACCCAAAATGATATTTGGGAGTGTTTTAGACTATTTGGCTAAACTTCGGACCTAAAAAGATGAAAACTCGTGTGTTGGGTCTGAATGCACTATTTCAGGGTAGCAAACTTGCGAAGCATCCATTCTACTACATTCTACCCAAAATGATGTTTGGGAGTGTTTCAGAGCATTTCGCTAACCTTCGGCACATAAAAAGATGCAAAACTTGTGTTTCGAGCCCGAATGCACTTTTTCGGGGCACCGATGTTGAGTAGCATCCAGTCTACTACATTGGGACCCAAAATGATGTTTGGGAGTGTTTTGGAATATTTCGCTATCCTTCGGCACATAAAAAGATGCAATAGTTGTGTTTCGGGCCCGAATGCACTTTTTTGGGGCACCGAAGTTAAGTAGCATCTAGTCCACTACATTGGACCCAAAATGATGTTTGGGAGTGTTTTGGAACATTTCGCTATCCTTCGGCACATAAAAAGATGCAATAGTTGTGTTTCGGGCCCGAATGCACTATTTTGAGGTATCGAAGTTAAGATGCATTCATTCTACTCTGGTTGACCCAAAATGATGTTTGGTTGTGTTTTAGACCATTTCGCTAACCTTCGGACCTAAAAAGATGAAAAACTCATGTTTTGGGCCCGAATGCACTATTCCGGGGTAGCGAGTTGCGAAACATCCATTCTACTACATTCGACCTAAAATGATGTTTGGGAGTGTTTCGGAGCATTTCGCTAACCTTCGGCACATAAAAAGATGCAATAGTTGTGTTTCGGGCCTGAATGCACTATTTTGAGGTATCGAAGTTGCGATGCATCCATTCTACTCTAGTTGACCCAAAATGATTTTTGGGAGTGTTTTAGACCATTTCGCTAACCTTGGGATCTAAAAAGATGAAAATCTCATGTTTTGGGCCTGAACGCACTATTTCAGGGTAGCAAAGTTGCGAAGCATCCATTCTACTACATTCTACCCAAAATGATGTTTGGGAGTGTTTCAGAGCATTTCACTAACCTTCGGCACATAAAAAGATGCAAAACTTGTGTTTCGGGCCTGAATGCACTTTTTTGGGGCACCGAAGTTGAGTAGCATCTAGTCCACTACATTTGACCCAAAATGATGTTTGGGAGTGTTTTGGAACATTTCGCTATCCTTCGGCACATAAAAAGATGCAATAGTTGTGTTTCGGGCCGGAATGCACTATTTTGAGGTATCGAAGTTAAGATGCATCCATTCGACTCTGGTTGACCCAAAATGATGTTTGGTTGTGTTTTAGACCATTTCGCTAACCTTCGGACCTAAAAAGATGAAAAACTCATGTTTTGGGCCTGAATGCACTATTCCAGGGTAGCAGAGTTGCGAAACATCCATTCAACTACATTCGACCCTAAATGATGTTTGGGAGCGTTTCGAGCATTTCGCTAACCTTCGGCACATAAAAAGATGCAATAGTTGTGTTTCGGGCCCGAATGCACTATTTTGAGGTATCGAAGTTGCGATGCATCCATTCTACTCGGTTGACCCAAAATGATTTTTGGGAGTGTTTTAGACCATTTCGCTAACCTTGGGATCTAAAAAGATGAAAAACTCTTGTTTTGGGCCTGAATGCACTATTTCAGGGTAGCAAAGTTGCGAAGCATCCATTCTACTACATTCTACCCAAAATGATGTTTGGGAGTGTTTCAGAGCATTTCGCTAACCTTCGGCACATAAAAAGATGTAAAACTTGTGTTTCGGGCCTGAATGCACTTTTTTGGGGCACCGAAGTTGAGTAGCATCTAGTCTACTACATTGGACCCAAAATGATGTTTGGGAGTGTTTTGGAACATTTCGCTATCCTTCGGCACATAAAAAGATGCAATAGTTGTGTTTCGGGCCGGAATGCACTATTTTGAGGTATCGAAGTTAAGATGCCGGCCATTCTACTCTGGTTGACCCAAAATGATGTTTGGGTGTGTTTTAGACCATTTCGCTAACCTTCGGACCTAAAAAGATGAAAAACTCATGTTTTGGGCCTGAATGCACTATTTCAGGGTAGCAGCGTCGCGAAACATCCATTCAACTACATTCGACCCTAAATGATGTTTGGGAGCGTTTCGGAGCATTTCGCTAACCTTCGGCACATAAAAAGATGCAATAGTTGTGTTTCGGGCCTGAATGCACTATTTTGAGGTATCAAAGTTGCGATGCATCCATTCCACTGCTGACCCAAAATGATGTTTGGGAGTGTTTTAGACTATTTGGCTAAACTTCGGACCTAAAAAGATGAAAACTCGTGTGTTGGGTCCGAATGCACTATTTCGGGGTAGCAAACTTGCGAAGCATCCATTCTACTACATTCTACCCAAAATGATGTTTGGGAGTGTTTCGAGCATTTCGCTAACCTTCGGCACATAAAAAGATGCAAAACTTGTGTTTCGAGCCCGAATGCACTTTTTCGGGGCACCGATGTTGAGTAGCATCCGATCTACTACATTGGGACCCAAAATGATGTTTGGGAGTGTTTTGGAATATTTCGCTATCCTTCGGCACATAAAAAGATGCAATAGTTGTGTTTCGGGCCCGAATGCACTTTTTTGGGGCACCGAAGTTAAGTAGCATCTAGTCCACTACATTGGACCCAAAATGATGTTTGGGAGTGTTTTGGAACATTTCGCTATCCTTCGGCACATAAAAAGATGCAATAGTTGTGTTTCGGGCCCGAATGCACTATTTTGAGGTATCGAAGTTAAGATGCATTCATTCTACTCTGGTTGACCCAAAATGATGTTTGGTTGTGTTTTAGACCATTTCGCTAACCTTCGGACCTAAAAAGATGAAAAACTCATGTTTTGGGCCTGAATGCACTATTCCAGGGTAGCAGAGTTGCGAAACATCCATTCAACTACATTCGACCTTAAATGATGTTTGGGAGCGTTTCGGAGCATTTCGCTAACCTTCGGCACATAAAAAGATGCAATAGTTGTGTTTCGGGCCTGAATGCACTATTTTGAGGTATCGAAGTTGCGATGCATCCATTCTACTCTAGTTGACCCAAAATGATGTTTGGGAGTGTTTTAGACCATTTCGCTAACCTTGGGATCTAAAAAGATGAAAATCTCATGTTTTGGGCCCCGAACGCACTATTTCAGGGTAGCAAAGTTGCGAAGCATCCATTCTACTACATTCTACCCAAAATGATGTTTGGGAGTGTTTCAGAGCATTTCACTAACCTTCGGCACATAAAAAGATGCAAAACTTGTGTTTCGGGCCTGAATGCACTTTTTTGGGGCACCGAAGTTGAGTAGCATCTAGTCCACTACATTTGACCCAAAATGATGTTTGGGAGTGTTTTGGAACATTTCGCTATCCTTCGGCACATAGAAAGATGCAATAGTTGTGTTTCGGGCCGGAATGCACTATTTTGAGGTATCGAAGTTAAGATGCATCCATTCGACTCCGGTTGACCCAAAATGATGTTTGGTTGTGTTTTAGACCATTTCGCTAACCTTCGGACCTAAAAAGATGAAAAACTCATGTTTTGGGCCCGAATGCACTATTCCGGGGTAGCAGAGTTGCGAAACATCCATTCAACTACATTCGACCCTAAATGATGTTTGGGAGCGTTTCGAGCATTTCGCTAACCTTCGGCACATAAAAAGATGCAATAGTTGTGTTTCGGGCCCGAATGCACTATTTTGAGGTATCGAAGTTGCGATGCATCCATTCTACTCGGTTGACCCAAAATGATTTTTGGGAGTGTTTTAGACCATTTCGCTAACCTTGGGATCTAAAAAGATGAAAAACTCTTGTTTTGGGCCTGAATGCACTATTTCAGGGTAGCAAAGTTGCGAAGCATCCATTCTACTACATTCTACCCAAAATGATGTTTGGGAGTGTTTCGGAGCATTTCGCTAACCTTCGGCACATAAAAAGATGCAAAACTTGTGTTTCGGGCCCGAATGCACTTTTTTGGGGCACCGAAGTTGAGTAGCATCTAGTCTACTACATTGGACCCAAAATGATGTTTGGGAGTGTTTTGGAACATTTCGCTATCCTTCAAAGACACATAAAAAGATGCAATAGTTGTGTTTCGGGCCGCAATGCACTATTTCGAGGTATCGAAGTGAAGATGCTGCCATTCTACTCCGGTTGACCCAAAATGATGTTTGGGTGTGTTTTAGACCATTTCGCTAACCTTCGGACCTAAAAAGATGAAAAACTCATGTTTTGGGACCGAATGCACTATTTCGGGGTAGCAAAGTTGCGAAACATCCATTCTACTACATTCGACCCAAAATAATGTTTGGTAGTGTTTCAGAGCATTTCGCTAACCTTTGGCACATAAAAAGATGCAAAACTTGTGTTTCGGGCCTGAATGCACTTTTTTGGGGCACCGAAGTTGAGTAGCATCTAGTCTACTACATTGGACCCAAAATGATGTTTGGGAGTGTTTTGGAATATTTCGCTATCCTTCGGCACATAAAAAGATGCAATAGTTGTGTTTCGGGGCGGAATGCACTATTTCGAGGTATCGAATTTAAGATGCATCCATTCTACTCCGGTTGACCCAAAATGATGTTTGGGTGTGTTTTAGATCATTTCGCTAACCTTCGGACCTAAAAATATGAAAAACTCATGTTTTGGGCCCGAATGCACTTTTTTGGGGCACCGAAGTTGAGTAGCATCTAGTCTACTACATTGGACCCAAAATGATGTTTGGGAGTGTTTTGGAACATTTCGCTATCCTTCGGCACATAAAAAGATGCAATAGTTGTGTTTCGGGCCGGAATGCACTATTTGGAGGTATCGAAGTGAAGATGCATCCATTCTACTCTGGTTGACCCAAAATGATGTTTGGGTGTGTTTTAGACCATTTCGCTAACCTTCGGACCTAAAAAGATGAAAAACTCATGTTTTGGGCCTGAATGCACTATTTCAGGGTAGCAGCGTCGCGAAACATCCATTCTACTAGATTCGACCAAAAATGATGTTTGGGAGTGTTTCGGAGCATTTCGCTAACCTTCGGCACATAAAAAGATACAATAGTTGTGTTTCGGGCCTGAATGCACTATTTTGAGGTATCGAAGTTGCGATGCATCCATTCTACTCTGGTTGACCCAAAATGATTTTTGGGAGTGTTTTAGACCATTTCGCTAACCTTGGGATCTAAAAAGATGAAAAACTCATGTTTTGGGCCTCGAATGCACTATTTCGGGGAAGCAAAGTTGCGAAGCATCCATTCTACTACATTCGACCCAAAATGATGTTTGGGAGTGTTTCGTAGCATTTCGCTAACCTTCGGCACATAAAAAGATGCAAAACTCATGTTTTGGGCCTCGAATGCACTTTTTTGGGGCACCGAAGTTGAGTAGCATCTAGTCTACTACATTGGACCCAAAATGATGTTTGGGAGTGTTTTGGAACATTTCGCTATCCTTCAGCACATAAAAAGATGCAATAGTTGTGTTTCGGGCCGGAATGCACTATTTCGAGGTATCGAAGTGAAGATGCTGCAATTCTACTCTGGTTGACCCAAAATGATGTTTGGGTGTGTTTTAGACCATTTCGCTAACCTTCGGACCTAAAAAGATGAAAAACTCATGTTTTGGGACTGAATGCACTATTTCAGGGTAGCAAAGTTGCGAAACATCCATTCTACTACATTCGACCCAAAATAATGTTTGGTAGTGTTTCAGAGCATTTCGCTAACCTTTGGCACATAAAAAGATGCAAAACTTGTGTTTCGGGCCTGAATGCACTTTTTTGGGGCACCGAAGTTGAGTAGCATCTAGTCTACTACATTGGACCCAAAATGATGTTTGGGAGTGTTTTGGAATATTTCGCTATCCTTCGGCACATAAAAAGATGCAATAGTTGTGTTTCGGGGCGGAATGCACTATTTCGAGGTATCGAATTTAAGATGCATCCATTCTACTCCGGTTGACCCAAAATGATGTTTGGGTGTGTTTTAGATCATTTCGCTAACCTTCGGACCTAAAAATATGAAAAACTCATGTTTTGGGCCCGAATGCACTTTTTTGGGGCACCGAAGTTGAGTAGCATCTAGTCTACTACATTGGACCCAAAATGATGTTTGGGAGTGTTTTGGAACATTTCGCTATCCTTCGGCACATAAAAAGATGCAATAGTTGTGTTTCGGGCCGGAATGCACTATTTGGAGGTATCGAAGTGAAGATGCATCCATTCTACTCGGTTGACCCAAAATGATGTTTGGGTGTGTTTTAGACCATTTCGCTAACCTTCGGACCTAAAAAGATGAAAAACTCATGTTTTGGGCCTGAATGCACTATTTCAGGGTAGCAGCGTCGCGAAACATCCATTCAACTACATTCGACCATAAATGATGTTTGGGAGCGTTTCGGAGCATTTTGCTAACCTTCGGCACATAAAAAGATGCAATAGTTGTGTTTCGGGCCTGAATGCACTATTTTGAGGTATCGAAGTTGCGATGCATCCATTCTACTCGTTGACCCAAAATGATTTTTGGGAGTGTTTTAGACCATTTCGCTAACCTTGGGATCTAAAAAGATGAAAAACTCATGTTTTGGGCTCGAATGCACTGTTTCAGGGTAGCAAAGTTGCGAAGCATCCATTCTACTACATTCGACCTAAAATGATGTTTGGGAGTGTTTCGGAGCATTTCGCTAACCTTCGGCACATAAAAAGATACAAAACTTGTGTTTCGGGCCTGAATGCACTTTTTCGGGGCACCAAAGTTGAGTAGCATCTAGTCTACTACATTGGACCAAAAATGATGTTTGGGAGTGTTTTGGAACATTTCGCTATCCTTCAGCACATAAAAAGATGCAATAGTTGTGTTTCGGGCCGGAATGCACTATTTCGAGGTATCGAAGTGAAGATGCAGCCATTCTACTCGGTTGACCCAAAATGATGTTTGGGTGTGTTTTAGACCATTTCGCTAACCTTCGGACCTAAAAAGATGAAAAACTCATGTTTTGGGACCGAATGCACTATTTCGGGGTAGCAAAGTTGTGAAACATCCATTCTACTACATTCGACCCAAAATGATGTTTGGGAGTGTTTCGAGCATTTCGCTAACCTTCGGCACATAAAAAGATGCAAAACTTGTGTTTCGGGCTCGAATGCACTTTTTTGGGGCTCCGAAGTTGAGTAGCATCTAGTCTACTACATTGGACCCAAAATGATGTTTGGGAGTGTTTTGGAACATTTCGCTATCCTTCAGCACATAAAAAGATGCAATAGTTGTGTTTCGGGCCGGAATGCTCTATTTCGAGGTATCGAAGTGAAGATGCTGCCATTCTACTCTGGTTGACCCAAAATGATGTTTGGGTGTGTTTTAGACCATTTCGCTAACCTTCGGACCTAAAAAGATGAAAAACTCATGTTTTGGGACTAAATGCACTATTTCAGGGTAGCAAAGTTGTGAAACATCCATTCTACTACATTCGACCCAAAATGATGTTTGGTAGTGTTTCAGAGCATTTCGCTAACCTTTGGCACATAAAAAGATGCAAAACTTGTGTTTCGGGCCTGAATGCACTTTTTTGGGGCACCGAAGTTGAGTAGCATCTAGTCTACTACATTGGACCCAAAATGATGTTTGGGAGTGTTTTGGAACATTTCGCTATCCTTCGGCACATAAAAAGATGCAATAGTTGTGTTTCGGGGCGGAATGCACTATTTCGAGGTATCGAAGTTAAGATGCATCCATTCTACTCCGGTTGACCCAAAATGATGTTTGGGTGTGTTTTAGATCATTTCGCTAACCTTCGGACCTAAAAAGATGAAAAACTCATGTTTTGGGCCTGAATGCACTTTTTTGGGGCACCGAAGTTGAGTAGCATCTAGTCTACTACATTGGACCCAAAATGATGTTTGGGAGTGTTTTGGAACATTTCGCTATCCTTCGGCACATAAAAAGATGCAATAGTTGTGTTTCGGGCCGGAATGCACTATTTGGAGGTATCGAAGTTAAGATGCATCCATTCTACTCTGGTTGACCCAAAATGATGTTTGGGTGTGTTTTAGACCATTTCGCTAACCTTCGGAGCTAAAAAGATGAAAAACTCATGTTTTGGGCCTGAATGCACTATTTCAGGGTAGCAGCGTCGCGAAACATCCATTCAACTACATTCGACCCTAAATGATGTTTGGGAGCGTTTCGGAGCATTTCGCTAACCTTCGGCACATAAAAAGATGCAATAGTTGTGTTCCGGGCCTCAGTGCACTATTTTGAGGTATCAAAGTTGCGATGCATCCATTCCACTCTGGTTGACCCAAAATGATATTTCGGAGTGTTTTAGACTATTTGGCTAAACTTCGGACCTAAAAAGATGAAAACTCGTGTGTTGGGCCTGAATGCACTATTTCAGGGTAGCAAACTTGCGAAGCATCCATTCTACTACATTCTACCCAAAATGATGTTTGGGAGTGTTTCGAGCATTTCGCTAACCTTCGGCACATAAAAAGATGCAAAACTTGTGTTTCGAGGCTGAATGCACTTTTTCGGGGCACCGATGTTGAGTAGCATCCGAGCCTACTACATTGGGACCCAAAATGATGTTTGGAAGTGTTTTGGAACATTTCGCTATCCTTCGGCACATAAAAAGATGCAAAACTTGTGTTTCGGGCCGAATGCACTTTTTTGGGGCACCGAAGTTGAGCAGCATCTAGTCCACTACATTGGACCCAAAATGATGTTTGGGAGTGTTTTGGAATATTTCGCTATCCTTCGGCACATCAAAAGATGCAATAGTTGTGTTTCGGGCCGGAATGCACTATTTTGAGGTATCGAAGTTAAGATGTATCCATTCTACTCTGGTTGACCCAAAATGATGTTTGGTTGTGTTTTAGACCATTTCGCTAACCTTCGGACCTAAAAAGATGAAAAACTCATGTTTTGGGCCTGAATGCACTATTTCAGGGTAGCAGCGTCGCGAAACATCCATTCAACTACATTCGACCCTAAATGATGTTTGGGAGCGTTTCGGAGCATTTCGCTAACCTTCGGCACATAAAAAGATGCAATAGTTGTGTTTCGGGCCTGAATGCACTATTTTGAGGTATCAAAGTTGCGATGCATCCATTCTACTCTGGTTGACCCAAAATGATATTTGGGAGTGCTTTAAACCATTTCGCTAACCTTGGGATCTAAAAAGATGAAAAACTCTTGTTTGGGGCCTGAATGCACAATTTCAGGGAAGCAAAGTTGCGAAGCATCCATTCTACTACATTCTACCCAAAATGATGTTTGGGAGTGTTTCAGAGCATTTCGCTAACCTTCGGCACATAAAAAGATGTAAAACTTGTGTTTTGGGCCTGAATGCACTTTTTTGGGGCACCGAAGTTGAGTAGCATCTAGTCTACTACATTGGACCCAAAATGATGTTTGGGAGTGTTTTGGAACATTTCGCTATCCTTCAAGACATAAAAAGATGCAATAGTTGTGTTTCGGGCCGGAATGCACTATTTCGAGGTATCGAAGTGAAGATGCTTTGCAATTCTACTCCGGTTGACCCAAAATGATGTTTGGGTGTGTTTTAGACCATTTCGCTAACCTTCGGACCTAAAAAGATGAAAAACTCATGTTTTGGGACCGAATGCACTATTTCGGGGTAGCAAAGTTGCGAAACATCCATTCTACTACATTCGACCCAAAATAATGTTTGGTAGTGTTTCGAGCATTTCGCTAACCTTATGCACATAAAAAGATGCAAAACTTGTGTTTCGGGCCTGAATGCACTTTTTTGGGGCACCGAAGTTGAGTAGCATCTAGTCTACTACATTGGACCCAAAATGACGTTTGGGAGTGTTTTGGAACATTTCGCTATCCTTCGGCACATAAAAAGATGCAATAGTTGTGTTTCGGGGCGGAATGCACTATTTCGAGGTATCGAATTTAAGATGCATCCATTCTACTCCGGTTGACCCAAAATGATGTTTGGGTGTGTTTTAGATCATTTCGCTAACCTTCGGACCTAAAAATATGAAAAACTCATGTTTTGGGCCTGAATGCACTTTTTTGGGGCACCGAAGTTGAGTAGCATCTAGTCTACTACATTGGACCCAAAATGATGTTTGGGAGTGTTTTGGAACATTTCGCTATCCTTCGGCACATAAAAAGATGCAATAGTTGTGTTTCGGGCCGGAATGCACTATTTGGAGGTATCGAAGTGAAGATGCATCCATTCTACTCGGTTGACCCAAAATGATGTTTGGGTGTGTTTTAGACCATTTCGCTAACCTTCGGACCTAAAAAGATGAAAAACTCATGTTTTGGGCCTGAATGCACTATTTCAGGGTAGCAGCGTCGCGAAACATCCATTCAACTACATTCGACCATAAATGATGTTTGGGAGTGTTTCGGAGCATTTTGCTAACCTTCGGCACATAAAAAGATGCAATAGTTGTGTTTCGGGCCTGAATGCACTATTTTGAGGTATCGAAGTTGCGATGCATCCATTCTACTCTGGTTGACCCAAAATGATTTTTGGGAGTGTTTTAGACCATTTCGCTAACCTTGGGATCTAAAAAGATGAAAAACTCATGTTTTGGGCCTGAATGCACTATTTCAGGGTAGCAAAGTTGCGAAGCATCCATTCTACTACATTCTACCCAAAATGATGTTTGGGAGTGTTTCAGAGCATTTCGCTAACCTCCGGCACATAAAAAGATACAAAACTTGAGTTTCGGGCCTGAATGCACTTTTTTGGGGCACCGAAGTTGAGTAGCATCTAGTCTACTACATTGGACCAAAAATGATGTTTGGGAGTGTTTTGGAACATTTCGCTATCCTTCAGCACATAAAAAGATGCAATAGTTGTGTTTCGGGCCGGAATGCACTATTTCGAGGTATCGAAGTGAAGATGCAGCCATTCTACTCTGGTTGACCCAAAATGATGTTTGGGTGTGTTTTAGACCATTTCGCTAACCTTCGGACCTAAAAAGATGAAAAACTCATGTTTTGGGCCTGAATGCACTATTTCAGTGTAGCAAAGTTGCGAAGCATCCATTCTACTACATTCGACCCAAAATGATGTTTGGGAGTGTTTCAGAGCATTTCGCTAACCTTCGGCACATAAAAAGATGCAAAACTTGTGTTTCGGGCCTGAATGCACTTTTTTGGGGCACCGAAGTTGAGTAGCATCTAGTCTACTACATTGGACCCAAAATGATGTTTGGGAGTGTTTTGGAACATTTCGCTATCCTTCAGCACATAAAAAGATGCAATAGTTGTGTTTCGGGCCGGAATGCTCTATTTCGAGGTATCGAAGTGAAGATCTTGCCATTCTACTTTGGTTGACCTAAAATGATGTTTGGGTGTGTTTTAGACCATTTCGCTAACCTTCAGACCTAAAAAGATGAAAAACTCATGTTTTGGGACTGAATGCACTATTTCAGGGTAGCAAAGTTGTGAAACATCCATTCTACTACATTCGACCCAAAATGATGTTTGGTAGTGTTTCAGAGCATTTCGCTAACCTTTGGCACATAAAAAGATGCAAAACTTGTGTTTCGGGCCTGAATGCACTTTTTTGGGGCACCGAAGTTGAGTAGCATCTAGTCTACTACATTGGACCCAAAATGATGTTTGGGAGTGTTTTGGAACATTTCGCTATCCTTCGGCACATAAAAAGATGCAATAGTTGTGTTTCGGGGCGGAATGCACTATTTCGAGGTATCGAAGTTAAGATGCATCCATTCTACTCCGGTTGACCCAAAATGATGTTTGGGTGTGTTTTAGATCATTTCGCTAACCTTCGGACCTAAAAAGATGAAAAACTCATGTTTTGGGCCTGAATGCACTTTTTTGGGGCACCGAAGTTGAGTAGCATCTAGTCTACTACATTGGACCCAAAATGATGTTTGGGAGTGTTTTGGAACATTTCGCTATCCTTCGGCACATAAAAAGATGCAATAGTTGTGTTTCGGGCCGGAATGCACTATTTGGAGGTATCGAAGTTAAGATGCATCCATTCTACTCTGGTGACCCAAAATGATGTTTGGGTGTGTTTTAGACCATTTCGCTAACCTTCGGAGCTAAAAAGATGAAAAACTCATGTTTTGGGCCCGAATGCACTATTTCAGGGTAGCAGCGTCGCGAAACATCGATTCAACTACATTCGACCCTAAATGATGTTTGGGAGCGTTTCGGAGCATTTCGCTAACCTTCGGCACATAAAAAGATGCAATAGTTGTGTTCGGGCCTAAGTGCACTATTTTGAGGTATCAAAGTTGCGATGCATCCATTCCACTGCGGTTGACCCAAAATGATATTTTGGAGTGTTTTAGACTATTTGGCTAAACTTCGGACCTAAAAAGATGAAAACTCGTGTGTTGGGCCCGATTGCACTATTTCGGGGTAGCAATTGCGAAGCATCCATTCTACTACATTCGACCGAAAATGATGTTTGGGAGTGTTTCGGAGCATTTCGCTAACCTTCGGCACATAAAAAGATGCAAAACTTGTGTTTCGGGCCCGAATGCACTTTTTCGGGGCACCGATGTTGAGTAGCATCCGATCTACTACATTGGGACCCAAAATGATGTTTGGAAGTGTTTTGGAACATTTCGCTATCCTTCGGCACATAAAAAGATGCAAAACTTGTGTTTCGGGCCTGAATGCACTTTTTTGGGGCACCGAAGTTGAGCAGCATCTAGTCCACTACATTGGACCCAAAATGATGTTTGGGAGTGTTTTGGAATATTTCGCTATCCTTCGGCACATCAAAAGATGCAATAGTTGTGTTTCGGGCCCGAATGCACTATTTTGAGGTATCGAAGTTAAGATGCATCCATTCTACTCTGGTTGACCCAAAATGATGTTTGGTTGTGTTTTAGACCATTTCGCTAACCTTCGGACCTAAAAAGATGAAAAACTCATGTTTTGGGCCCGAATGCACTATTCCGGGGTAGCAGAGTTGCGAAACATCCATTCAACTACATTCGACCCTAAATGATGTTTGGGAGCGTTTCGGAGCATTTCGCTAACCTTCGGCGCATAAAAAGATGCAATAGTTGTGTTTCGGGCCTGAATGCACTATTTTGAGGTATCGAAGTTGCGATGCATCCATTCTACTCTGGTTGACCCAAAATGACTTTTGGGAGTGTTTTAGACCATTTCGCTAACCTTGGGATCTAAAAAGATGAAAAACTCATGTTTTGGGCCTGAACGCACTATTTCAGGGTAGCAAAGTTGCGAAGCATCCATTCTACTACATTCTACCCAAAATGATGTTTGGGAGTGTTTCAGAGCATTTCACTAACCTTCGGCACATAAAAAGATGCAAAACTTGTGTTTCGGGCCTGAATGCACTTTTTTGGGGCACCGAAGTTGAGTAGCATCTAGTCCACTACATTGGACCCAAAATGATGTTTGGGAGTGTTTTGAACATTTCGCTATCCTTCGGCACATAAAAAGATGCAATAGTTGTGTTTCGGGCCGGAATGCACTATTTTGAGGTATCGAAGTTAAGATGCATCCATTCTACTCTGGTTGACCCAAAATGATGTTTGGTTGTGTTTTAGACCATTTCGCTAACCTTCGGACCTAAAAAGATGAAAAACTCATGTTTTGGGCCTGAATGCACTATTTCAGGGTAGCGAACTTGCGAAGCATCCATTCTACTACATTCGACCCAAAATGATGTTTGGGAGTGTTTCGGAGCATTTCGCTAGCCTTCGGCACATAAAAAGATGCAATAGTTGTGTTTCGGGCCTGACTGCACTATTTTGAGGTATCGAAGTTGCGATGCATCCATTCTACTCTGGTTGACCCAAAATAATGTTTGGGAGTGTTTTAGACCATTTCGCTAACCTTGGGATCTAAAAACATGAAAAACTCATGTTTTGGGCCTGAATGCACTATTCTAGGGTAGCAGAGTTGCGAAACATCCATTCAACTACATTTGACCCTAAATGATGTTTGGGAGCGTTTCGGAGCATTTCGCTAACCTTCGGCACATAAAAAGATGTAATAGTTGTGTTTCGGGCCTGAATGCTCTATTTTGAGGTATCGAAGTTGCGATGCATCCATTCTACTCTGGTTGACCCAAAATGATTTTTGGGAGTGTTTTAGACCATTTCGCTAAACTTGGGATCTAAAAAGATGAAAAACTCATGTTTTGGGCCTGAATGCACTATTTCAGGGTAGCAAAGTTGCGAAGCATCCATTCTACTACATTCTACCCAAAATGATGTTTGGGAGTGTTTCAGAGCATTTCACTAACCTTCGGCACATAAAAAGATGCAAAACTTGTGTTTCGGGCACGAATGCACTTTTTTGGGGCACCGAAGTTGAGTAGCATCTAGTCCACTACATTGGACCCAAAATGATGTTTGGGAGTGTTTTGGAACATTTCGCTATCCTTCGGCACATAAAAAGATGCAATAGTTGTGTTTCGGGCCGGAATGCACTATTTTGAGGTATCGAAGTTAAGATGCATCCATTCTACTCGGTTGACCCAAAATGATGTTTGGTTGTGTTTTAGACCATTTCGCTAACCTTCGGACCTAAAAAGATGAAAAACTCATGTTTTGGGCCTGAATGCACTATTCCAGGGTAGCAGAGTTGCGAAACATCCATTCAACTACATTCGACCCTAAATGATGTTTGGGAGCGTTTCGGAGCATTTCGCTAACCTTCGGCACATAAAAAGATGCAATAGTTGTGTTCCGGGCTTCAGTGCACTATTTTGAGGTATCAAAGTTGCGATGCATCCATTCCACTCTGGTTGACCCAAAATGATATTTGGGAGTGTTTTAGACTATTTGGCTAAACTTCGGACCTAAAAAGATGAAAACTCGTGTGTTGGGTCCGAATGCACTATTTCGGGGTAGCAAACTTGCGAAGCATCCATTCTACTACATTCTACCCAAAATGATGTTTGGGAGTGTTTCAGAGCATTTCGCTAACCTTCGGCACATAAAAAGATGCAAAACTTGTGTTTCAGGCCTGAATGCACTTTTTCGGGGCACCGATGTTGAGTAGCATCCAGTCTACTACATTGGGACCCAAAATGATGTTTGGGAGTGTTTTGGAATATTTCGCTATCCTTCGGCACATAAAAAGATGCAATAGTTGTATTTCGGGCCCGAATGCACTTTTTTGGGGCACCGAAGTTAAGTAGCATCTAGTCCACTACATTGGACCCAAAATGATGTTTGGGAGTGTTTTGGAACATTTCGCTATCCTTCGGCACATAAAAAGATGCAATAGTTGTGTTTCGGGCCCGAATGCACTATTTTGAGGTATCGAAGTTAAGATGCATTCATTCTACTCTGGTTGACCCAAAATGATGTTTGGTTGTGTTTTAGACCATTTCGCTAACCTTCGGACCTAAAAAGATGAAAAACTCATGTTTTGGGCCTGAATGCACTATTCTAGGGTAGCAGAGTTGCGAAACATCCATTCAACTACATTTGACCCTAAATGATGTTTGGGAGTGTTTCAGAGCATTTCGCTAACCTTCGGCACATAAAAAGATGCAATAGTTGTGTTTCGGGCCTGAATGCTCTATTTCGCGGTATCGAAGTTGCGATGCATCCATTCTACTCTGGTTGACCTAAAATGATGTTTGGGGGTGTTTTAGACCATTTCGCTAACCTTCGGACCTAAAAAGATGAAAAACTCATGTTTTGGGCCTGAATGCACTATTTCAGGGTAGCAAAGTTGCGAAGCATCCATTCTACTACATTCGACCCAAAATGATGTTTGGGAGTGTTTCAGAGCATTTCACTAACCTTCGGCACATAAAAAGATGCAAAACTTGTGTTTCGGGCCTGAATGCACTTTTTTGGGGCACCGAAGTTGAGTAGCATCTAGTCCACTACATTGGACCCAAAATGATGTTTGGGAGTGTTTTGGAACATTTCGCTATCCTTCGGCACATAAAAAGATGCAATAGTTGTGTTTCGGGCCGGAATGCACTATTTTGAGGTATCGAAGTTAAGATGCATCCATTCTACTCCGGTTGACCCAAAATGATGTTTGGGTGTGTTTTAGATCATTTCGCTAACCTTCGGACCTAAAAAGATGAAAAACTCATGTTTTGGGCCTCGAATGCACTATTCCGGGGTAGCGAGTTGCGAAACATCCATTCAACTACATTCGACCCTAAATGATGTTTGGGAGCGTTTCGGAGCATTTCGCTAACCTTCGGCACATAAAAAGATGCAATAGTTGTGTTTCGGGCCTGAATGCACTATTTTGAGGTATCGAAGTTGCGATGCATCCATTCTACTCTGGTTGACCCAAAATGATGTTTGTGAGTGTTTTAGACCATTTCGCTAAACTTGGGATCTAAAAAGATGAAAAACTCATGTTTTGGGCCTGAATGCACTGTTTCAGGGTAGCAAAGTTGCGAAGCATCCATTCTACTACATTCTACCCAAAATGATGTTTGGGAGTGTTTCAGAGCATTTCACTAACCTTTATCACATAAAAAGATGCAAAACTTGTGTTTCGGGCCTGAATGCACTTTTTTGGGGCACCGAAGTTGAGTAGCATCTAGTCCACTACATTGGACCCAAAATGATGTTTGGGAGTGTTTTGGAACATTTCGCTATCCTTCGGCACATAAAAAGATGCAATAGTTGTGTTTCGGGCCGGAATGCACTATTTTGAGGTATCGAAGTTAAGATGCATCCATTCTACTCGGTTGACCCAAAATGATGTTTGGTTGTGTTTTAGACCATTTCGCTAACCTTCGGACCTAAAAAGATGAAAAACTCATGTTTTGGGCCCGAATGCACTATTCCAGGGTAGCGAGTTGCGAAACATCCATTCAACTACATTCGACCCTAAATGATGTTTGGGAGCGTTTCGGAGCATTTCGCTAACCTTCGGCACATAAAAAGATGCAATAGTTGTGTTTCGGGCCCGACTGCACTATTTTGAGGTATCGAAGTTGCGATGCATCCATTCTACTCCGGTTGACCCAAAATGATTTTTGGGAGTGTTTTAGACCATTTCGCTAACCTTGGGATCTAAAAAGATGAAAAACTCATGTTTTGGGCCTCGAATGCACTATTTCGGGGTAGCAAAGTTGCGAAGCATCCATTCTACTACATTCTACCCAAAATGATGTTTGGGAGTGTTTGGAGCATTTCGCTAACCTTCGGCACATAAAAAGATGCAAAACTTGTGTTTCGGGCCTGAATGCACTTTTTTGGGGCACCGAAGTTGAGTAGCATCTAGTCTACTACATTGGACCCAAAATGATGTTTGGGAGTGTTTTGGAACATTTCGCTATCCTTCAGCACATAAAAAGATGCAATAGTTGTGTTTCGGGGCGGAATGCACTATTTTGAGGTATCGAAGTTAAGATGCATCCATTCTACTCCGGTTGGCCCAAAATGATGTTTGGGTGTGTTTTAGATCATTTCGCTAACCTTCGGAACTAAAAAGATGAAAAACTCATGTTTTGGGACTGAATGCACTATTTCAGGGTAGCAAAGTTGCGAAACATCCATTCTACTACATTCGACCCAAAATGATGTTTGGTAGTGTTTCAGAGCATTTCGCTAACCTTTGGCACATAAAAAGATGCAAAACTTGTGTTTCGGGCCTGAATGCACTTTCTTGGGGCACCGAAGTTGAGTAGCATCTAGTCTACTACATTGGACCCAAAATGATGTTTGGGAGTGTTTTGGAACATTTCGCTATCCTTCGGCACATAAAAAGATGCAATAGTTGTGTTTCGGGCCGGAATGCACTATTTGGAGGTATCGAAGTTAAGATGCATCCATTCTACTCTGGTTGACCCAAAATGATGTTTGGGTGTGTTTTAGACCATTTCGCTAACCTTCGGACCTAAAAAGATGAAAAACTCATGTTTTGGGCCTGAATGCACTATTTCAGGGTAGCAGCGTCGAGAAACATCCATTCAACTACATTCGACCCTAAATGATGTTTGGGAGCGTTTCAGAGCATTTCGCTAACCTTCGGCACATAAAAATATGCAATAGTTGTGTTTCGGGCCTGAATGCACTATTTTGAGGTATCAAAGTTGCGATGCATCCATTCTACTCTGGTTGACCCAAAATGATATTTGGGAGTGCTTTAGACCATTTCGCTAACCTTGGGATCTAAAAAGATGAAAAACTCTTGTTTTGGGCCTGAATGCACTATTTCAGGGTAGCAAAGTTGCGAAGCATCCATTCTACTACATTCTACCCAAAATGATGTTTGGGAGTGTTTCAGAGCATTTCGCTAACCTTCGGCACATAAAAAGATGTAAAACTTGTGTTTCGGGCTCCGAATGCACTTTTTTGGGGGCACCGAAGTTGAGTAGCATCTAGTCTACTACATTGGACCCAAAATGATGTTTGGGAGTGTTTTGGAACATTTCGCTATCCTTCGGTACATAAAAAGATGCAATAGTTGTGTTTCGGGCCGGAATGCACTATTTTGAGGTATCGAAGTTAAGATGCATCCATTCTACTCTGGTTGACCCAAAATGATGTTTGGGTGTGTTTTAGACCATTTCGCTAACCTTCGGACCTAAAAAGATGAAAAACTCATGTTTTGGGCCTGAATGCACTATTCCAGGGTAGCAGAGTTGCGAAACATCCATTCAACTACATTCGACCCTAAATGATGTTTGGGAGCGTTTCGGAGCATTTCGCTAACCTTCGGCACATAAAAAGATGCAATAGTTGTGTTTCGGGCCTGAATGCACTATTTTGAGGTATCGAAGTTGCGATGCATCCATTCTACTCTGGTTGACCCAAAATGATTTTTGGGAGTGTTTTAGACCATTTCGCTAACCTTGGGATCTAAAAAGATGAGAACCTCATGTATTGGGCCTGAATGCACTATATCAGGGTAGCAAAGTTGCGAAGCATCCATTCTACTACATTCTACCCAAAATGATGTTTGGGAGTGTTTCAGAGCATTTCGCTAACCTTCGGCACATAAAAAGATGCAAAACTTGTGTTTCGGGCCTGAATGCACTTTTTTTGGGCACCGAAGTTGAGTAGCATCTAGTCTACTACATTGGACCCAAAATGATGTTTGGGAGTGTTTTGGAACATTTCGCTATCCTTCGGCACATAAAAAGATGCAATAGTTGTGTTTCGGGCCGGAATGCACTATTTCGAGGTATCAAAGTTACGATGCGTCCATTCTACTCCGGTTGACCTAAAATGATGTTTGGGGGTGTTTTAGACCATTTCCCTAACCTTCGGACCTAAAAAGATGAAAACACATGTTTTGGGCCCGAATGCACTATTTCGGGGTAGCAAAGTTGCGAAACATCCATTCTACTACATTCAACCCAAAATGATGTTTGGTAGTGTTTCGAGCATTTCGCTAACCTTTGGCACATAAAAAGATGCAAAACTTGTGTTTCGGGCCTGAATGCACTTTTTTGGGGCACCGAAGTTGAGTAGCATCTAGTCTACTACATTGGACCCAAAATGATGTTTGGGAGTGTTTTGGAACATTTCGCTATCCTTCGGCACATAAAAAGATGCAATAGTTGTGTTTCGGGCCGGAATGCATTATTTGGAGGTATCGAAGTTAAGATGCATCCATTCTACCCTGGTTGACCCAAAATGATGTTTGGGTGTGTTTTAGACCATTTCGCTAACCTTGGGATCTAAAAAGATGAAAAACTCTTGTTTTGGGCCTGAATGCACTATTTCAGGGTAGCAAAGTCGCGAAACATCCATTCAACTACATTCGACCCTAAATGATGTTTGGGAGCGTTTCGGAGCATTTCGCTAACCTTCGGCACATAAAAAGATGCAATAGTTGTGTTTCGGGCCTGAATGCACTATTTTGAGGTATCAAAGTTGCGATGCATCCATTCTACTCTGGTTGACCCAAAATGATATTTGGGAGTGCTTTAGACCATTTCGCTAACCTTGGGATCTAAAAAGATGAAAAACTCTTGTTTTGGGCCTGAATGCACTATTTCAGGGTAGCAAAGTTGCGAAGCATCCATTCTACTACATTCTACCCAAAATGATGTTTGGGAGTGTTTCAGAGCATTTCGCTAACCTTCGGCACATAAAAAGATGTAAAACTTGTGTTTCGGGCCTGAATGCACTTTTTTGGGGGCACCGAAGTTGAGTAGCATCTAGTCTACTACATTGGACCCAAAATGATGTTTGGGAGTGTTTTGGAACATTTCGCTATCCTTCGGTACATAAAAAGATGCAATAGTTGTGTTTCGGGCCGGAATGCACTATTTTGAGGTATCGAAGTTAAGATGTAACCATTCTACTCTGGTTGACCCAAAATGATGTTTGGGTGTGTTTTAGACCATTTCGCTAACCTTCGGACCTAAAAAGATGAAAAACTCATGTTTTGGGCCTGAATGCACTATTCCGGGGTAGCGAGTTGCGAAACATCCATTCAACTACATTCGACCCTAAATGATGTTTGGGAGCGTTTCGGAGCATTTCGCTAACCTTCGGCACATAAAAAGATGCAATAGTTGTGTTTCGGGCTCTGAATGCACTATTTTGAGGTATCGAAGTTGCGATGCATCCATTCTACTCTGGTTGACCCAAAATGATTTTTGGGAGTATTTTAGACCATTTCGCTAACCTTGGGATCTAAAAAGATGAGAACCTCATGTATTGGGCTCTGAATGCACTATTTCAGGGTAGCAAAGTTGCGAAGCATCCATTCTACTACATTCTACCCAAAATGATGTTTGGGAGTGTTTCAGAGCATTTCGCTAACCTCCGGCACATAAAAAGATACAAAACTTGAGTTTCGGGCCTGAATGCACTTTTTTGGGGCACCGAAGTTGAGTAGCATCTAGTCTACTACATTGGACCCAAAATGATGTTTGGGAGTGTTTTGGAACATTTCGCTATCCTTCGGCACATAAAAAGATGCAATAGTTGTGTTTCGGGCCGGAATGCACTATTTCGAGGTATCGAAGTTAAGATGCAGCCATTCTACTCTGGTTGACCTAAAATGATGTTTGGGTGTGTTTTAGACCATTTCGCTAACCTTCAGACCTAAAAAGATGAAAAACTCATGTTTTGGGACTGAATGCACTATTTCAGGGTAGCAAAGTTGCGAAACATCCATTCTACTACATTCGACCCAAAATGATGTTTGGTAGTGTTTCAGAGCATTTCGCTAACCTTCGGCACATAAAAAGATGCAAAACTTTTGTTTCGGGCCTGAATGCACTTTCTTGGGGCACCGAAGTTGAGTAGCATCTAGTCTACTACATTGGACCCAAAATGATGTTTGGGAGTGTTTTGGAACATTTCGCTATCCTTCGGCACATAAAAAGATGCAATAGTTGTGTTTCGGGGCGGAATGCACTATTTCGAGGTATCGAAGTTAAGATGCATCCATTCTACTCCGGTTGACCCAAAATGATGTTTGGGTGTGTTTTAGATCATTTCGCTAACCTTCGGACCTAAAAAGATGAAAAACTAATGTTTTGGGCCTGAATGCACTATTTCAGGGTAGCAGAGTTGCGAAATATCCATTCAACTACATTCGACCCTAAATGATGTTTGGGAGTGTTTCGGAGCATTTCGCCAACCTTCGGCACATAAAAAGATGCAATAGTTGTGTTTCGGGCCTGAATGCACTATTTTGAGGTATCAAAGTTGTGATGCATCCATTCCACTCTGGTTGACCCAAAATGATATTTGGGAGTGTTTTAGACCATTTCGCAAACCTTCGATCCTAAAAAGATGAAAAACTCATGTTTTGGGACTGAATGCACTATTTCAGGGTAGCAAAGTTGCGAACCATCCATTCTACTACATTCGACCCAAAATGATGTTTGGGAGTGTTTCGGAGCATTTCGCTAACCTTCGGCACATAAAAAAATGCAATAGTTGTGTTCCGGGCCTCAGTGCACTATTTTGAGGTATCAAAGTTGCGATGCATCCATTCCACTCTGGTTGACCCAAAATGATATTTGGGAGTGTTTTAGACTATTTGGCTAAACTTCGGACCTAAAAAGATGAAAACTCGTGTGTTGGGGCTGAATGCACTATTTCAGGGTAGCAAACTTGCGAAGCATCCATTCTACTACATTCTACCCAAAATGATGTTTGGGAGTGTTTCAGAGCATTTCGCTAACCTTCGGCACATAAAAAGATGCAAAACTTGTGTTTCAGGCCTGAATGCACTTTTTCGGGGCACCGAAGTTGAGTAGCATCCAGTCTACTACATTGGGACCCAAAATGATGTTTGGGAGTGTTTTGGAACATTTCGCTATCCTTCGGCACATAAAAAGATGCAAAACTTGTGTTTCGGGCCTGAATGCACTTTTTTGGGGCACCGAAGTTGAGTAGCATCTAGTCTACTACATTGGACCCAAAATGATGTTTGGGAGTGTTTTGGAATATTTCGCTATCCTTCAGCACATAAAAAGATGCAATAGTTGTGTTTCGGGCCGGAATGCACTATTTCGAGGTATCGAAGTTAAGATGCATCCATTCTACTCTGGTTGACCCAAAATGATGTTTGGGTGTGTTTTAGACCATTTCGCTAACCTTCGGACCTAAAAAGATGAAAAACTCATGTTTTGGGACTGAATGCACTATTTCAGGGTAGCAAAGTTGCGAAACATCCATTCTACTACATTCGACCCAAAATGATGTTTGGTAGTGTTTCGGAGCATTTCGCTAACCTTTGGCACATAAAAAGATGCAAAACTTGTGTTTCGGGCCTGAATGCACTTTTTTGGGGCACCGAAGTTGAGTAGCATCTAGTCTACTACATTGGACCCAAAATGATGTTTGGGAGTGTTTTGGAACATTTCGCTATCCTCAACTAAGCAAATCAACCTTAGAAAACACAGTAGCACCACTCAACTCATCAAGCATATCATCTAGGCGTGGAATAGGATGTTGATATCGAATAGTGATATTGTTAATAGCTCTACAATCAACACACATACGCCATGTTCCATCTTTCTTAGGCACCAAATAACCGGAACAACACAAGGGCTAAGAGACTCACGTACATAACCTTTGTCGAGTAGTTCTTGCACTTGCCGCTGAATTTCTTTTGTTTCCTCTGGATTGGTCCTGTATGGCGCACGGTTGGGCAAAGAAGCACCTGGAATAAGATCAATTTGGTGCTCTACGCCTCGTATAGGGGGCAGCCTCGTTGGTATCTCGCTTGGAAACACATCAGAATACTCCTGCAAAATGTTAGCAACAACAGGAGGCAAAGAATGTTGCATATCTTGAATTGAGATCAAAGCATCCTTGCATACCAAAGTGTAGGCAACAGAAGTTGAAGCAATTAATTCGTTAATATCAGATTTCGAAGCAAGCAAGCAATGTCCTTTCAATTTTATGCCATATTCATTATTACCCCGCATGTCAGCGCCTTCCTCGCGCCGCCGCGCCCGCGTCCGAGCCGGAGTCGAGGTCGGGGCGTGCTCCGACTCGGCGTCCGTGCCACGGGCCCGCTCGCCGGGGACCCCACGCCCCTATTTAAGGCGCCGCCGACCCCCGCGCCGCCCTATCCCGAGCTCCCGCGTCCGCCGCCCCAAAACCCTAGCTCGCCAAGCGCCGCCGCCACCTCGGTCCGCGCCGCCGCTCCGAGCCCGTGCCGCCGCCGTTCGCCGCCTGCGTTGCTCCTTGGATCCGCCGTGAGGTAAGAAACCCGCCGGTGCGGTTTGATTGTACCTCCGTGCTCCGCGTCGCCGGCTCGCCTTCGCCGGAGATTGACCGCCCGCCGCGGCTCGCCGTGCGCCGTCGTCCGTCGCCGTCGCCGCCCGGGAGGGGTCGCCGGTGGTTTCGCCAAGTGCTCGCGGACGTCCCGGTGCAAATCCCGCGTCGTTTGGGGCATCCTAGCCCCTTAACCGCGAGCGCGCCGCCGCTCGCCGCCGTGCGTCGCCGCGCCTCGCCTCGCCGCCGGCCGCTCGCCGTCGCAGCCACTTGCGCGGCACCGTGGCCGCCTGATGGCCATCCAACGGCTCCGCTCGCCCCAAGCCTACCAGTCAAATCTAGCATACCGGTCAACCCTACCCTATCCGCCCGCCTTGATCCCTGGCCGTCCGATCTGGATCCAGCGGATCAGATCCAGCCCATAAACCTTAACCGCGCGGTTTTGCTTAAAATTCCCCTGGTTTTCCCGGTTTCGCAAAAAAGACCCTTCCACCTTAGAAAACCCTTACGTTTAAGCCCTGTTTTCTTCTGTTTTAACCCGAAAGCTCAAAAATTCTTTACGGTTTAGTCCTAGCTTTGTTATCCTATGCCTTGATCAACCTGGGTTTACTTTATGTTGGGTAGCACATGCTAGCGCTTTACGTGGTTTTGGATGGTTTAATGAACACTTGTTAATATGGCTTTATTTATGCTATCATTCATGTAATGCAAGAACACTTTATACTTGTTAATCGGAACATGGAGCGACCACCCAGGAAAACAGTACTATCACAAGACATATGGCTCTGTCTTGGCTTATTAATTAGTGAACTAGATGTTAGGTATGCTTTACTCGATAAGGGTTGGGGGTTGCCGGTAGTTGGTGTATAACTCGGCCCTCGGTACCGATCTACTCTATGGTAGCTTCGCGGTGAGAGAGGTTTATGCATTGCGCTCGTCAAGTAACCTAGCGGGCGACCTACATCTAGGGATCTTTGTAACGGCCTCGTAGCGTCCCTATGCAATCACACCTCGGAAGTGTGGTATGGTGCCTAGCTAGCATTGCATGGTTGGGTCTAAAACTCTTTTGGGTTTTTACGCGACTTGTGGGTAAAGATGTACAACCTCTGCGAATGTAAAACTAACTAGTTAGCCGTGCTCACGGTCAAGAGCGGCTGGGCCCTTACATGATTAATTCTATGGAAGATGGAACTCTTAAACTTGTGCATTGCATTTTTTGGATCTGTTGCATTCTATTATCCGGGTTTGGTATATACTTACACTTGCTAGTAACAGTTGCTTAATAAAACTTGACCAACTAAAATGCTGACTTGCTTATGAACCATCAGCTTCCACCATAAAGCCTTGCATGTTGTTATAGAACTTTTCCCTTGTTGAGTACGACATGTGCTCATGCTTGTTGTTCATTTATTGCATCTACACTACCGGGCTTTCGGCTCGGATGGGCGTTTTGAAGACTACTATGATGAGTTCGATGGGTTCTAGGCATTCGTTCTCCGGTCGGTACTGTGGAGGACTTCTACGTGTGTTTCTTTTCCGTCGTTAGCTACTCGAACGATTGTTTAGTTGAGACATTCGGTCATGTAATAACTTGTTTAATACTCTCTTTACGCTTTACACCGTGTTTTGGTATTCACTTTGCGTCGATGCATGTGTGTAACTTGATCCTGGCGCACATGTATTCTTGCATTCGGGTTTGTCCTTAAATCCGGTGTGACAAAGTGGTACCGAGCCATGTTGATCGTAGGACGTTAGCCTAATTAGAACCGGTCGAAAACTAAGGATTTTATAATATTAGAAGCCACACATAGTTAGCTTGCTTTATTCTATTTTATTACATCTAATCTTGGTTTAATCTTATCCATGTTTGCTTTTGTTATCTAAGCTTGGTCTTGTCTCTTTTAGTAATCCGCACTTGTCTCATCTATCTTAGATGGTTCACCGACCGAAGACCACTCGTTAGGTGCCTACCGCTTTCCAAGGTACCTGGAGGACCAGGACTTCTACTGCTACTCCACTGACAGTGAGGAGCACCAGGAAGCTTCTGGAGAGGGAGGTGAAGTGCACTCTGCTTCAGGGCAAGCTTCACCGCCCGCTGTCATTGAGCTGTCGGATGATGAGCCCGAAGAGCCAGATGAAGAGCAAGAGCCAGAGGAGGAGCCAGTGGAAGAGTCAGAACAAGGAAGTGATCCGGATGACCACTCAGACCCTGAGGACTCTGACCCAGAGGATGGAGATGCTGAGGATCACCCAGCGCCAAAGAAGTGGAAGGTGGTCATTTGTCACCATGATGGAGGGCATGCACGCTTTCCGTCCAAGTTGAGGAGGCTCTTCCAGCGTCTTCAGCCGCCTGTGACGATCGACTACGTTGGACTGAAGAGGACTCACCCTCGCTATCCAACCCAGTGGGAGGTGTCTGTGCGCATCTTGGAGGATAACCCGCTGGATGGAGGACTGTATGAGGTTGTTGTCCACCAGGCTCTAGCTACCAGAGCTACCTTCGCCGCCGGAAGAGATGATGCAGCTAGGAGGGCTCTATCCGCGTGGTGTTATGAATAAGCTCATCACCTCACCAACTCCGTGTGGGGTGATCTACCCCGTCGTCGCTCCGGAGCCGTAGGCGGTGAGATTCCAATGACCAATGAAACTTTGGGAGCACGCTATGCCATGCAAGTGGGACACGTAGAAGCTCTCAACACCAACTTGGATGACACTCTCATGGAGCTTCAAGACCTCCGCGACCAGCAAGATGAAGACCGTAGGGAGATCAAGAGGCTCAAGGCAGTGATCGCGGGACAAGATGAAGAAGAGGTGCAGAAAGATGGAGAGGACTGGCCTGCCATGTCACCGAGGCCCGCAAGGACAAGCTATGGGTCACTTGGATCCCGCACTAGGATCATTTGGCCATAGGTGTTAGGTGTTAGGAGTCTTTATCTTTCTGTTATCGAGTCTGTAAACGTTAGAATGACACGTTGGATCGATGAGTTTGATAGTGGTGTGTTTGAATGCTTGGTTTGTGAACATCTGTGAGTTGGATTTTTGTTTGATTGCAGTGTGTTGTGGATTAATGCCACAATGACATTGGTTTAGTTATAGAGTTTGATTAGTGGGTTTAAGTTCTGTTCCACCTATCTTTTATCTTACAAATTCGTAATCTTTATCTATCATATTTTATCTATCTTAAGGAGTATTGTAGTGCTGAATCTGTTCGCGTTACTTCCTGACACAGCAGTAGTGTTTTAATTTTATCTCGAGCTAACGAACTCCGAATTAAGTAAAACCAGTGGGGTTAGTTCACAAATTTCATACCTGATTTTCTGTCAAAAATTCAGCTCTATCCAATTTATATTCTGGGAGTTATGGACGAAACATTAAGCCAACAGAAATCTGTCAATTCCTGCTGACATACCTGACTTCATTATTTTATATCTCGAGTTGTAAACCTCCGATTGAGGCAAAACCAGTTGGGTTAGCTCAGTAATTTCATACACCATATCTCCAGAAAAATTCGTGGTTTTTGGTTACTGGTACAGAGAGATATCTTGGTTTCTTTACAGCTATCAGAATCTGTCATAATCTGGAATTCAGCATTGTTTATCTTTTCAGCTTTTTCAATTGTTGTCATCATCTAAATCAGTGTTTCTAACGCTCAGATGGTAAACACCAGGTCCGGATCAGGGGTTGATCAGCCTCCAGTGGTTCGTCAAGGTCGAGGCAACAGTTCGGGCGGTGCATCGCCACCACCACCGCCACCAATGGATCCTATGCGGCGGTTCTTTCGGAACCGGATGCGGCCTCTTGCGGAGAACCCGACGAACACCGTGGCCAACCTGCAGGCCCAAGCTAATAACCCGCCCCGGCCACCGCCACGGCGGCCGGCGCCCATGAACGGCACCGGGAGTTCATGAGCCACCGTCCGCCGATTTTCACTCATGCTGCGGATCCACTTGATGCGATGATTGGGCGAAGACCGTGGGCAAGATGCTCACCACGGCTCGGTGTGATGACGGGGAGAAGGTCCTGTTTGCTGCGCAGGTCGACTCCGGGGATCTGCGGGAGCATGGTGGGATGCTTACACTACCGCCCATGTTGCACCCGACACCATCACACAGCGGGGAGTTCACGAGAGAGAGCTTCGGGAACCACCATATTCTGGCGTCGGGGTGATGAGGTCGAAGAAGAAGGAGTTCCTCTCTCTTAAGCGAGGGGGGAATGTCGGTGGCGAGTATCGGGACGGGTTCATTGAGTTGTCTCGCTATGCACCGGAGGAGGTAGTCGATGATCCTAAGAAGCGAGGAGCGCTTCTTGGAGGGTTTGGCCGGGACCGCTTCGTTACCGGTCGACGTCACATACCTTCCAGTCTTTCCAGCAGCTACTAGGCAAGGCTATTGTTTTGGAATCCATGCGCGAGAGCCGGGGGAGGGCGAAGAGGAAGGCTGCTACTCCAGGGCAGTCCGGGAGCCACACTCGTCCCCGTTTTACTACACCGCTGGGAGCCCCGTTCCGTCCAGAAGGCCCGTCAGGAGGTTATGGCCAGCAGCAGCAGTATCAGTACCAGCCGCAGCAGTTCCAGCAGTTCCAGCAGTTCCAGCGCACTCCTCAGCAGTTTCCGTGCCCAAGGCCACAGACTCCACGCCCTGCTTACCCGCAGCATCGTCCGATGACCCCGATTGGCACGCCAGTGAGGCCCAGTGCACCCCGTACTCCCGCGAACAACAGCTGCTATTGCGGGGAGGTTGGTCATTACGCCAACAACTGCCCCAAGAGGCCTGCTCCCAACACCCCCGTTCAGAATCAGCAGATGCAGCAGATGAGGAATGGGAATCAGACGCCGCAGAGCAACAAGGGACCGCAGAGCTATTCACGTGGTAAGGTCGCTCACGTGAGTGTTGAGGCCGCCCGGAGAACCCGCGAGGTGGTGCTTGGTATGTTCCTTGTCAACTCCATTCCCGCATCAGTCCTATTTGATTCTGGAGCTTCTCATTCTTTCATATCTGCTCAATTTGTGGCTAAACATAGTGTACCCATGCAACATATGAAACAAACCATGCTAGTTACCTCACCAGGGGGGAAATGAGAGCCAAATACTTGTGTCCTAATGTTAATCTTAAAATCATGGGAGTAGACTTTCCGGCCACGGTGATAGTTTTGGAGTCAAAAGATCTTGATGTTATTACGGGTATGAATTGGTTGACTGGTCATGATGCAACGATTCGGTGTGCTAAGAGGACGGTTCTTCTCCTTGGTCCCAATGGAGAAAAGATTGAGCTTGTGGCTGATCCACCTTCGGGTTCGGGGAGTTACGTGCGGCGACTCGGATGGCAAAGCTTTGGAGGATATCGGGGTGGTCAATGAGTACCGGACGTGTTTCCGGAGGAGTTGCCGGGTATGCCACCCGACCGAGATGTTGAATTTGTTATTGATCTATTACACAGTACTTTGCTCCTATTTCTAAACGTCCATATAGAATGTCTAGTACACAATTGATAGAACTTAAGAAACAGATTAAAGAATTCTTGGAAAAGGGGTTTATCCGTCCTAGTTCATCACCTTGGGGGGCCCTAGGTTATCTTTGTTGAGAAAAAGGATGGTACTCAGAGGATGTGTGTGGATTATCGATTGCTTAATGAGGTCACCGTCAAGAATAAGTATCCATTGCCTCGCATTGAAGACTGTTTGATCAGATGAGAGGTGCTAAGGTGTTCTCTAAGATTGATTTGCGTTCTGGTTATCATCAGATGAAGATCAGATGGTCGGATATTCCTAAAAGCGCATTCACCACCGGTATGGACTGTATGAGTATCTTGTTATGTCCTTTGGGTTGACAAATGCACCTTCCTACTTTATGTATCGATGAACAAGGTGTTTATGGAGTACTTGGATAAGTTCGTTGTGGTGTTTATTGATGATATTCTCGGTTTACTCTAAGGCCGAGGAGGATCATGAGGAGCATTTGAGGCTTGTTTTGCGAGAAGTTGAGAGAGCAGCAGTTGTATGCCAAGTTCAGCAAATGTGATTTCTGGCTGAAGGAAGTCTCTTTTCTGGGGCATATCATCACAGAAGGAGGTATCACGGTCGATCCAGCTAAGGTAGAAGATGTGTTGAAGTGGGAACCGCCAAGGACAGTTAAGGAGATCAGGAGTTTCCTTGGACTTGCAGGGTACTATCGACGGTTCATCGAGGGGTTCTCTAAGAACGTGAAGCCTCTAACCACTTTACTGGAGAAGGATAGAGAGTTTAAGTGGACTGATGCCTGTCAGCAGAGTTTTGAGGAGTTGAAGCAGAGGTTGACAACCGCTCCAGTGCTCGTGATGCCAGACTTGCAGAAAGGCTTTGATATCTACTGTGATGCATCGAGACAAGGTTTGGGTTGTGTTATTATGCAGGAGGGACACGTCATAGCTTATGCATCAAGGCAGTTGAGGAAGCATGAGCAGAACTATCCTACACATGATGCCGGAACTAGCTCTGTGGTTCATGCTTTAAAGATTTGGAGACATTACATCATGGGAACCAAGTGCCAGATCTACACAGACCACAAGAGCTTAAAGTACATCTTTACTCAGAAGGATCTTAATCTGAGACAACGCCGATGGTTGGAGCTGATCAAGGATTATGATCTAGACATACGGTATCATCTGGGAAGGCTAATGCGGTTGCGGATGCTTTGAGTCGGAAGGGACGGGCCAATACGGCTTTGGTGTTCCAGTGCTCGACGAGCGATGAAGGAGTTCGAGGGACTCAATGCGGGAATAGTCGCTCACGGCGAGGGAGTCACTTTGGAGGTAGAATCTACTCTGGAGCAGCAGATTCGCGAAGGACAGCTGGAGGATGAGGAGATCAAGGAGATCAGGGACACCATGGAGAGGGGCAAGGCCCCGGATTTCACTGAGGATGATCAGGGTACGATATGGTTCAAGAATCGGATCTGTGTGCCTGATGTGGGAGATCTTCGGAAGACGATCTTGAGAGAGGCCCATGATTCAGCTTATTCCATCCACCCAGGCAGTACAAAGATGTATCAGGATCTGAAGCAGAGGTATTGGTGGTATGGGATGAAGAGGGATGTAGCCGCTCACGTTGCATTGTGTGACACGTGTCATCGCGTTAAGGCAGAACATCAGAAGCCAGCTGGATTGTTGCAGCCATTGAAGGTGCCTGAATGGAAGTGGGAAGAAATCGGTATGGACTTTATAGTGGGATTGCCACGGACACCAGCTGGGTATGATTCGATATGGGTTATAGTGGATCGCTTGACTAAGGTAGCTCACTTCATTCCAGTTAAGACTACTCATTCAGGTGCGAGGTTGGCAGAGTTGTACATGTCTCGTATTGTGTGCTTACATGGTGTGCCTAAGAGGATAGTATCTAACAGGGGTACCCAGTTCACGTCGTGTTTCTGGGAGAAACTTCATGAGTCCATGGATACGAAATTGCATTTCAGTTCAGCCTATCATCCGCAGACAGATGGTCAGACTGAGAGGACAAATCAGATTCTGGAGGATATGTTGAGAGCATGTGCTCTTAAGCATGGTGGTAGCTGGGACAAGAGTTTACCGTATGCTGAGTTTTCTTACAACAACAGCTATCAAGCCAGTCTGAAGATGGCACCCTTCGAGGCACTGTATGGGAGGAAGTGCGAGCACCGTTGTGCGGAGTCGGACGGTGAGAGTCGGTTGTTTGGGACGGACATCATCAAGGAGGCGAGAGGCGGGTTCGGATCATCGGAGAGAGAATTTGAGAGTTGCTCAGTCCAGACAGAAAAGTTATGCAGACGGGAAGAGAAGAGATGTATCTTTCCAAGAGGGCGACTATGTGTATCGAAGGTGTCACCTATCGGGGGTTTACGCGAGGTTTAAGGTGAAGGGAAAGCTGTCCCCTCGCTACATTGGACCTTTCCTGATCTTGCAACGAGTGGGAGAGGTAGCATACAGACTTGATTTGCCAGTGCAGCATGCAGATGTGCACGATGTGTTCCATATATCTCAGTTAAAGAGAGGTCTCAAGCCTCATGATAAGGAACCGTTGCCTATGGATGGGTTGGATGTGAAGGAGGATCTCACCATTACTGAACGGCCTATCAAGATTCTGGACAGAGTGACACGGGTTACAAGAAACCGGACCTTCACGATGTGCAAAGTGCAGTGGAGTAATCATGCAGAGGATGAGGCAACTTGGGAAAGAGAAGAGGAGTTGAAAGCAGAATATCCACATCTCTTTGATCCATCCGAATCTCGAGGTCGAGATTCATCTTAAGGGGGTAGGATTTGTAACACCCTAAATTCCACTTCTTGCTTTTGATTAAAATTTGCTTAGCAACATTTCGATTTCGCTTAAGGAATATAAGGATGTTGTGCGCTTCTAGGCATTTAATCATTTTTATTAATTAATTAAAGAAATATAGGAGTTTACTGTTGCATTCACGCTGGTGCATTATTTTTGTGTGTTGGATTCAAACCTTGGTTTGAATTCAAAGCTTGATTGCTTGTTTTATTAGGATTTGAAAAACTGGAAAAAGAGAAGAGAAAACCAGCTTCCCTGTTCTGTTCGCCGCGGCCCAGCGCTGTGAAGTCCGCCGGAGGCCCCTTAGTTTTCTTCCCGCGTCCGCGCGCCGCGCGGCCCGGCCCCGGCGCGCCCCGCGGCCCGCTTTCGCTTAACGGCCCGGCCGGCCCGGCTCGGCGCGTTGCCTCCTGCGCAGGCCGACATGCGGGCCCCGCATGTCGGCGCCTTCCTCGCGCCGCCGCGCTCGCGTCCGAGCCGAGTCGAGGTTGGGGCCGTGCTCCGACTCGGCGTCCGTGTCACGGGCCCGCTCGCCCGGGGAACCCCACGCCCCTATTTAAGGCGCCGCCGACCCCCGCGCCGCCCTATCCCGAGCTCCCGCGTCCCCGCCGCCCCAAAACCCTAGCTCGCCAAGCGCCGCCGCCACCTCGGCCCGCGCCGCCGCTCCGAGCCCGTGCCGCCGCCGTTCGCCGCCCTGCGTTGCTCTTTGGATCCGCCGTGAGGGTAAGAAACCCGCCGGTGCGGTTTGATTGTACCTCCGTGCTCCGCGTCGCCGGCTCGCCTTCGCCGGAGATTGACCGCCGCCGCGGCTCGCCGTGCGCGCGTCGTCCGTCGCCGTCGCCGCCGGGAGGGGTCGCCAGTGGTTTCGCCAAGTGCTCGCGGACGTCCCGGTGCAAATCCCGCGTCGTTTGGGGCATCCTAGCCCCTTAACCGCGCCGCGCCGCCGCTCGCCCGCCGTGCGCCGCGCGCGCCTCGCCTCGCCGCCGGCCGCTCGCCGTCGCAGCCACTTGCGCGGCACTGTGGCCGCCTGATGGCCATCCAACGGCTCCGCTCGCCCCAAGCCTGCCGGTCAAATCTAGCATACCGGTCAACCCTACCCTATCCGCCCGCCTTGATCCCTGGCCGTCCGATCTGGATCCAGCGGATCAGATCCATCCCATAAACCTTAACCGCGCGGTTTTGCTTAAAAGTCCCCTGGTTTTCCCGGTTTCGCAAAAAAGACCCTTCCACCTTAGAAAACCCTTACGTTTAAGCCCTGTTTTCTTCTGTTTTAACCCGAAAGCTCAAAAATTCTTCACGGTTTAGTCCTAAAACTTGTTTTAATCATAACTTAGTCGTTTTAGCTCCGTTTTTAGCGTTCTTTATGTCCACGCGATCGTCTCGACTAGTAGAATAGTTTTCTGTTGCTTTTACTACTGTTTGAGATGATTGGTGTACTGTTTCTTATTTATTCCCAGTTTTTTGCTTGTATGTGATGTGTGGAGCGTAGCGTACGAGCAATTCGGGGATTTCGCTGCTGTTGAAGAATATCAAGACCCTGAGCAGTTTCCGGTGCTGGTAGAAGGCAAGTCCTTGCTGCATTCTCGTTACATTCCTATTACAACATGCATTTCAATTACACTGTTGTTTATTATTGCTATGCATTAACTTGATGGGTCCTATTGCTAAGGTTCGACTAGCTTTGTTATCCTATGCCTTGATCAACCTGGGTTTACTTTATGTTGGGTAGCACATGCTAGCGCTTTACGTGGTTTTGGATGGTTTAATGAACACTTGTTAATATGGCTTTATTTATGCTATCATTCATGTAATGCAAGAACACTTTATACTTGTTAATCGGAACATGGAGCGACCACCCAAGAAAACAGTACTACCACAAGACATATGGCTCTGTCTTGGCTTATTAATTAGTGAACTAGATGTTAGGTATGCTTTACCTGATAAGGGTTGGGGGTTGCCGGTAGTTGGTGTATAACTCGGCCCTCAGACTGATCTGCTCTATGATAGCTTCGCAGCTGAGAGAGGTTTATGCATTGCGCTGTCAAGTAACCTAGCGAGCAGCCTACATCTAGGGATCTTTGTAACGGCCTCGTAGCGTCCCTATGCAATCACACCTCGGAAGTGTGGTATGGTGCCTAGCTAGCATCGCATGGTTGGGTCTAAAACTCTTTTGGGTTTTTACGCGACTTGTGGGTAAAGATGTACAACCTCTGCAGAGTGTAAAACTAACTAGTTAGCCGTGCTCACGGTCAAGAGCGGCCTGGACCCTCACATGATTAATTCTATGGAAGATGGAACTTTTAAACTTGTGCATTACATTTTATGGATCTGTTGCATTTTATTATCTGGGTTTGGTATATACTTACACTTGCTAGTAACAGTTGCGTAATAAAACTTGACCAACCAAAATGCTGACTTGCTTATGAACCATCAGCTTCCACCATAAAGCCTTGCATGTTGTTATAGAACTTTTCCCTTGTTGAGTACGACATGTGCTCATGCTTGTTGTTCATTTATTGCATCTACACTACCCGGCTGCTGCTCAGATGGGCGTTTTGAAGACTACTATGATGAGTTCGATGGGTTCTAGGCGTTCGTTCTCCAGTCGGTACTTTGTGGAGGACTTCCACGTGTGTTTCTTTTCTGCTGTTAGCTACTCGAACGATTGTTTAGTTGAGACATTCGGTCATGTAATAACTGTTTAATACTCTCTTTACGCTTTACACTGTGTTTTGGTATTCACTACGTCGATGCATGTGTGTAACTTGATCCTGGCGCACATGTATTCTTGCATTCGGGTTTGTCCTTAAATCCGGGTGTGACAATGTTTGACCGGTTTGACTCGGCTGATCCGGTCATTAGCGTTAATGACGGTAATTAAAAACCTGGGGCGTCACAATGACTAGCACCACAATAGTTAAAAAAGCAAGCTGAATAATTTGGCGGTACTATGCTGGTCCTAGGCTAAACCATGCTAGAGACGTGAGCTTAGGCACAAATGTAGTCACTGAAAAAGAACAACTAGCACACCACAAGTAAAACAACCGTTTCAACTTACTTCTCTTTCTCTTCTTTTTTTCGTTCTTCTCTTTCTACTCTCTTTTTGTTTCTTCTCTGATTTTTTTCCTCTCTTTTTCTTTCAACTTTTTTTTTCACACAACTAAAATCTATTGCTCAATATCAAGCCAAATCAGCACAGAAGGAAAAGTACACAGATTGCAGATCGCAGATCTCGTGGACAATTGCAGATTGCTCAAACGGATTTTCGAGGCAAGGTTGGATCCGTTGGAAAGAAGACAATGTAAGCTTTCCAGATTGTATTTAAACACCTCAATCGGAGATCATATGAAACCGTGGTGGCAAAAGTGAAACAGAGGTGTATATGGTGACGCGAATTTCGTGACTAAAACGTGATAGAACTCAAAACTCTAAAGGAATAGACACTAAGACCAGCAACTTGACACGTCCGATGCAACCAAAAACTCAACAAGCCCTAACCATGCAATGCTAGTAAAGGCTCAAAGGGTTTATGGGACAGCGGGTAATCTAATCTACTATTTTTTCAGGGCTTTTCTGGACTATAGGAAATTAAAAACAGCAAACGATTAGAAACTCTCACCGAAGAACCTCGCTCTGATTACCAACTGATATGAACCCTCTAGGGTTTGTTCCCGATCTTTCGATGAGAAGCGTGGATAACTCGATTGAAGAGGAGATGACGTTCTCGGCCCGACTACAACCCTTCAAGGCTGCGCCTTAGCAACCGATACACCACTTCCTATGGCTGCAGCGATCTTGTGTAGCGCGTCACCCGACCACTAGGGCACCTGTCCTGCAAGCAATCGAAGAACTAGCAAGAACAAGTATTGAACAAGTACTGAATTTACTAGATGGGAATGAAAGATTGCAAACTCCAACTCAATCACAATAATGGCGGGGTTCTGAAGACAGGAAGACGGGCGACTGGACCAGCGCGCGCTTCAAGCAAGTAGCAATGGCTAAACTTGATCTAAACAAAACCCGAACTATTTGTGGCAGTTATGGGGCAATCCGAGGACATCGGAGGACGACCAAAAAGGTGCTGGGGTCGACCTCTAACCCTAGGACACGTCCGTAATGGACCCAACTTGATACACGGCCCATTGGGCCAAATAAGGTGGCGCAGCACGTGGAACAGATTGATATCGGGTCAATGTTTGGACGATTGCGGCCGCATCAGAATAGATATGTACTTGAGACCGGATCCATATGAAAGGTGACTTCATCACGGTTCCAGGAAGTACTTGAACGCCCCAATCCGACTCCGTATGCGACCGTGGCGCCCGTCACAAGATGGTGCTTTTCTGCAGTCCGAATCCAGCCTGCGCGAGTCCTTCTCCCTTTCGGTCTTGACCATGATTCCTAATCGAAACAAGAGTGCACGTGTCCCCACAATCTAAATATGATGAACAAGAACTTAGATGTGAACTCACTTGATTATTAAGTTGACGAGCACGGACACGAGTAATAGGGCCAGCAATAACACGATCTTGTGTAGGCGAGGATGTATCGTTGGTAGTGATGTCCTCATCAGGTTGACCCAAAATGATGTTTGTGAGTGTTTTAGACCACTTCGCTAACCTTCACACCTAAAAAGATGAAAACTCGTGTTTTAGGCCTGAATGCACTATTTCAGGGTAGCAAAGTAGCGAAGCATCCATTCTACTACATTCGACACAGAATGATGTTTGGGAGTGTTTCGGAGCATTTCGCTTACCTCTGGCACATAAGAAGATGCAATAGTTGTGTTTCGGGCCTGAATGCACTATTTTGAGGTATCAAAGTTGCGGTGCATCCATTCCACTCTGGTTGACCCAAAATGATATTTGGGAGTGTTTTAGACTATTTCGCTAAACTTCGGACGTAAAAAGATGAAAACTCGTGTTTTGGGCCTGAATGCACTATTTCAGGGTAGCAAAGTTGCGAAGCATCCATTCTGCTAAATTCTACCCAAAATGATGTTTGAGAGTGTTTCGGAGCATTTCGCTAACCTTCGGCACATAAAAAGATGCAAAACTTGTGTTTCAGGACTGAATGCCCTTTTTCGGGACACCGAAGTTGATTAGCATCCAGTCTACTACATTGGGACCAAAATAATGTTTCGGAGTGTTTCGGACCATTTCGCTATCCTTCGCCACATAAAAAGATGCAATTGTTGTGTTTCGGGCCTGAATGCACTATTTCGAGGTATCGAAGTTGCGATGCATCCACTGTACTCTGGTTGACCCAAAATGATGTTTGTCAGTGTTTTAGACCACTTCGCTAACCTTCACACCTAAAAAGATGAAAACTCGTGTTTTGGGCCTGAATGCACTATTTCAGGGTAGCAAAGTTGCGAAGCATCCATTCTACTACATTCGACCCAAAATGATGTTTGGGAGTGTTTCGGAGCATTTCGCTAACCTTCGGCACATAAAAAGATGCAATAGTTGTGTTTCGGGCCTGAATGCACTATTTCGAGGTATCGAAGTTGCGATGCATCTATTCTACTCTGGTTGACCCAAAATGATGTTTGGGAGTGTTTTAGACCATTTCGCTAACCTTCGGACCTAAAAAGATGAAAAACTCATGTTTTGGGCCCGAATGCACTATTTTAGGGTAGCAAAGTTGCGAAGCATCCATTCTACTACATTCGACCCAAAATGATGTTTGGGAGTGTTTCGGAGCATTTCGCTAACCTTCGGCACATAAAAAGATGCAAAACTTGTGTTTCGGGCCTGAATGCACTTTTTTGGGGCACCGAAGTTGCGGTGCATCCATTCCACTCTGGTTGACCCAAAATGATATTTGGGAGTGTTTTAGACTATTTCGCTAAACTTCAGACATAAAAAGATGAAAACTCGTGTTTTGGTCCTGAAAGCTCTATTTCAGGGTAGCAAAGTTGCGAAGCATCCATTCTGCAACATTCTACCCAAAATGATGTTTGGGAGTGTTTCAGAGCATTTCGCTAACCTTCAGCACATAAAAGATGCAAAACTTGTGTTTCAGGCCTGAATGCCCTTATTCGGGGCACCGAAGTTGATCAGCATCAAGTCTACTACATTGGGACCAAAATAATGTTTCGGAGTGTTTCGGACCATTTCGCTATCCTTCGCCACATAAAAAGATGCAATAGTTGTGTGTTCGGGCCTGAATGCACTATTTCGAGGTATCGAAGTTGCGATGCATCCATTCTACTCTGGTTGAGCCAAAATGATTTTCGGGAGTGTTTTAGACCACTTCGCTGACCTTCACACCTAAAAAGATGAAAAACTCATGTTTTGGTCCTGAATGCACTATTTCAGGGTAGAAAAGTTGCGAAGCATCCATTCTACTACATTCGACCCAAAATGATGTTTGGGAGTGTTTCGGAGCATTTCGCTAACCTTCGGCACATAAAAAGATGCAATAGTTGTGTTTCGGGCCTGAATGCACTATTTCGAGGTATCGAAGTTGCGATGCATCCATTCTACTCTGGTTGACCCAAAATGATGTTTGGGGGTGTTTTAGACCATTTCGCTAACCTTCGGACCTAAAAAGATGAAAAACTCATGTTTTGGGCCTGAATGCACTATTTCAGGGTAGCAATTGCGAACCATCCATTCTACTACATTCGACCCAAAATGATGTTTGGGAGTGTTTTGGAGCATTTCGCTAACCTTCGGCACATAAAAAGATACAAAACTTGTGTTTCGGGCCTGAATGCACTTTTTTGGGGCACCGAAGTTGCGGTGCATCCATTCCACTCTGGTTGACCCAAAATGATATTTGGGAGTGTTTTAGACTATTTCGCTAAACTTCAGACATAAAAAGATGAAAACTCGTGTTTTGGTCCTGAAAGCTCTATTTCAGGGTAGCAAAGTTGCGAAGCATCCATTCTGCAACATTCTACCCAAAATGATGTTTGGGAGTGTTTCAGAGCATTTCGCTAACCTTCAGCACATAAAAGATGCAAAACTTGTGTTTCAGGCCTGAATGCCCTTATTCGGGGCACCGAAGTTGATCAGCATCAAGTCTACTACATTGGGACCAAAATAATGTTTCGGAGTGTTTCGGACCATTTTGCTATCCTTCGCCACATAAAAAGATGCAATAGTTGTGTGTTCGGGCCTGAATGCACTATTTCGAGGTATCGAAGTTGCGATGCATCCATTCTACTCTGGTTGAGCCAAAATGATTTTCGGGAGTGTTTTAGACCACTTCGCTGACCTTCACACCTAAAAAGATGAAAAGCGATGTTTTGGGCACTGAATGCACTATTTCGGGGTAGCAAAGTTGCGAAGCATCCATTCTACTACATTCGACCCAAAATGATGTTTGGGAGTGTTTCGGAGCATTTCGCTTACCTCCGGCACATAAAAAGATGCAATAGTTGTGTTTCGGGCTTTGAATGCACTAATTCGAGGTATCGAAGTTGCGATGCATCCATTCTACTCCGGTTGACCCAAAATGATATTTGGGAGTGTTTTGGACCATTTCGCTAACCTTCGGACCTAAAAAGATGAAAAACTCATGTTTTGGGCCCGAATGCACTATTTCAGGGTAGCGAAGTTGCGAAACATCCATTCTACTACATTCGACCCAAAATGATGTTTGGGAGTGTTTTGGAGCATTTCGCTAACCTTTGGCACATAAATAGATGCAAAACTTGTGTTTCGGGCTTTGAATGCACTTTTTTTGGGGCACCGAAGTTGCGGTGCATCCATTCCACTCTGGTTGACCCAAAATGATATTTGGGAGTGTTTTAGACTATTTCGCTAAACTTCGAGACATAAAAAGATGAAAACTCGTGTTTTGGTCCTGAAAGCTCTATTTCAGGGTAGCAAAGTTGCGAAGCATCCATTCTGCAACATTCTACCCAAAATGATGTTTGGGAGTGTTTCAGAGCATTTCGCTAACCTTCAGCACATAAAAGATGCAAAACTTGTGTTTCAGGCCTGAATGCCCTTATTCGGGGCACCGAAGTTGATCAGCATCAAGTCTACTACATTGGGACCAAAATAATGTTTCGGAGTGTTTCGGACCATTTCGCTATCCTTCGCCACATAAAAAGATGCAATAGTTGTGTGTTCGGGCCTGAATGCACTATTTCGAGGTATCGAAGTTGCGATGCATCCATTCTACTCTGGTTGAGCCAAAATGATTTTCGGGAGTGTTTTAGACCACTTCGCTGACCTTCACACCTAAAAAGATGAAAAACTGATGTTTTGGGCCTGAATGCACTATTTCAGGGTAGCAAAGTTGTGAAGCATCCATTCTACTACATTCGACCCAAAATGATGTTTGGGAGTGTTTCAGAGCATTTCGCTTACCTCCCGCACATAAAAAGATGCAATAGTTGTGTTTCGGGCTTGAATGCACTATTTCGAGGTATCGAAGTTGCAATGCGTCCATTCTACTCTGGTTGACTCAAAATGATTTTCGGGAGTGTTTTAGACCATTTCGCTAACCTTCGGACCTAAAAAGATGAAAAACTCATGTTTTGGGCCTGAATGCACTATTTTAGGGTACCAAAGTTGCGAAACATCCATTCTACTACGTTCGACCCAAAATGATGTTTGGGTGTGTTTCGGAGCATTTCGCTAACCTTCGGCACATAAAAAGATGCAATAGTTGTGTTTCGGGCCTGAGTGCACTATTTCGAGGTATCAAAGTTGCGGTGCATTCATTCCACTCTGGTTGACCCAAAATGATATTTGGGTGTGTTTTAGACTATTTCGCTAAACTTCGGACGTAAAAAGATGAAAACTCGTGTTTTGGGCCTAAATGCACCATTTCAGGGTAGCAAAGTTGCGAAGCATCCATTCTGCTACATTCTACCCAAAATGATGTTTGGGAGTGTTTCAGAGCATTTCGCTAACCTTGGCACATAAAAAGGTGCAAAACTTGTGTTTCAGGCCTGAATGCCCTTTTCGGGGCACCGAAGTTGATTAGCATCCAGTCTACTACATTGGGACCAAAATAATGTTTCGGAGTGTTTCGGACCATTTCGCTATCCTTTGCAACATAAAAAGATGCAATTGTTATGTTTCGGGCCTGAATCCACTATTTCGAGGTATCGAAGTTGCGATGCATCCATTCTACTCTGGTTGACCCAAAATGATGTTTGTGAGTGTTTTAGATCACTTCGCTAACCTTCACACCTAAAAAGATGAAAACTCGTGTTTTGGGCCTAAATGCACTATTTCAGGGTAGCAAAGTTGCGAAGCACCCATTCTACTACATTCGACCCAAAATGATGTTTGGGAGTGTTTCGGAGCATTTTGCTTACCTCCGGCACATAAAAAGTTTCAATAGTTGTGTTTCAGGCCTGAATGCACTATTTCGAGGTATCGAAGTTGCGATGCATCCATACTACTCTAGTTGACCCAAAATGATTTTCGGGAGTGTTTTAGACCACTTCGCTAACCTTCACACCTAAAAAGATGAAAAACTGATGTTTTGGGCCTGAATGCACTATTTCAGGGTAGCAAAGTTGCGAAGCATCCATTCTACTACATTCGACCCAAAATGATGTTTGGGAGTGTTTCGGAGCATTTTGCTAACCTTCGGCACATAAAAAGATGCAATAGTTGTGTTTCGGGCCTCAATGCACTATTTCGAGATATCGAAGTTGCGATGCATCCATTCTACTCTGGTTGACTCAAAATGATTTTCGGGAGTGTTTTAGACCATTTCGCAAACCTTCGATCCTAAAAAGATGAAAAACTCATGTTTTCGGACTGAATGCACTATTTTAGGTTAGCAAAGTTGCGAAACATCCATTCTACTACATTCGACCCAAAATGATGTTTGGGAGTGTTTCGGAGCATTTTGCTAACCTCGGCACATAAAAAGATGCAATAGTTGTGTTTCGGGCTGAATGCACTATTTCGAGGTATCGAAGTTGCTATGCATCCATTCTACTACGGTTGACCCAAAATGATTTTCGGGAGTGTTTTAGACCACTTCGCTAGCCTTCACACCTAAAAAGATGAAAAGCGATGTTTTGGGCTCCGAATGCACTATTTCAGGGTAGCAAAGTTGCGAAGCATCCATTCTACTACATTCGACCCAAAATAATGTTTGGGAGTGTTTCGGAGCATTTTGCTTACCTCCGGCACATAAAAAGATGCAATAGTTGTGTTTCGGGCCTCAATGCACTATTTCGAGGTATCGAAGTTGCGATGCATCCATTCTACTCTGGTTGACTCAAAATGATTTTCGGGAGTGTTTTAAACCATTTCGCAAACCTTCGATCCTAAAAAGATGAAAAACTCATGTTTTCGGACTGAATGCACTATTTCAGGGTAGCAAAGTTGCGAAACATTCATTCTACTACATTCGACCCAAAACGATGTTTGGGTGTGTTTCGAGCATTTCGCTAACCTTCGGCACATAAAAAGATGCAATAGTTGTGTTTCGGGACTGAGTGCACTATTTTGAGGTAGCGAAGTTGCGGTGCATCCATTCCACTCTGGTTGACCCAAAATGATATTTGGGAGTGTTTTAGACAATTTCGCTAAACTTCGGACCTAAAAAGATGAAATTCGTGTTTTGGGCCTAAATGCACTATTTCAGGGTAGCAAAGTTGCGAAGCATCCATTCTACTACATTCTACCCAAAATGATGTTTGGGAGTGTTTCAGAGCATTTCGCTAACCTTGGCACATAAAAAGGTGCAAAACTTGTGTTTCGAGCCTCGAATGCCCTTTTCGGGGCACCGAAGTTGATTAGCATCCAGGTCTACTACATTGGGACCAAAATAATGTTTCGGAGTGTTTCGGACCATTTCGCTATCCTTTGCAACATAAAAAGATGCAATTGTTGTGTTTCGGGCTGAATCCACTATTTCGAGGTATCGAAGTTGTGATGCATCCATTCTACTCGGTTGACCCAAAATGATGTTTGTGAGTGTTTTAGATCACTTCGCTAACCTTCACACCTAAAAAGATGAAAACTCGTGTTTTGGGCCCGAATGCACTATTTCGGGGTAGCAAAGTTGCGAAGCACCCATTCTACTACATTCGACCCAAAATGATGTTTGGGAGTGTTTCGAGCATTTTGCTTACCTCCGGCACATAAAAAGATGCAATAGTTGTGTTTCGGGCTCGAATGCACTATTTCGAGGTATCGAAGTTGCGATGCATCCATTCTACTCGGTTGACCCAAAATGATTTTCGGGAGTGTTTTAGACCACTTCGCTAACCTTCACACCTAAAAAGATGAAAAACTCATGTTTTGGGCCTGAATGCACTATTTCAGGGTAGCAAAGTTGCGAAGCATCCATTCTACTACATTCGACCCAAAATGATGTTTGGGAGTGTTTCGGAGCATTTTGCTTACCTCCGGCACATAAAAAGATGCAATAGTTGTGTTTCGGGCCTCAATGCACTATTTCGAGGTATCGAAGTTGCGATGCATCCATTCTACTCTGGTTGACTCAAAATGATTTTCGGGAGTGTTTTAGACCATTTCGCAAACCTTCGATCCTAAAAAGATGAAAAACTCATGTTTTCGGACTGAATGCACTATTTTAGGGTAACAAAGTTGCGAAACATCCATTCTACTACATTCGACCCAAAATGATGTTTGGGAGTGTTTCGGAGCATTTTGCTTACCTCCGGCACATAAAAAGATGCAATAGTTGTGTGTTCGGGCCTGAATGCACTATTTCGAGGTATCGAAGTTGCGATGCATCCATTCTACTCTGGTTGAGCCAAAATCATTTTCGGGAGTGTTTTAGACCACTTCGCTGACCTTCACACCTAAAAAGATGAAAAACTGATGTTTTGGGCCAGAATGCACTATTTCAGGGTAGCAAAGTTGCGAAGCATCCATTCTACTACATTCGACCCAAAATGATGTTTGGGAGTGTTTCAGAGCATTTCGCTTACCTCCCGCACATAAAAAGATGCAATAGTAGTGTTTCGGGCCTGAATGCACTATTTCGAGGTATCGAAGTTGCAATGCGTCCATTCTACTCTGGTTGACTCAAAATGATTTTCGGGAGTGTTTTAGACTATTTCGCTAACCTTCGGACCTAAAAAGATGAAAAACTCATGTTTTGGGCACTGAATGCACTATTTTAGGGTACCAAAGTTGCGAACCATCCATTCTACTACATTCGACCCAAAATGATGTTTGGGAGTGTTTCGGAGCATTTCGCTAACCTTCGGCACATAAAAAGATGCAATAGTTGTGTTTCGGGCTCCGAGTGCACTATTTCGAGGTATCAAAGTTGCGGTGCATCCATTCCACTCTGGTTGACCCAAAATGATATTTGGGTGTGTTTTAGACTATTTCGCTAAACTTCGGACGCAAAAAGGTGAAAACACGTGTTTTGGGCCAGAATGCACTATTTCAGGGTAGCAAAGTTGCGAAGCATCCATTCTACAACATTCGACCCAAAATGATGTTTGGGAGTGTTTCGGAGCATTTCGCTAACCTTTGGCACATAAAAAGATGCAATAGTTGTGTTTCGGGCCTGAATGCACTATTTCGAGGTATCGAAGTTGCGATGCATCCATTCTACTCTGGTTGACCCAAAATAATGTTCGGGAGTGTTTTAGACCATTTCGCTAACCTTCGCACCTAAAAAGATGAAAAACTCATGTTTTGGGCCTGAATGCACTATTTCAGGGTAGAAAAGTTGCGAAGCATCCATTCTACTACATTCGACCCAAAATGATGTTTGGGAGTGTTTCGGAGCATTTCGCTAGCCGTCGGCACATAAAAAGATGCAATAGTTGTGTTTCGGGCCTTACTGCACTATTTTGAGGTATCGAAGTTGCGATGCATCCATTCTACTCGGTTGACTCAAAATGATTTTCGGGAGTGTTTTAGACCATTTCGCAAACCTTCGATCCTAAAAAGATGAAAAACTCATGTTTTCGGATTGAATGCACTATTTTAGGGTAACAAAGTTGCGAAACATCCATTCTACTACATTCGACCCAAAATGATGTTTGGGAGTGTTTCGGAGCATTTTGCTTACCTCCGGCACATAAAAAGATGCAATAGTTGTGTTTCGGGCCTCAATGCACTATTTCGAGGTATCGAAGTTGCGATGCATCCATTCTACTCGGTTGACTCAAAATGATTTTCGGGAGTGTTTTAGACCATTTCGCTAACCTTCGGACCTAAAAAGATGAAAAACTCATGTTTTGGGCTCGAATGCACTATTTTAGGGTACCAAAGTTGCGAAACATCCATTCTACTACGTTCGACCCAAAATGATGTTTGGGTGTGTTTCGGAGCATTTCGCTAACCTTCGGCACATAAAAAGATGCAATAGTTGTGTTTCGGGCCGAGTGCACTATTTCGAGGTATCAAAGTTGCGGTGCATTCATTCCACTCCGGTTGACCCAAAATGATATTTGGGTGTGTTTTAGACTATTTCGCTAAACTTCGGACGTAAAAAGATGAAAACTCGTGTTTTGGGCCTAAATGCACCATTTCAGGGTAGCAAAGTTGCGAAGCATCCATTCTGCTACATTCTACCCAAAATGATGTTTGGGAGTGTTTCAGAGCATTTCGCTAACCTTGGCACATAAAAAGGTGCAAAACTTGTGTTTCAGGCCTGAATGCCCTTTTCGGGGCACCGAAGTTGATTAGCATCCGATCTACTACATTGGGACCAAAATAATGTTTCGGAGTGTTTCGGACCATTTCGCTATCCTTTGCAACATAAAAAGATGCAATTGTTATGTTTCGGGCACGAATCCACTATTTCGAGGTATCGAAGTTGCGATGCATCCATTCTACTCTGGTTGACCCAAAATGATGTTTGTGAGTGTTTTAGATCACTTCGCTAACCTTCACACCTAAAAAGATGAAAACTCGTGTTTTGGGCCTAAATGCACTATTTCAGGGTAGCAAAGTTGCGAAGCACCCATTCTACTACATTCGACCCAAAATGATGTTTGGGAGTGTTTCGGAGCATTTTGCTTACCTCCGGCACATAAAAAGTTTCAATAGTTGTGTTTCGAGCCCGAATGCACTATTTCGAGGCATCGAAGTTGCGATGCATCCATACTACTCTAGTTGACCCAAAATGATTTTCGGGAGTGTTTTAGACCACTTCGCTAACCTTCACACCTAAAAAGATGAAAAACTGATGTTTTGGGCCTGAATGCACTATTTCAGGGTAGCAAAGTTGCGAAGCATCCATTCTACTACATTCGACCCAAAATGATGTTTGGGAGTGTTTCGGAGCATTTCGCTAACCTTCGGCACATAAAAAGATGCAATAGTTGTGTTTCGGGCCTCAATGCACTATTTCGAGATATCGAAGTTGCGATGCATCCATTCTACTCTGGTTGACTCAAAATGATTTTCGGGAGTGTTTTAGACCATTTCGCAAACCTTCGATCCTAAAAAGATGAAAAACTCATGTTTTCGGACTGAATGCACTATTTTAGGTTAGCAAAGTTGCGAAACATCCATTCTACTACATTCGACCCAAAATGATGTTTGGGAGTGTTTCAGAGCATTTTGCTTACCTCCGGCACATAAAAAGATGCAATAGTTGTGTTTCGGGCCTGAATGCACTATTTCGAGGTATCGAAGTTGCTATGCATCCATTCTACTCTGGTTGACCCAAAATGATTTTCGGGAGTGTTTTAGACCACTTCGCTAGCCTTCACACCTAAAAAGATGAAAAACTGATGTTTTGGGCCTGAATGCACTATTTCAGGGTAGCAAAGTTGCGAAGCATCCATTCTACTACATTCGACCCAAAATAATGTTTGGGAGTGTTTCGGAGCATTTTGCTTACCTCCGGCACATAAAAAGATGCAATAGTTGTGTTTCGGGCCTCAATGCACTATTTCGAGGTATCGAAGTTGCGATGCATCCATTCTACTCTGGTTGACTCAAAATGATTTTCGGGAGTGTTTTAAACCATTTCGCAAACCTTCGATCCTAAAAAGATGAAAAACTCATGTTTTCGGACTGAATGCACTATTTCAGGGTAGCAAAGTTGCGAAACATTCATTCTACTACATTCGACCCAAAACGATGTTTGGGTGTGTTTCGGAGCATTTCGCTAACCTTCGGCACATAAAAAGATGCAATAGTTGTGTTTCGGGACTGAGTGCACTATTTTGAGGTAGCGAAGTTGCGGTGCATCCATTCCACTCTGGTTGACCCAAAATGATATTTGGGAGTGTTTTAGACAATTTCGCTAAACTTCGGACCTAAAAAGATGAAATTCGTGTTTTGGGCCTAAATGCACTATTTCAGGGTAGCAAAGTTGCGAAGCATCCATTCTACTACATTCTACCCAAAATGATGTTTGGGAGTGTTTCAGAGCATTTCGCTAACCTTGGCACATAAAAAGGTGCAAAACTTGTGTTTCAGGCCTGAATGCCCTTTTCGGGGCACCGAAGTTGATTAGCATCCAGTCTACTACATTGGGACCAAAATAATGTTTCGGAGTGTTTCGGACCATTTCGCTATCCTTTGCAACATAAAAAGATGCAATTGTTGTGTTTCGGGCCTGAATCCACTATTTCGAGGTATCGAAGTTGTGATGCATCCATTCTACTCTGGTTGACCCAAAATGATGTTTGTGAGTGTTTTAGATCACTTCGCTAACCTTCACACCTAAAAAGATGAAAACTCGTGTTTTGGGCCTGAATGCACTATTTCAGGGTAGCAAAGTTGCGAAGCACCCATTCTACTACATTCGACCCAAAATGATGTTTGGGAGTGTTTCGGAGCATTTTGCTAACCTTCGGCACATAAAAAGATGCAATAGTTGTGTTTCGGGCCTGAATGCACTATTTCGAGGTATCGAAGTTGCGATGCATCCATTCTACTCCGGTTGACCCAAAATGATTTTCGGGAGTGTTTTAGACCACTTCGCTAACCTTCACACCTAAAAAGATGAAAAACGATGTTTTGGGCCCGAATGCACTATTTCGGGGTAGAAAAGTTGCGAAGCATCCATTCTACTACATTCGACCCAAAATGATGTTTGGGAGTGTTTCGGAGCATTTTGCTTACCTCCGGCACATAAAAAGATGCAATAGTTGTGTTTCGGGCCTCAATGCACTATTTCGAGGTATCGAAGTTGCGATGCATCCATTCTACTCGGTTGACTCAAAATGATTTTCGGGAGTGTTTTAGACCATTTCGCAAACCTTCGATCCTAAAAAGATGAAAAACTCATGTTTTCGGACTGAATGCACTATTTTAGGGTAACAAAGTTGCGAAACATCCATTCTACTACATTCGACCCAAAATGATGTTTGGGAGTGTTTCGGAGCATTTTGCTTACCTCCGGCACATAAAAAGATGCAATAGTTGTGTGTTCGGGCTCGAATGCACTATTTCGAGGTATCGAAGTTGCGATGCATCCATTCTACTCCGGTTGAGCCAAAATCATTTTCGGGAGTGTTTTAGACCACTTCGCCGACCTTCACACCTAAAAAGATGAAAAACTGATGTTTTGGGCCAGAATGCACTATTTCAGGGTAGCAAAGTTGCGAAGCATCCATTCTACAACATTCGACCCAAAATGATGTTTGGGAGTGTTTCAGAGCATTTCGCTTACCTCCCGCACATAAAAAGATGCAATAGTAGTGTTTCGGGCCTGAATGCACTATTTCGAGGTATCGAAGTTGCAATGCGTCCATTCTACTCTGGTTGACTCAAAATGATTTTCGGGAGTGTTTTAGACTATTTCGCTAACCTTCGGACCTAAAAAGATGAAAAACTCATGTTTTGGGCCTGAATGCACTATTTTAGGGTACCAAAGTTGCGAAACATCCATTCTACTACGTTCGACCCAAAATGATGTTTGGGAGTGTTTCGGAGCATTTCGCTAACCTTCGGCACATAAAAAGATGCAATAGTTGTGTTTCGGGCCTGAGTGCACTATTTCGAGGTATCAAAGTTGCGGTGCATCCATTCCACTCTGGTTGACCCAAAATGATATTTGGGTGTGTTTTAGACTATTTCGCTAAACTTCGGACGCAAAAAGGTGAAAACTCGTGTTTTGGGCCTAAATGCACCATTTCAGGGTAGCAAAGTTGCGAAGCATCCATTCTGCTACATTCTACCCAAAATGATGTTTGGGAGTGTTTCAGAGCATTTCGCTAACCTTGGCACATAAAAAGGTGCAAAACTTGTGTTTCAGGCCTGAATGCCCTTTTCGGGGCACCGAAGTTGATTAGCATCCAGTCTACTACATTGGGACCAAAATAATGTTTCGGAGTGTTTCGGACCATTTCGCTATCCTTTGCAACATAAAAAGATGCAATTGTTATGTTTCGGGCCTGAATCCACTATTTCGAGGTATCGAAGTTGCGATGCATCCATTCTACTCTGGTTGACCCAAAATGATGTTTGTGAGTGTTTTAGATCACTTCGCTAACCTTCACACCTAAAAAGATGAAAACTCGTGTTTTGGGCCTGAATGCACTATTTCAGGGTAGCAAAGTTGCGAAGCACCCATTCTACTACATTCGACCCAAAATGATGTTTGGGAGTGTTTCGGAGCATTTTGCTTACCTCCGGCACATAAAAAGATGCAATAGTTGTGTTTTAGGCCTGAATGCACTATTTCGAGGTATCGAAGTTGCGATGCATCCATTCTACTCTAGTTGACCCAAAATGATTTTCGGGAGTGTTTTAGACCATTTCGCAAACCTTCGATCCTAAAAAGATGAAAAACTCATGTTTTCGGACTGAATGCACTATTTTAGGTTAGCAAAGTTGCGAAACATCCATTCTACTACATTCGACCCAAAATGATGTTTGGGAGTGTTTCGGAGCATTTTGCTTACCTCCGGCACATAAAAAGATGCAATAGTTGTGTTTCGGGCCTGAATGCACTATTTCGAGGTATCGAAGTTGCTATGCATCCATTCTACTCTGGTTGACCCAAAATGATTTTCGGGAGTGTTTTAGACCACTTCGCTAACCTTCACACCTAAAAAGATGAAAAACTGATGTTTTGGGCCTGAATGCACTATTTCAGGGTAGCAAAGTTGCGAAGCATCCATTCTACTACATTCGACCCAAAATAATGTTTGGGAGTGTTTCGGAGCATTTTGCTTACCTCCGGCACATAAAAAGATGCAATAGTTGTGTTTCGGGCCTCAATGCACTATTTCGAGGTATCGAAGTTGCGATGCATCCATTCTACTCGGTTGACTCAAAATGATTTTCGGGAGTGTTTTAAACCATTTCGCAAACCTTCGATCCTAAAAAGATGAAAAACTCATGTTTTCGGATTGAATGCACTATTTCGGGGTAGCAAAGTTGCGAAACATTCATTCTACTACATTCGACCCAAAACGATGTTTGGGTGTGTTTCGGAGCATTTCGCTAACCTTCGGCACATAAAAAGATGCAATAGTTGTGTTTCGGGACTGAGTGCACTATTTTGAGGTAGCGAAGTTGCGGTGCATCCATTCCACTCTGGTTGACCCAAAATGATATTTGGGAGTGTTTTAGACAATTTCGCTAAACTTCGGACCTAAAAAGATGAAAACTCGTGTTTTGGGCCTAAATGCACTATTTCAGGGTAGCAAAGTTGCGAAGCATCCATTCTACTACATTCTATCCAAAATGATGTTTGGGAGTGTTTCAGAGCATTTCGCTAACCTTGGCACATAAAAAGGTGCAAAACTTGTGTTTCAGGCCTGAATGCCCTTTTCGGGGCACCGAAGTTGATTAGCATCCAGTCTACTACATTGGGACCAAAATAATGTTTCGGAGTGTTTCGGACCATTTCGCTATCCTTTGCAACATAAAAAGATGCAATTGTTGTGTTTCGGGCCTGAATCCACTATTTCGAGGTATCGAAGTTGTGATGCATCCATTCTACTCTGGTTGACCCAAAATGATGTTTGTGAGTGTTTTAGATCACTTCGCTAACCTTAACACCTAAAAAGATGAAAACTCGTGTTTTGGGCCTGAATGCACTATTTCAGGGTAGCAAAGTTGCGAAGCACCCATTCTACTACATTCGACCCAAAATGATGTTTGGGAGTGTTTCGGAGCAATTTGCTTACCTCCGGCACATAAAAAGATGCAATAGTTGTGTTTCGGGCCTGAATGCACTATTTCGAGGTATCGAAGTTGCGATGCATCCATTCTACTCTGGTTGACCCAAAATGATTTTCGGGAGTGTTTTAGACCACTTCGCTAACCTTCACACCTAAAAAGATGAAAAAGCCATGTTTTGGGCCCGAATGCACTATTTCAGGGTAGCGAACTTGCGAAGCATCCATTCTACTACATTCGACCCAAAATGATGTTTGGGAGTGTTTCAGAGCATTTCGCTAACCTTCGGCACATAAAAAGATGCAATAGTTGTGTTTCGGGCCTGACTGCACTATTTCGAGGTATCGAAGTTGCGATGCATCCATTCTACTCCGGTTGACTCAAAATGATTTTCGGGAGTGTTTTAGACCATTTCGCAAACCTTCAATCCTTAAAAGATGAAAAACTCATGTTTTCGGACTGAATGCACTATTTTAGGGTAGCAAAGTTGCGAAACATCCTTTCTACTACATTCGACCCAAAATGATGTTTGGGAGTGTTTCGGAGCATTTTGCTTACCTCCGGCACATAAAAAGATGCAATAGTTGTGTTTCGGGCCTGAATGCACTATTTCGAGGTATCGAAGTTGCTATGCATCCATTCTACTCTGGTTGACCCAAAATGATTTTCGGGAGTGTTTTAGACCACTTCGCTAACCTTCACACCTAAAAAGATGAAAAACTGATGTTTTGGGCCTGAATGCACTATTTCAGGGTAGCAAAGTTGCGAAGCATCCATTCTACTACATTCGACCCAAAATAATGTTTGGGAGTGTTTCGGAGCATTTTGCTTACCTCCGGCACATAAAAAGATGCAATAGTTGTGTTTCAGGCCTCAATGCACTATTTCGAGGTATCGAAGTTGCGATGCATCCATTCTACTCTGGTTGACTCAAAATGATTTTCGGGAGTGTTTTAAACCATTTCGCAAACCTTCGATCCTAAAAAGATGAAAAACTCATGTTTTCGGACTGAATGCACTATTTCAGGGTAGCAAAGTTGCGAAACATCCATTCTACTACATTCGACCCAAAATCATGTTTGGGTGTGTTTCGGAGCATTTCACTAACCTTCGGCACATAAAAAGATGCAATAGTTGTGTTTCGGGACTGAGTGCACTATTTTGAGGTAGCGAAGTTGCGGTGCATCCATTCCACTCTGGTTGACCCAAAATGATATTTGGGAGTGTTTTAGACAATTTCGCTAAACTTCGGACCTAAAAAGATGAAAACTCGTGTTTTGGGCCTAAATGCACTATTTCAGGGTAGCAAAGTTGCGAAGCATCCATTCTACTACATTCTACCCAAAATGATATTTGGGAGTGTTTCAGAGCATTTCGCTAACCTTCGGCACAAAAAAAAGATGCAAAACTTGTGTTTCAGGCCTGAATGCACTTTTTCGGGGCACCGAAGTTGAGTAGCATCCAGTCTACTACATTGCGACCAAAATAATGTTTCGGAGTGTTTCGGACCATTTCACTATCATTCGGCACATAAAAAGATGCAATAGTTGTGTTTCGGGCCTGAATGCACTATTTCGAGGTATCGAAGTTGCGATGCATCCATTCTACTCTGGTTGACCCAAAATGATGTTTGTGAGTGTTTTGGACCACTTCGCTAACCTTCACACCGAAAAGATGAAAACTCGTGTTTTGGGCCCGAATGCACTATTTCGGGGTAGCAAAGTTGCGAAGCATCCATTCTACTACATTGGACCCAAAATGATGTTTGGGAGTGTTTCGAGCATTTCGCTTACCTCCGGCACATAAAAAGATGCAATAGTTGTGTTTCGGGCTCCGAATGCACTAATTCGAGGTATCGAAGTTGCGATGCATCCGTTCTACTCGGTTGACCCAAAATGATTTTTGGGAGTGTTTTAGACCATTTGCTAACCTTGGGACCTAAAAAGATGAAAACCTCATGTTTTGGGCTCGAATGCACTATTTTAGGGTTGCAAAGTTGCAAAACATCCATTCTACTACATTCGACACAAAATGATGTTTGGGTGTGTTTCGGAGCATTTCGCTAACCTTCAGCACATAAAAAGGTGCAAAACTTGTGTTTCGGGCCTGAGTGCACTATTTCGAAGTATCATAGTTGAGGTGCATCCATTCCACTCTGATTGACCCAAAATGATATTTGGGAGTGTTTTAGACTATTTCGCTAAACTTCAGACGTAAAAAGATGAAAACTCGTGTTTTGGGCCTGAATGCACTATTTCAGGGTAGCAAAGTTGCGAAGCATCCATTCTGCTACATTCTACCCAAAATGATGTTTGGGAGTGTTTCAGAGCATTTCGCTAACCTTAGGCACATAAAAAGATGCAAAACTTCTGTTTCAGGCCTGAATGCCCTTTTTCGGGGAACCGAAGTTGATCAGCATCCAGTCTACTATATTGGGACCAAAATAATGTTTCGGAGTATTTCGGACCATTTCGCTAACCTTCGGCACATAAAAAGATGCAATAGTTGTGTTTCGGGCCGGAATGCACTATTTCGAGGTATCGAAGTTGCGATGCATCCATTCTACTCTGGTTGACCCAAAATGTTTTTCTGGAGTGTTTTAGACCACTTCGCTGACCTTCACACCTAAAAAGATGAAAAAGCTGATGTTTTGGGCCTGAATGCACTATTTCGGGGTAGCAAAGTTGCGAAGCATCCATTCTACTACATTTGACCCAAAATGATGTTCGGAAGTGTTTCGGAGCATTTCGCTTGCCTCCGGCACATAAAAAGATGCAATAGTTGTGTTTCGGGCCCGAATGCACTATTTCGAGGTATCGAAGTTGTGATGCATCCATTCTACTCTGGTTGACCCAAAATGATTTTTGGGAGTGTTTTAGACCACTTCGCTAACCTTCACACCTAAAAAGATGAAAAACTGATGTTTTGGGCCTGAATGCACTATTTCAGGGTAGCAAAGTTGCGAAGCATCCATTCTGCTACATTCTACCCAAAATGATGTTTGGGAGTGTTTCAGAGCATTTCGCTAACCTTAGGCACATAAAATGATGCAAAACTTCTGTTTCAGGCCTGAATGCCCTTTTTCGAGATTTCGAAGTTGCGATGCATCCATTCTACTCGGTGGACCCAAAATGATGTTTGGGAGTGTTTTACACCATTTCACCAATCTTCGGACATAAAAAGATGAAAAAGTCGTGTTTAGGGCTAGAATGCACTATTTCAGGGTTGCAATGTTGCCAAGCATCAATTCTACTCCATTAGACCCAAAATGATGTTTTGGAGTGTTTCAGAATATTTCACTAACCCACAGCATGTCAAAAGAGGCAAAACTTGTGTTTCGGGCCTGAATGCTCTTTTTCGGGGTACCGAAGGTGAGAAGCATCCATTCTACTACATTAGACACAAAATGATGTTTGGGAGTGTTTCAGAGCATTTCGCTAACCTTTAGACATAGAATGATGAAAAACTGGTGTTTTGGGACTGAATGCACTATTTCAGGGTAAGAAAGTTGCGAAGTATCCATTCTACTCCATTAGACCGAAAATGATGTTTGGGAGTGCATCAGAGCATTTCGCTAACTTTTGGCACATAAAATGATACAATACTTGTGGTCCAGGCCTGAATGCACTATTCCGTGGTATCGAAGTTGCGATGCATTCATTCTACTCCGGTTGACCCAAAATGATGTTTGGGAGTGTTTTAGACAATTTCGCTAACCTTCGGACATAGAAAGATTGAAAACTCGTGTTTTCGGCCTGAATGCATTATTTCAGGGTAGCAAAGTTGCGAAGCATCCATTCTACTCCATTCGACCCAAAATGATGTTTCAGAACATTTCGCTAACCCGTAGGATGTCAAAAGATGCAAAACTTGTATTTCGGGCTCGAATGTACTTTTTCGGGTACCGAAGGTGTGAAGCATCCACTCTACTACATTGGACCTAAAATGATGTTTGGGAGTGTTTCAGAGCATTTCGCTAACCTTCGGCACATAAAATGATGCAATACTTGTGTTTCGGGCCTGAATGCACTATTTTGAGGTATCAAAGTTGTGATGCATCCATTCTACTCTGGTTGACCCAAAATGATGTTTGGGAGTGTTTTACACCATTTCGCTAACCTTCAGACGTAAAAAGATGAAAAACTGTTGTTTTCGGCCTGAATGCACTATTTTAGGGTAGCAAAGTTGCGAAGCATCTAGTCTACTCCATTAGACCCAAAATGATGTTTGGGAGTGTTTCAGAACATTTCGCTACCCCGCAGCGTGTCAAATGATGCAAAACTTGTGTTTCGGGCCTGAATGCACTTTTTTGAGGTACCGAAGGTGAGAAGCACCCATTCTACTACATTGGACCCAAAATGATGTTTGAGAGTGTTTCAGAGCATTTCGCTAACCTTCGACAGATAAAAAGATGCAATAGTTGTGTTTCGGGCCTGAATGCACTATTTCGAGGTATCGAGGTTGCGATGCATCCATTCTACTTCGGTTGAGCTAAAATGATGTTTGGGGATGTTTTAGACCATTTCGCTAACCTTCGGACATAAAAATAATGAAAACTCGTGTTTTCGGGCTGAATGCACTATTTCATGGTCGCAAAGTTGCGAAGCACCCATTCTACTCCATTAGACCCAAAATGATGTTTTGGAGTGTTTCGAACATTTAGCTAACCCGCGGCATGTCCAAAGATGCAAAACTTGTGTTTCGGGCCCGAATGCACTTTTCGGGGTATCGAAGGTGAGAAGCATCCATTGTACCACATTCGACCCAAAATGATGTTTGGGAGTGTTTTAGACTATTTCGCTAACCTTGGGACGGAAAAAGATGATAAACTCATGTTTTGGGCCTAAATGCACTATTTCAGGGTAGCAAAGTTGCGAAGCATCCATTCTACAACATTCGACCCAAAATGATGTTTGGGAGTGTTTCAGAGCATTTCGCTAACCTTGGCACATAAAAAGGTGCAAAACTTGTGTTTCAGGCCTGAATGCCCTTTTCGGGGCACCGAAGTTGATTAGCATCCAGTCTACTACATTGGGACCAAAATAATGTTTCGGAGTGTTTCGGACCATTTCGCTATCCTTTGCAACATAAAAAGATGCAATTGTTGTGTTTCGGGCTCGAATCCACTATTTCGAGGTATCGAAGTTGTGATGCATCCATTCTACTCCGGTTGACCCAAAATGATGTTTGTGAGTGTTTTAGATCACTTCGCTAACCTTAACACCTAAAAAGATGAAAACTCGTGTTTTGGGCCTGAATGCACTATTTCAGGGTAGCAAAGTTGCGAAGCACCCATTCTACTACATTCGACCCAAAATGATGTTTGGGAGTGTTTCGGAGCAATTTGCTTACCTCCGGCACATAAAAAGATGCAATAGTTGTGTTTCGGGCCTGAATGCACTATTTCGAGGTATCGAAGTTGCGATGCATCCATTCTACTCTGGTTGACCCAAAATGATTTTCGGGAGTGTTTTAGACCACTTCGCTAACCTTCACACCTAAAAAGATGAAAAAGCGATGTTTTGGGCCTGAATGCACTATTTCGGGGTAGCAATTGCGAAGCATCCATTGTACTACATTCGACCCAAATTGATGTTTGGGAGTGTTTCGAGCATTTTGCTTACCTCCGGCACATAAAAAGATGCAATAGTTGTGTTTCGGGCCTCAATGCACTATTTCGAGGTATCGAAGTTGCGATGCATCCATTCTACTCTGGTTGACTCAAAATGATTTTCGGGAGTGTTTTAGACCATTTCGCAAACCTTCGATCCTAAAAAGATGAAAAACTCATGTTTTCGGACTGAATGCACTATTTTAGGGTAGCAAAGTTGCGAAACATCCTTTCTACTACATTCGACCCAAAATGATGTTTGGGAGTGTTTCGGAGCATTTTGCTTACCTCCGGCACATAAAAAGATGCAATAGTTGTGTTTCGGGCCTGAATGCACTATTTCGAGGTATCGAAGTTGCTATGCATCCATTCTACTCTGGTTGACCCAAAATGATTTTCGGGAGTGTTTTAGACCACTTCGCTAACCTTCACACCTAAAAAGATGAAAAAGCTGATGTTTTGGGCCCGAATGCACTATTTCGGGGTAGCAAAGTTGCGAAGCATCCATTCTACTACATTCGACCCAAAATAATGTTTGGGAGTGTTTCGGAGCATTTTGCTTACCTCCGGCACATAAAAAGATGCAATAGTTGTGTTTCGGGCCTCAATGCACTATTTCGAGGTATCGAAGTTGCGATGCATCCATTCTACTCGGTTGACTCAAAATGATTTTCGGGAGTGTTTTAAACCATTTCGCAAACCTTCGATCCTAAAAAGATGAAAAACTCATGTTTTCGGATCGAATGCACTATTTCGGGGTAGCAAAGTTGCGAAACATCCATTCTACTACATTCGACCCAAAATCATGTTTGGGTGTGTTTCGGAGCATTTCACTAACCTTCGGCACATAAAAAGATGCAATAGTTGTGTTTCGGGACGAGTGCACTATTTTGAGGTAGCGAAGTTGCGGTGCATCCATTCCACTCGTTGACCCAAAATGATATTTGGGAGTGTTTTAGACAATTTCGCTAAACTTCGGACCTAAAAAGATGAAAACTCGTGTTTTGGGCCTAAATGCACTATTTCGGGGTAGCAAAGTTGCGAAGCATCCATTCTACTACATTCGACCCAAAATGATGTCTGGGAGTGTTTCGAAGCATTTCGCTAACCTTCGGCACAAAAAAAAGATGCAAAACTTGTGTTTCGAGCCCGAATGCACTTTTTCGGGGCACCGAAGTTGAGTAGCATCCAGTCTACTACATTGCGACCAAAATAATGTTTCGGAGTGTTTCGGACCATTTCACTATCATTCGGCACATAAAAAGATGCAATAGTTGTGTTTCGGGCCTGACTGCACTATTTCGAGGTATCGAAGTTGCGATGCATCCATTCTACTCTGGTTGACCCAAAATGATGTTTGGGAGTGTTTTAGACCACCTCGCTAACCTTCGTACCTAAAAAGATAAAAAACTTGTGTTTTGGGCCTGAATGCACTATTTCAGTGTAGCAAAGTTGTGAAGCTTCGATTCTACTACATTGGACCCAAAATGATGTTTGGGAGTGTTTCAGAGCATTTCGCAAACCTTCAGCACATAAAAAGATGCAATAGTTGTGTTTCGGGCCTGAATGCACTAATTCGAGGTATCGAAGTTGCGATGCATCCGTTCTACTCTGGTTGACCCAAAATGATTTTTGGGAGTGTTTTAGACCATTTGCTAACCTTGGGACCTAAAAAGATGAAAACCTCATGTTTTGGGCCTGAATGCACTATTTTAGGGTTGCAAAGTTGCAAAACATCCATTCTACTACATTCGACACAAAATGATGTTTGGGAGTGTTTCGGAGCATTTCGCTAACCTTCAGCACATAAAAAGATGCAAAACTTGTGTTTCGGGCCTGAATGCACTATTTCGAAGTATCATAGTTGAGGTGCATCCATTCCACTCTGATTGACCCAAAATGATATTTGGGAGTGTTTTAGACTATTTCGCTAAACTTCAGACGTAAAAAGATGAAAACTCGTGTTTTGGGCCTGAATGCACTATTTCAGGGTAGCAAAGTTGCGAAGCATCCATTCTGCTACATTCTACCCAAAATGATGTTTGGGAGTGTTTCAGAGCATTTCGCTAACCTTAGGCACATAAAAAGATGCAAAACTTCTGTTTCAGGCCTGAATGCCCTTTTTCGGGGAACCGAAGTTGATCAGCATCCAGTCTACTATATTGGGACCAAAATAATGTTTCGGAGTATTTCGGACCATTTCGCTAACCTTCGGCACATAAAAAGATGCAATAGTTGTGTTTCGGGCCGGAATGCACTATTTCGAGGTATCGAAGTTGCGATGCATCCATTCTACTCTGGTTGACCCAAAATGTTTTTCTGGAGTGTTTTAGACCACTTCGCTGACCTTCACACCTAAAAAGATGAAAAACTGATGTTTTGGGCCTGAATGCACTATTTCAGGGTAGCAAAGTTGCGAAGCATCCATTCTACTACATTCGACCCAAAATGATGTTCGGAAGTGTTTTGGAGCATTTCGCTTACCTCCTGCACATAAAAAGATGCAATAGTTGTGTTTCGGGCCTGACTGCACTATTTCGAGGTATCGAAGTTGCGATGCATCCATTCTACTCTGGTTGACCCAAAATAATGTTTGGGAGTGTTTTAGACCACCTCGCTAACCTTCGGACCTAAAAAGATGAAAAACTCGTGTTTTGGGCCTGAATGCACTATTTCAGGGTAGCAAAGTTGCGAAGCATCCATTCTGCTACATTCTACCCAAAATGATGTTTGGGAGTGTTTCAGAGCATTTCGCTAACCTTAGGCACATAAAATGATGCAAAACTTCTGTTTCAGGCCTGAATGCCCTTTTTCGAGATTTCGAAGTTGCGATGCATCCATTCTACTCTAGTGGACCCAAAATGATGTTTGGGAGTGTTTTACACCATTTCACCAATCTTCGGACATAAAAAGATGAAAAAGTCGTGTTTAGGGCTAGAATGCACTATTTCAGGGTTGCAATGTTGCCAAGCATCAATTCTACTCCATTAGACCCAAAATGATGTTTTGGAGTGTTTCAGAATATTTCACTAACCCACAGCATGTCAAAAGAGGCAAAACTTGTGTTTCGGGCCTGAATGCTCTTTTTCGGGGTACCGAAGGTGAGAAGCATCCATTCTACTACATTAGACACAAAATGATGTTTGGGAGTGTTTCAGAGCATTTCGCTAACCTTTAGACATAGAATGATGAAAAACTGGTGTTTTGGGACTGAATGCACTATTTCAGGGTAAGAAAGTTGCGAAGTATCCATTCTACTCCATTAGACCGAAAATGATGTTTGGGAGTGCATCAGAGCATTTCGCTAACTTTTGGCACATAAAATGATACAATACTTGTGGTCCAGGCCTGAATGCACTATTCCGTGGTATCGAAGTTGCGATGCATTCATTCTACTCCGGTTGACCCAAAATGATGTTTGGGAGTGTTTTAGACAATTTCGCTAACCTTCGGACATAGAAAGATTGAAAACTCGTGTTTTCGGCCTGAATGCATTATTTCAGGGTAGCAAAGTTGCGAAGCATCCATTCTACTCCATTCGACCCAAAATGATGTTTCAGAACATTTCGCTAACCCGTAGGATGTCAAAAGATGCAAAACTTGTATTTCGGGCCTGAATGTACTTTTTCGGGGTACCGAAGGTGTGAAGCATCCACTCTACTACATTGGACCTAAAATGATGTTTGGGAGTGTTTCAGAGCATTTCGCTAACCTTCGGCACATAAAATGATGCAATACTTGTGTTTCGGGCCTGAATGCACTATTTTGAGGTATCAAAGTTGTGATGCATCCATTCTACTCTGGTTGACCCAAAATGATGTTTGGGAGTGTTTTACACCATTTCGCTAACCTTCAGACGTAAAAAGATGAAAAACTGTTGTTTTCGGCCTGAATGCACTATTTTAGGGTAGCAAAGTTGCGAAGCATCTAGTCTACTCCATTAGACCCAAAATGATGTTTGGGAGTGTTTCAGAACATTTCGCTACCCCGCAGCGTGTCAAATGATGCAAAACTTGTGTTTCGGGCCTGAATGCACTTTTTTGAGGTACCGAAGGTGAGAAGCACCCATTCTACTACATTGGACCCAAAATGATGTTTGAGAGTGTTTCAGAGCATTTCGCTAACCTTCGACAGATAAAAAGATGCAATAGTTGTGTTTCGGGCCTGAATGCACTATTTCGAGGTATCGAGGTTGCGATGCATCCATTCTACTTCGGTTGAGCTAAAATGATGTTTGGGGATGTTTTAGACCATTTCGCTAACCTTCGGACATAAAAATAATGAAAACTCGTGTTTTCGGGCTGAATGCACTATTTCATGGTCGCAAAGTTGCGAAGCACCCATTCTACTCCATTAGACCCAAAATGATGTTTTGGAGTGTTTCAGAACATTTAGCTAACCCGCAGCATGTCCAAAGATGCAAAACTTGTGTTTCGGGCCTGAATGCACTTTTCGGGGTATCGAAGGTGAGAAGCATCCATTGTACCACATTCGACCCAAAATGATGACTGGGAGTGTTTCGGAGCATTTCACTAAGTTTCGGCACATAAAAAGATGCAATAGTTGTGTTTCGGGTCTGAATGCACTATTTCGAGGTATCGAAGTAGCGATGCATCCATTCTACTCTGGTTGACCCAAATTGATGTTTGGGAGTGTTTTAGACCATTTCGCTAACCTTCACACATAGAAAGATTGAAAACTCGTGTTTTGGGCCTGTATGCACTATTTTAGGGTTGCAAAGTTGCGAAGCATCCATTCTACTCCATTATACCCATAATGATGTTTCGGAGTGTTTCAGAACATTTCGCTAACCCGCAGCATGCAAAACATGTCATCCATTCTACTACATTGCCAGTATGTGGGGAATGATCTTGTCAACAATAAGCAGAGTCCAACAGGTGATAAACATATCATCAGCAGCACCTTCTTTAATTTTCGCCTGTGTGCTCCAGTAGAGATTCTACACTTCCCAGACTTATCAGGAAGCACGGCTAGTTTATTTGAAATTTGGTTATTCTGTTATCTGTACGATTCTCTTGAATTGCTTTTCGGCTACATGATATTCCAGTCAGTCTTTCAGTACTAGCTGTAGATAAAGGGATATGTTTACCGTTCCCAAAGTCAAACCGCATGGCTTCTGTGTCAAAGTGCTTAAGCATCCATAACCTCAAGTCTGGTAAGGAAGATCTAATTTTCATCTCTAAGAAATTACCAAATCCAAGTCTGGTTTGAGGTCGATAAGCAAACATGGAGAGCACGTTGTCCTTGTCCTCATCTTCTTCAAGTATTTTTGAGCACACGATTTTATTAGTATTTTATAGGAAAAAACAAAAGAATGAGAAAAATCTAATCTAAGCACAAGAACAAAAGTGATAGCATGATATAAGACCGTACATTTGATGATCTTGTTTCCTGTAGTGGCACCTTAAAACTCGTGTTTCTCATTGTTTTCGGTAGTGGATCCTTAAAACAATGGTTCTCATTTCTGAGGGAACAATGTCACTATCTGATGGTGGTTGATTGACACTTTGGGGATTTGTCCATGTCATTTTCTCAAAACCTGGACTTCTGCCTATTTGCATGAAACAGCCGAAATGAAGTTATGATGAGAAAAATTCTTGAAATGTACAAAGGTTAACCAAGCTCTACAACAAAGTTTTGGATGCTAGTATTCTTGGTATTAACAAAAATAGATAAATTGATACTCCTACCTACCCCCCCCCCACCCCTGACGCCAGGACAAGGTTTCTCCGCGATTCATCAATCGGAAAATCAACACAGTGGATTGAATATCATACCTTTGATTGCTAAAAAACTATCATACCTTTCATGTGTTTTGTGTGATGGGTGGTCGATGCGTTCCGAACCTCGGCGGAATATGATTCATTGTCGCTTTTGTCGAATCTATCGCAGTGGTATGATTCAATCACAGATGACCAATGATTTTCCTAGCATGACCTGTTTCGTTCTTCACGCAACCCGCCGCGCGTGTTCCTCGGCAGTAGTAGTAACCCAGGCCTTGCACCACGTAGCATGGCACTAACGTAACCAATACTGTTGATGTCTCTATTAGAGAGGAAGAGGCGTTTGGAAAGATTTCATTTAAAGAAAAAGGGTTACACATTCGTTTCACGACATGCAACATTGATATCGGTTACGCAGGTTCGACACGACCCAACCCATCGTGTTCGCAGCAACCCCGGTGCATTTGCTACTACAGTGAAAGGGCGAGCCAACGAATCTGAGAGGGAGAGGTGAAAACGATTGCCTGATTAGGGAAGCCTCCATTCACCACGATCCCGAAATTGCCGGGGCCGACCATGGAATGCGAGAAACTACTAACTTGCAACATGCACGATCGAGATTCAATATATGCTGCGTGCGTGCCACACTGACTTGGTCGTGCGCGTAACCTACACCCAGGCACGGGTTACACACCATCCCACACTGCATACGATCGTGTCGATCTAACATGCATGCACTCAGTTACGCGAAATCCACGCTGCGTACGGTCGAGTCGATCCTGTGCGTCACTTGCATCGGCTGGGTTACGCATGACTCGGTGGCGCATGAGACACTGACTTGGTCGTGTGCGTAACCTACACCCAGGGTCGGGTTGCTCACCATCCCATGCTGCATCCGGACGCACTCAGTTAGGCAAAATCCACGCTGCATCCGGTCGAGTCAATTCTGCACGTCACCTGCACCGGTTGGGAGACACACGACTCGGTGGCGCGTGCGACACCGACTTGGTCGTGCGCGAAAGTTTAGCCAAATGCAGTAAGTTTTGCCGTGCAAATCAGATCTGACCACTTAATTTGGAAGGTGATTATATCTATTTTCTATGATTGCATTCTTTGTGGGATTTTTTTTCAAAAGCTAGGATTGCACTTTTTATGGGACGGAGAGTGTCGGTGTTTTAGACCGGCAACCTACCAAGGGGAGTACCCGAGGTAGATGAATGTGGCCTCGCCGAGATCGGTAACTCGAAGGAAGAGACACGTGGCACACAATTTAGACAGGTTCGGGCCGTGAGGTGCGTAATACCATACGTCTTGTATGCTACGTAGCTCTGGATTGGTTGGGTGTGTTTACAAGATGATGCGTATGAGAGAGGTAAAGGTCCCTGCCTCGCCCTACATAGCCCGAGAGGCAGGGTTACAAGTTGGTTTGGGGAGAGAGTACTAGTCGTGTACGTCTAGGAGTTCTCTACATGGTACAGGACATGCATAGCTTCCTATCCGAGTACTTCTCCTCTGAGGTCCTTGCGCTTCACGCCAACAGGTGTCGTGCAGCCCAAGTCGAGTAGTCCCAGGGGCCCACCAAGTAGTTTGTCCTGGTACCCACCGAGGTAGTGGGCCCAGGGAGGTCCATACGACAAGCCCCACGGTACTTTGTAGTCGAGCAGGATAGTTTCGGGTAGTCTTGACGGCCTTGACGAGTAGTCCTCAAGCATCCCCGAGTATTACAAGCCAAAAGTCCTCAAAAATACTTGAAGCATCTCGAGGCTGGAAGTTACTCCAACTGATCCTTGAGTAGTCTTGAAGTCTTCTCGAGTAGTTCCCAAGCGTCCTCGAGTTCTTCTCTTGAAGGTCTTCAATAGTACTCTCACTGTCTTGAAGAAGAAAGCATATGGAAAATGTGATTCGAAGAATCTCATTCCATATGGAATGTAGCCCTCGAGTCTTAGGTCGAATCGTAGATTCAAGATGAGGGTCAATCTGAAGTTCTGCCAAGATTATCCCGTAAAATCCGGAGAAAAAAACCGAAGGACACGTGGCACGGATCCCCCGAGCCTTGAGTCGAGTACTTCCTCTCGAATTGAAGGGTCATCTTGATTGTAGAATGTGTCCTGAGTGGATCTTGAGTCTCGTCGTCACCCACTGAACCGGGCGGATGCAACTAAGCCCCCGAGATGGGCTGTATCGAGTACCGGTAGCCGAAGAGTCAGGCAGTCGCCGCTGAGTTAGCTACCGATACTTTGCGGTGCCGCTTGCTTGGTTATAAGTAGACGCCGAACCCTTAGGGTTTTCCATTCCCACAGTAGCTGCCGCGCGAATAGATCTGTCTAAGTTTCCATCCACTGTTGTTTTTGCTGCCACGGCTTAAATCGAAAGTCAACGTGCACCGCCACCGCTTGCCACCAACGCAGCCCCCGAGCGAATGCGAGTGAAGACCCCGTGCACTTGGAGGATGAAACCATCGCCATCCAAGAGCTCGAAGGCAGGTGCCGGAAAGAAGAGGTCCCGAAGCGAAGCAGATGGATCTGCTCAGGAGTGGTCGCCGCCAACTTCTCCCCCGCACCCCAAGATGAAGACCGAAGATCTGCTGGCGCTGTTGAACAGCGGGTTCTTGCGGGAGAAGGAGATGGAAATGTGGTGCGCCGCCGCGGGCGACTCGTAACCCATGGAGAAAAATTTTGACGAAGTCCCCATGTTCGCTAGGTTCGTGGAGCGCGGACTAGCACTCCCGGCCTCAGATTTCTTCAAGGGTCTTCTCAATTACTATGGTATCGAGTACTTGAACTTGAACCCAAATGGTATTTTTCAAGTCTTAGTCTTCGTGCACTTCTGTGAAGCATTAGTGGGAAACAAGCCCCACTGGATCTTGTTCCGGAAGTTCTTCCGTGTGAAGCCGCAGCCAAGTGCCAACGACCCGCGAGTAGTCGGAGGGGCTGGCATCCAGGTGCGAGAAGACGTGGCCAATCAAAACTTGGCGTACAAGCTCATCGACTCGAACCAAGACTGGAAGGCCAAGTGGTTTTATATCACTAACCACCACCCAGAGCTACCGAAGCCAAGCAGGAACCAGCTGAAGCATCGGGCGTGGTGGGACACAGAGCCGATGATGCAGGAGGGTATTCAACTACCCGAGTTGATGCTGAAGATCAAGGCCTTGAGAGAAGTCGGGCCGAGCATGTGGCCTTCAGCTTCATGAAGAGGAGGATGTAGCCACTGATGGCTCGCGACACCCTCGGGTATAAGTACACGGGCGACGAAGACACGTCGAGGATGCCCAACAACGAAGTCGATGATGAAAACATTGTCGAGAGGTTGGGCAAGATATTCAAGGATATGCCACCGTACACTCCTTGCCCAGTCACCGAGTACTCCGCGGCTCGTCCGCCGAACAAGGTACGTAGTTGTTGATTCTGTCTCTGAGTACTGATTGTCCTAGAGTAGTCACGCTCACCCGAGTTGGTTGCTGCAGGATGACATTGCGAAGTTTGTCTCCGACCCGACTCCCCTGGCCTGACTTGAAAATATTCCGGAGGAGGGCCAGAGCAAGGTGAAGGAACGCCGCGAAGACGGCGAGGGTGACGACACCATCACCATTGAAGACACGTCCGACGAGGAGGATGGGGAAACGCTCCAGGAGCGATTTCAGCTTCGGTCCAGGTTCAGCCGACCTGGATTACCCCATGTACCCCTCATTGATGATCCACTGACCAGCTTGGAGGGTAGTCTTCCTGTGCCGTCACGAAGACCACACAATGTGGCACGGAAGCGCGCCACCAAGAAGCTGAAGGTGACATAGACCACGTCCCCCGAGGTATGTTCCTCGAGTAGAATAGTCGAGTACTTGTCTTGAAGCATTGCATGCTGACAGTTCAATCTGGAGCTGTCGCAGGACATTCAATCGTCCGACCCCGTGGATCAGGGGGCAGAGGACAACTGGGACACAGTGGGCGGGCCGACTGAGAGGAGTCGCAGTCCAGCCCCCACCATAGAAGAGACCGTGCCTCGTATGGCACAACAGATTCCTGGTACTGCCGAGCCTCAAGTGTCGGCAGAAGAAAGCAGGCCAGAACCCTCCGCGACTACTTGAGCCGAAGGACCAGTAGCCGCCGAGGCTGAAGAAGAGGCGCTCGCGGAAGCCGGGCTTGTTGATATTGCCAGTATACTTGGTGCTCCGACCGTGACTGTTGTCCGGTCTAGCTTGTAAATGAAATCTATCACCGAGTAGTTGATGAGGACATCACCAGTACATCTACACCAGCAGCACCTTCACTCCAGGCACCACCTTCAGGGCCAATCACTCGGGCTCGTGCAAGAGAGTTGAACTACGTCATAGTGCTAAAGAATGAAGGATATGTGGCTGGATTCGGACTGCGCACAAACGTCAACTTGTGAAGGTCACCACGGTTTTATCCGGACTCCGTTTTGGGAGATCAAGTACTTTATGGAAAGCTTATCAAGTCTACTATCAGATGGGTCCGGAATCACTGTCATATCTTTACCGAGGCGGCCGCAATCATCGTTTTGAGTCGGACTGTTTTTCTGTCTAAGGTGCTGTGTCACCTTATTTTGGTCCAATGGGCCGTGTATCGTGTCGGGCCTTAAGCCCATGTTGTGGCCGACTCCTGGTCGCCCACAACCCTAGGAGGACGTCCTCCTAGCTCATAAATTCAGTAGCCGCCGCCACATTAGGGTTTGAGTTTTGATTTACAAGTTAGCTTTAGCTACGAACACGACACGCACAAATACGTGCTGTTCTCGTGATTCAGAACTCCACATTCGAGTGATAATAAGATTGCTCGCCTCTTTTTCTTGTTCGTTCTTCGATTGCGTACAGGAAGTTGTGATCTTGGTGCAACAAGGTCAGTAACCAGAGGGAGTTGGTTCAGCGATTGCATTGGCGCTTCGGGTTCGCTCGTCGTAGTCGGATCGTGAGGGTCGACTTCCGCTCAAATCGAGAGTTATCATCCACTCACCGAAAGATCGGGCACTTCAGCTCTATCAAGTGGTACCAGATTACCAGGTTGATCGGTGAGTTTTATCGTGTGTTTTCCATTACCTATAGTCCACAAAAACCAAAAAAAAATTCACAGGTTAGATCTTTGTCCCAGAAACTTTCTTTACCCTGCACTTTCTTTCAATATTTGCATTGTTGAATTTGCGTGCTTTCGCGTCGATTGTTGCTGGTCACTTTGTGTTTTCACCGCTGCCGCCTTACCTCTCACCAAAACCTACCAAATCCGATTTGCACCCTTCCTTGCGCCGCCAACCAGATGGCCCTCCTGTTTTCGTCTCGTAACAGCCCTGGTCGCGCGCGTTTCCTCGCGCCAACCTTTGGAAACCAAAAAAAAGGAAAGAAAAAAAAAGGAAAGAAAAAAAAAGAAGAATGAAAAAAAACAACAAGGAAAGAAGCAGAAACGAGTTTGATTCTTGCTTAGTTTGAATCCTGTTCGGATTCCGTTTTGGAAATTCCAGCTGTCCGACTTCTGTTTTAAAACGGACATAACTTTTCACTCGGATCTCCGATTTCATTGTTCTTTTTTTCCTGGAAAGTACACGAAATTTCCTATAAGAGGCACTTAACTTACCATCGGGCCACAAGGCTACAAGGCTCGCGCTTGACACCATCACCACACGCCTTGAGGGACTGAAGGACATCACCGCACGCCTCGATGCCATGGGTACACAAATTACCGATCTACAGCAGGGTTATGGCGGTGACACGGAGGATGATGGCGGCCGCCGACGCCCCCGCCGTGTGGTACGTCCTCCCGCTAATGATTCATTTGCTAAGATTAAGTTTAAAATTCCATCTTTTAATGGCAAATATGACCCGACTGCATATCTTGATTGGGAGTTAGAAGTAGAACAAAAATTTTCTTGCCATGATATTCCTGCAACGTCTCAAGTTAAGGCTGCTATTAGTGAGTTTACTGATTTTGCTTTAATTTGGTGGCGTGAGTATAAGCTAACACATCCTACTGATATTCCATCTACTTGGGCTCAATTGAAGGCTGCTATGCGACATCGATTTGTTCCTTCTTATTTTGCCCGTGATTTGCTTAATACCATGCAGCGTTTTCAGCAAGGTCACCGCTCCGTTGAGGAGTATTACCAAGAGTTGCAAAAAGGTATGATTCGTTGTGGGTTGTTTGAGGAGGATAATGCTGCTATGGCACGTTTTCGTGGTGGTTTGAACAGGGAAATTCAGGATATACTAGATTATAAGGAGTATAATGATATGACTACATTATTTGCATATGCTTGCAAAGCTGAACGTGAAGTGCAGGGATGCCGTTCGAAGACATATACTAACAATTTTGCAGGAAGAAACTCGACGTCCAGTTCAGCCCCACCTTCCACCTCTGCGCCATCTCCACCTAGCACTACACCGCGCGAGAAAGCCACCAAACCTGCAGCGAACCCAGCTACAAGCGTTGTTCCCTCCCCAGGACGTACACTGGACATTCGGTGTTTTCGTTGCCAAGGTTTTGGGCACATGATTAGGGACTGCCCCAACAAGCGTGCCTTGATCATACGTGACGATGGTGAGTACTCTTCCGCTAGTGATTCTGATGAACCTTCACATACTATGAATGCCACTAACCATGCAGATCATGATGCGGTTCATGCTAGTCCCGGCGATGCGGATAAGTTTGAGAGTCTTGTTGCGCAGCGTGTTCTTAGTACTCGTGTCGCCCCGCCGGAGACGAATCGGCGCCATACTCTTTTTCATACCAAAGGTGTTGTGCAGGAGCGTTCGATTCGTATCATCATTGATAGTGGTAGTTGCAACAACTTGGCGAGCACGGTGCTGGTCGAGAAGTTGTCGCTACCCACTCACACACATCCACATCCATATCATATTCAGTGGCTTAATGATGGTGGCAAGATTAAAGTGACACGGTCGGTGCGTGTTCCTTTTTCCATAGGTGCTTACCTTGATTTTGTTGATTGTGATGTTATTCCTATGGAAGCATGTTCTTTGTTACTTGGTAGACCTTGGCAATTTGATACTAATAGCTTGCATCATGGTCGTTCGAATCATTATTCTCTCATGTTTAAAGGTCAAAAGATAATCGTACATCCTATGACACCTGAACAGATTGTTAAAGATGACCTTGTTCGCGCTACTAAAACTGCTAAACAACTTGCACCATCGCCACCGCCATCTGTTCCTACTGAAATCAAGTTGAATGCTCCTGTTTTACTTGCTACACGTGCTGATTTGGATGATATATACACTGATCATTTGCCCTGCTATGCACTTGTATGCACTAATATGCTCGTTTCACATGATGATGCACCGTCTTTGGATATTCCTCTTGTTGTGTCTAACCTTTTGCAGGAATACACTGATGTTTTTCCCAAAGACTTGCCGCCGGGCCTTCCACCACTTCGTGGCATTGAGCACCAGATCGATCTCATCCCCGGCACCCAGCTTCTGAACCGTGCACCATATTGTACAAATCTAGAGGAGACAAAGGAGATCTAGCGCCAGGGCATCGAGGTGGATAGCAGCAAGATTGATGCCATCCGGGAGTGGCCTACTCCAATGACGGTTACGCAGATTCGGAGTTTTCTTGGGCTTGCAGGTTTCCATCGCAGATTCGTGCGTGATTTTAGCTCCATTGCAGCGCCTTTACACGAGCTTACAAAGAAAGGTGTTCCTTTTGATTGGGGTGATTTGCAAGAGGTCGCGTTCACTACTTTGAAAGATAAGTTAACACATGTTCCCCTTTTGCAATTGCCTGACTTTAATAAAGTGTTTGAGCTTGAATGTGATGCTAGTGGTGTTGGGCTTGGTGCTGTTTCGTTGCAAGAAGGAAAACCAGTTGCTTACTTTAGTGAAAAATTAAGCGGTGCTAGTCTGCGATATTCTACTTATGATAAAGAACTTTATGCTTTAGTGCGTACTTTACAAACTTGGCAGCACTATCTGTGGCATCGTGAGTTTATAATCCATTCTGATCATGAGGCTTTAAAACATATTCGCACCCAAACTAATCTGAACCGTCGTCATGCTAATTGGGTAGAATTTATTGAGTCTTTTCCTTACATCATTAAACACAAGAATGGAAAGGAAAATGTCATTGCTGATGCTTTATCTCGTCGATATACTATGCTATCCCAATTAGATTTTCAGATCTCTGGTTTGCAAGCTATGAAAGATCAATATGTCAACGATGCTGATTTTAATGATGCTATTACACATTGTGTGCATGGCAAACCTTGGGGCAAATTTCATATGCAGGATGGGTTCCTGTTTCGTGCTAACAAGCTGTGTGTTCCAGCAAGCTCGGTTCGTCTTTTGTTGTTACAGGAAGCGCATGGAGGTGGTCTCATGGGCCACTTTGGAGTCTACAAGACACATGAGGTGCTGGCTGCTCACTTCTTTTGGCCCCGGATGCGTCGTGATGTTGAGCGTCTTGTTGCACGATGCACTACTTGTCAGAAAGCTAAGTCACGTTTGAACAACCATGGTTTGTATATGCCTTTGCCTGTCCCTACTTTACCTTGGCTTGATATTTCTATGGACTTTGTTTTGGGATTGCCTAGAACTAAGAAGGGGAGGGATAGTATTTTTGTGGTTGTTGATAGATTCTCTAAGATGGCTCATTTCATTCCTTGTCATAAAACTGATGATGCTAGTAATGTTGCTGAATTGTTCTTTCGGGAGATTATTCGTTTACATGGTGTTCCTAAAACAATTGTGTCTGATCGTGATGCTAAGTTTCTAAGTCACTTTTGGAGATCTCTTTGGAACAAATTAGGCACTAAATTGCTGTTTAGCACAACTTGTCACCCACAAACTGATGGACAAACTGAAGTGGTCAATAGAACTTTGTCAACCATGCGTAGGGCTGTTTTGGATAAAAATCTGAGCTGTTGGGAAGATTGTTTGCCTCATGTTGAGTTTGCTTATAATCACGCAACACATTCTTCTACAAAGATGTGCCCGTTTCAGATTGTTTACGGTTATATTCCTCGGGTGCCTATTGATTTATTTTCGCTTGATGCTGTGGACACCCCACATATTGATGCCGTTGAACATGTTGACCATATGATAAACCTACATGAACAAACACAACAAACCATTGCTGCTACTAATGCTAAGTATCAAGTTGCTGGTAGTAAAGGAAGAAAACATGTTACTTTTGAACCCGGTGATATGGTTTGGTTGCATTTGAGGAAGGATCGTTTTCCTACTTTGCGTCGTTCTAAATTAATGCCTCGTGCTGCTGGTCCTTTTAAAGTGCTAACCAAGATTAATGATAATGCTTATGTTCTTGACCTGCCTGCGGAGTTTGGTGTTTCCACTACTTTCAATGTTGCAGATTTGAAACCATATGCGGGCGAGGATGAGGAGTTGCCGTCGAGGACGACTTCAGTTCAAGAAGGGGAGGATGATGAGGACATCACCAGTACATCTACACCAGCAGCACCTTCACTCCAGGCACCACCTTCAGGGCCAATCACTCGGGCTCGTGCAAGAGAGTTGAACTACGTCATGGTGCTAAAGAATGAAGGATATGTGGCTGGATTCGGACTGCGCACGAACGTCAACTTGTGAAGGTCACCACGGTTTCATCCGGACTCCGTTTTGGGCGATCAAGTACTTGATGGAAAGCTTATCAAGTCTACTTTCAGATGGGTCTGAAATCACTGTCATATCTTTACCGAGGCGGCCGCAATCATCGTTTTGAGTCGGACTGTTTTTCTGTCTAAGATGCTGCGTCACCTTGTTTTGGTCCAACGGGCCGTGTATCGTGTCGGGCCTTAAGCCCATGTTGTGGACGACTCCTGGTCGCCCACAACCCTAGGAGGACGTCCTCCTAGCTCATAAATTCAGTAGCCGCCGCCACATTAGGGTTTGAGTTTTGATTTACAAGTTAGCTTTAGCTACGAACACGACATGCACAAATACGTGTTGTTCTCGTGATTCAGAACTCCACCTTCGAGTGATAATAAGATTGCTCGCCTCTTTTTCTTGTTCGTTCTTCGATTGCGTACAGGAAGTTGTGATCTTGGTGCAACAAGGTCAGTAACCACAGGGAGTTGGTTCAGCGATTGCATTGGCGCTTCGGGTTCGCTCGTCGTAGTCGGATCGTGAGGGTCGACTTCCGCTCAAATCGAGAGTTATCATCCACTCACCGAAAGATCGGGCACTTCAGCTCTATCAGTAGTACGTGTAGTTTGGTAGTCTTGCTTGGCTGACCACCAAATTTGCACTGTGCAGGAAATCCACCGATCTGTCATGGGAAGGAAAAGAACCCTGTACAACAGCTGTTGAGGAGGACCCGTCACCAGTTGTTCAGGAGTCTGTTCCCCTTCCCCATGCTGAGACCATGGTGTCGGGCGCAAAGGCTACACCGCCAGAGGCCACCGTAGAGGAAGGTATGTAGACTGCGGTGATGCCGTCTACCCTGTGTTGTAGTCGTAGCCCCCAGGTACTGATGTCATATGCCTTGTGATGTCAGATACACAAGTCGAGGGGACCACAATCCCTGAAGCCGTGCCGGTTGAAGGCGTCGTGCATGAAGCCGTTGTGTTGGAGGAAGAGACTACCGGACCGGAGGTACCAGAAGTCCCCGAGCCCACGGAAGAGGTGCACGATGACGCGCTCCCGGAGTCGAGCATGGACGTTGTCGTGAGGTGGCCAGAGATCCAAGATGCGGAGCCGATACGCTCGGCACCGATGTCAGAGGCTGCGCCGACTAGTCGTGGCGGGCTGGAGCTTCTGTCAGATGACCTCATCGACCCGGCGATGGTGGCTCGGAACTTGGAGATGATGCGTCGAATAGAGCAGTGGTTGAAGGTACGTGACGGTACCCTTGAGTAGTCAAATTCCGCGAGAACTGAATATCCAAGTAACGGTTGTTGCCTTGTGCAGGATGTCGTGGAGAGACCCCGACAAAAATCCGATATGCTCCAGGGATATCGACACAGTGCTCCGGGAAGAATCGCTAGAGAAGGAGCTCAATAAGGCCAGGAAGCACGCCGCCATGATGAAATCCAAGCTAGATGGAGCCTTCGCCCAGTACCACAATGAAGTACAAGAGATGCAGGCGAAGTGTGATGACTTGATTCGCAAGAACAAGTCGTTGCGCCAGAAGAATAAAGGTATGCCGCCGTAAGCCTATCGAGTACTTATTGCAGGTATCTTGTCGTAGTCTGACATGTGTTCTTGAGTTTTGCAGATCTTGAGGCCCGTGTAGACCAGCTGAAGGCATCATAGACCGATTTGAAGAACATCATCTACTGAGAGAAGGATGCCCGTGAGGTACTTGAGTACGAATATAAATAGCTGTCCCATGAGTGTGTATGCACATGGAGCTTCGTGAAGCCTCGGACCGTGATCTTGTCAATTGCTATAAATCTCTGTAGAAGCTTAATGAAGATTGCGAGAGGCTGCGTGGCCAACTCAAGGAGCTTGAAGAAGCCGTGCTCTCCATTGCAAGACTGTTGGTACCTCACCCGGGCGGGCCCAAGATAGCTCCATTGGTGGATCGGTTGAAGGAAGCCCCCAGTCGTCTAGCAACATGTGTGAAGCACCTGGCGAAGTCCATCCCCAACCAAGTCTTGGCGTACATGAAGTCATACTTCCCCAAGGCTCCGGTGGATGTGGTCGCAGGAGGACTAGCCGCCAATTGCACAAACAACCAGTACAAGGAGCTGCTGGAGTAGATGGCGCTCATCGCGGAACAAGTCGCGGAGAAGCTGAACCTCCAGTAGTTGTCTTGTAGGGTTAGCTTACAGCAGCATATGTAATATAAACAAAGTTATGATGAACTTGTTTAAGTTTGAATGAAAATCTCCCATGGTATATGGCTGAAATGAGTACTCGTTGTCGCTGTTCATATGTGCGGAGTGCTCGTCATGGAGGTGTTGCCAGTAGTAGTACGCGATAGTAGATCCATTATAGGAAATCACAGAAAATGAGTTGACTGGGAATCAAACTTTATTATTGAAGAAAGAGTACACCTGGATGGCCAGGGCCGTTTACAAGTGTGGTCGTCTGGACCCAAAGGCCGCCTACGGCTTAAGTAGTGCTAGGACCCATGGCCGCTTACAGCTGTAGATTCGTTAGTAGCCGTATAGGCTTGATCTAAGAGTACATGGTCTCTTTGTTGACCGCTGCTAGAGTCCTTGATGCTCTGAACAGCCCGAGATCTGTTAGTAGCCGTTAATGCTGGATCTTAGAGTAGAAGTAGTCCGGAGACTAATGCCTGTACCCGGAGGCCGCTTACAGCGAAAAGCCCAGAAGTAGCCGTGTAAACTTGGACCCCTGGAGTAGTCGAGAGAGTACGCGTAGAATCGATAGAGCCGGTTGATGTTCCATGAGTTGCTGACATTGTCGCCTTCAAGTGTTTGGAGGCGGTATGAGCCTCGTCCGGTCACCTTTGAAATCGAGAAGGGACCTTCCCATGGCGAGCTGAGCTTGTGTAGTCCTTCCGTGTTCTGGATGCGGTGGAGGACTAGATCACCAACGTTGAAGGAGCGTTCCTTGACGTTGCGATCGTGATAGCGTCGGATACCCTCAAGGTACCTTGCTAACTGGACGAGGGCGACGCAGCGAGCTTCTTCGAGTCCATCGATATCAACTCGTCTGTTGTCTTCTGAGATGCCTTCGTCATACTGCTCTACTGCCGGCGACTCCCACATGACGTCGGCAGGTAGAATAGCCTCGGAGCCATAGACCAGGAAGTAAGGTGACTACCCTGTTGGCTTGGTAGGTTGAGTGCGAAGCCCCCAGAGTGTGTTGGGTAGTTCCTTGATCCACTTGCCCCCCTTTGTGTTAGCAGCGTCGTGTAGCCGCTTCTTGAGAGCGTCGAGTACCATCCCATTAGCGCGCTCGACTTGTCTGTTGGCCCATGGATGGGCGACTGAGACATTCCGGACGTCGAACCCACTATTCTCGCAGTACTCCCAGAACTGATGGTTGTTGAAATTGGAACCCAGGTCTGTAATGATGCGGTGGGGTAGTCCGTAGCGGTGCACGAGTTCATCCAAGAAGTCGAGTACCCTGTCGGCCTTTGGGCAGGTGATCGGATTGACTTCGATCCACTTGGTGAACTTGTCGATGGCCACCAAGACTCTGTTGAATCCTCCTAACACAGTCGGGAGAGGCCCAATCATGTCGAGCCCCCAGCAGGCGAAAGGCCAAGTTGGTGGTATAGTGACTTGCTTGTAGGCCGGGACGTGTTGTTGCTTGGCAAAGTACTGGCACCCTTGGCACCTTCTAACGAGTTCTTCAACATTGGCCAGGGCTGTGGGTGATAGAGGCGGAGTGCCCGATCTTTCGGTGAGTGGAGATAGCTTCGATCTGGTGGGAGACGACCCTCACGATCCGACTACGACAAGCGAGACTCGAAGCGCCAATGCAATCGCTGAACCAACTCCCGATGGTTACCGACCTTGCCGGCGCAAGATCAGCCGGATCACGAAGATCAATTCCTGTGCGCAATCGAAGGACGAACAAGAATCCGAGGCGAGCAATCTTAATATCACTCGAAAGTGGAGTTCTGAATCACAGAGGACAACACGTATTTGTGCGTGTTCTGGTGTAGCTAAAGCTAGATGTAAAACAAAACTCAAACCCTAATGTGGCGGCGGCTACTGAATATATGAGCTAGGAGGACGCCCTCCTAGGGTTGTGGGCGACCAGGGGTCGGCCACAACATGGGCTTAAGGCCCGACACGATACACGGCCCGTTGGGCCAAAATAAGGTGACACAGCACCTTAGACAGAAAAACAGTCCGACTCAAAACGACGATTGCGGCCGCCTCGGTGAAGATATGACAGTGATTCCAGACCCATCTGAAAGTAGACTTGATAAGATTTCCATCAAGTACTTGATCGCCCAAAACAGAGTCCGGATGAAGCCGTGGTGACCTTCACAAGTTGACGTTTGTGCGCAGTCCGAATCCAGCCACATATCCTTCATTATTTAGCACCATGACGTAGTTCACCTCTCTTGCACGAGCCCGAGTGATTGGCCCTGAAGGTGGTGCCTGGAGTGAAGGTGCTGCTGGTGTAGATGTACTGGTGATGTCCTCATCATCCTCCCCTTCTTGAACTGAAGTCGTCCTCGACGGCAACTCGTCATCTTCGCCCGCGTATGGTTTCAAATCTGCAACATTAAAACTAGTGGAAACACCAAACTCCGCAGGCAGGTCAAGAACATAAACATTTTCATTAATCTTGGTTAGCACTTTAAAAGGACCAGCAGCACGAGGCATTAATTTAGAACGGCGCAAAGCAGGAAAACGATCCTTTCGTAAATGCAACCAAACCATATCACCAGGCTCAAAAGTAACAAGTTTTCTACCTTTACTACCAGCAACTTGATACTTAGCATTAGCAGCAGCAATGTTCTGGTGAGTTTGTTCATGCAGATTAATCATTTGTTCAACATGTGCAACAGCATCTATGTGCGGAACATCCTCAGCATCAAGCGAAAATAAATCAATAGGCGCCCCGCGGAATGTAACCATACACAATCTGAAAAGGACTCATCTTTGTAGAAGAATGTGTTGCATGATTATAAGCAAACTCAACATGAGGCAAACAATCTTCCCAACGTTTCAAATTTTTATCTAGAACAGCCCTAAGCATGGTTGACAAAGTCCTATTAACCACCTCAGTTTGCCCATCAGTCTGAGGGTGACAAGTTGTACTAAGCAGCAATTTAGTTCCCAATTTATTCCAAAGGGATCTCCAAAAATGACTGAGAAACTGAGCATCACGATCAGAGACTATTGTATTTGGAATACCATGCAAACGAATAATCTCTCTAAAGAACAAATCAGCAACACGACTAGCATCATCAGTCTTATGACAAGGTATGAAATGAGCCATTTTGGAGAAACGATCAACAACCACAAAAATGCTATCCCTCCCCTTCTTAGTTCGAGGCAATCCCAAAACAAAATCCATCGAAATATCAAGCCAAGGAGAGGTAGGGACAGGCAAAGGCATATACAAACCATGGTAGTTCAAACGTGACTTAACTTTCTGACAAGTAGTGCAACGTGCAACAACGCGCTCAACACCTTTGCGCATCCGGGGCCAAAAGAAGTGGGCAGCCAGCACCTCGTGCGTCTTGTAAATGCCAAAATGCCCCATGAG